>OY282641.1:144070723-144628223 GCA_958299015.1 Tetanocera ferruginea
ACTAACTTTCAAAGTTCTCCAGACAAGCCACGTTGAACAAACTCTTAAGATTTGCAAATTCAATTGAATTTGGAGTGACCTTTGTTTCAAGCGAGTGGCTGCGAAGAAAAAAAATAAGATAAGAATCCAAATTTGTTTGATGACTAGCAAACGCCCAGTTTATCAACACATACAAAGATAGACTCACAAAGTACCACAAGGACAGCACGTATCGCCATGCCTTAAATTTGTTTTTTTTTTTGTAAGTGAAAAAAAAAAGAAAAAACATTGCCATCTTAAGTTTCGTGTTATATTTATCACGTTTAAAAAACCATTAAGATTTAAGCTTGAAGTAATTTTAAGAAAATTTAAAATTTAAAAAAAAAATATAATTTAGGTCTTAATTCAATTTTAAACGATAAATTTGATAAATTCTTATCCTCGATTTGGACGAAATTAAAATATCACTCTTAACGCCGTACTCGTGTGGTATAAAAATATATTTATCCTTGTCAAATTTTTGTTGATAAACAGTAAAAAATTGTTAAAAAATTTTTATTCTTTGGTTTTTAGGATCACCGAATACGAATTAGGTCAAAAAATTCAAAATTTATGGCACACCATCTTAGATCAGCCATTTGGAGTTTAACAAAACAGACCTCGAATTCATGTACATCAACTACCCAAACATCAGCATATAGATTTCAGAGGAATAACGTCTTTTTGGATATTTTTTTCCAGCCATCTTGACTAAAGTGAACTCAGTATAGATCTTAAAGATCTTATATATAGTCTTATGGAGCAACTTATATGAATAAGTTTTGCTAAATAAAAGTTTTTCAAAATTTCAAGTTATTGAGTTGAGTTGAAAAATTTTACATATGAACACATATGATATAAATTTTACATATGATATTTTTGCTAAAGTGTAGCAGTGTAGTGTAGTGAGAATGTAAAACAAGAACAAGAAAAATCACTCACTTAAATCAAGCAAAAACTTTTCGCACACCAAACTGGCCAACAAAAAAACCAAGTAGCCAAAGAAACCGTTCGGTAAGTGTAGCTTTATGCTCTAACTTTACACAAAAATGTGTGTTTGTGTGTGTGTCTGTGTGCATGTTAGCCCCATGTGTGTTCATTCCAGAGCTATATAGTTGACTATTTAATAAATCCCTGTTATGCGGTCAGAATAGCAAATTAATACAATTTACGAACACACAAAACTACATATCATTGCTTCGAAGGATTTGTAGTTTATTTCTCCATAAAATCAGCAAGATGCTTTTAGAGACCCAGCAAAGCTACAGTTCACTAAACCATCAAAAAGCAGTGAAAAAATTACAGACTCTTGCAAAAAGTTGGCACAAGTACGAGTAGAGAAAATAAAATAAGAAGAACAAAAAAACTGCTAAAGAGTCTGTCAGGACGAAAAAGTTCTGCAATGCATAAATTGTATAAAGCTACATTTTTTTTAAAATATAAAAAAAAAAATAAAAAACCTAAACTCACAAATACATACAGCCAGTAACCATACATGCACATAAATAAATACAATGAAAGTTTTTCTTTAACTTAACCAACACTTGAAGTGTTTTCTAAGCATGTGGCATAACCTTTGGACGCTGGTCCTGCAAGAGACGCACACATACAGAAATATAATTATATATATATAACAAATATATATAGGTTTATGTTTATAAAAACGTGTGCCATATTTTTACTGCGAATGTATAAAAAACGTAAAAAGGCATGAAATATTTAGATCGTTTTTGTGGGTTGGTATTCATGAGACATTGTTTGAGTACGTAATTCATAATATTTATTTGACCTTGAAAGAAATTTAATTTTAATTTTTGCTATCGCCAAAACATAAATTTTCGATAAGGACTTAATGAATTGCATGAATATTAGTAAAAGAACATGAACCGAGAAGAGTATAGCGTTGAAAAAAAGCAAAACAAAACTTGCGAATTAGTTCTGAAGCACCTTCAAGACCATCTTGAATGATGTTAAATTCGAAACCACCTCCTTTTGTGCGATACTGTCAACATTAAAAAATGCCTAAAAATAAAGGATCTAGCTAGTTTTCTATCAAGTGAGAATTATTCGATAGCCAAAATATGAATTTCGATGTCAATGTTGATGTCTTTGTTTTTTTTCGATGTCGATGTCGATGTCGATATCAATGTCAATGTCAATGTCAATGTCAATGTCAATGTCAATGTCAATGTCAATGTCAATGTCAATGTCAATTTCAATGTCAATGTCAATGTCAATGTCAATGTCAATGTCATTGTCACTGTCAATGTCAATGTCAATGTCAATGTCAATGTCAATGTCAATGTCAATGTCAATGTCAATGTCAATGTCAATGTCAATGTCAATGTCAATGTCAATGTCAATGTCAATGTCAATGTCAATGTCAATGTCAATGTCAATGTCAATGTCAATGTCAATGTCAATGTCAATGTCAATGTCAATGTCAATGTCGATGTCGTATCGATGTAATTGCGATAGTTTAAATTGTAAATTTTCAACTATCAAGTGTTTATTGTTGATTGTTAATTTTCAATTGTCAATTCTAAATTGTCATATTACAATTGTCAATTGTCGGCTTTGATGTCGATATCTTGTTTTTTCAAATATAGATTTTCGATTGTCAATTGCTAATTTCGATTGTAAATTGTCGATTATCAATTGTCAATTTTCAAGTGTCGATTGTTGATTGCCGATTAGCGATTAGCGATTGTCGATTGTGATTGTCAATTGCCGATTGTCGACTGCCGATTGTCGATGGTCAATTGTTAAATGTTAAGCGTCAATTGTCAATTGTCAATTGTCAATTTTAAGTTTTATATTTTAATAATAAATTTAAAATTTAAAATTTAAAATTTAAAATTTAAAATTTAAAATTTAAAATTTAAAATTTAAAATTTAAAATTTAAAATTTAAAATTTAAAATTTAAAATTTAAAATTTAAAATTTAAAATTTAAAATTTAAAATTTAAAATTTAAAATTTAAAATTTAAAATTTAAAATTTAAAATTTAAAATTTAAAATTTAAAATTTAAAATTTAAAATTTAAAATTTAAAATTTAAAATTTAAAATTTAAAATTTAAAATTTAAAATTTAAAATTTAAAATTTAAAATTTAAAATTTAAAATTTAAAATTTAAAATTTAAAATTTAAAATTTAAAATTTAAAATTTAAAATTTAAAATTTAAAATTTAAAATTTAAAATTTAAAATTTAAAATTTAAAATTTAAAATTTAAATTTTAAAATTTAAAATTTAAAATGTAAAAAAAAAAAATTTAAAATTTTAAATTTTAAATTTTAAAATTAATTAAAAAAAATTTTAAATTTTAAATTTTAAATTTTAAATTTTAAATTTTAAATTTTAAATTTTAAATTTTAAATTTTAAATTTTAAATTTTAAATTTTAAATTTTAAATTTTAAATTTTAAATTTTAAATTTTAAATTTTAAATTTTAAATTTTAAATTTTAAATTTTAAATTTTAAATTTATTATTAAAATTTAAAACTTAAAATTGACAATTGACAATTGACAATTGACGCTTAACATTTAACAATTGACAATTGACAATCGGCAGTCGACAATCGGCAATTGACAATCACAATCGACAATCGCTAATCGCCAATCGGCAATCAACAATCGACACTTGAAAATTGACAATTGATAATCGACAATTTACAATCGAAATTAGCAATTGACAAACGAAAATCTATAATTGAAAAATCAAGATATCGACATCAAAACCGACAATTGACAATTGAAATATGACAATTTAGAATTGACAATTGAAAATTTACAATTTTAACTATCACAATTACATCGATACGACATCGACATTGACAATTTTAAATTTTAAATTTTAAATTTTAAATTTTAAATTTTAAATTTTAAATTTTAAATTTTAAATTTTAAATTTTAAATTTTAAATTTTAAATTTTAAATTTTAAATTTTAAATTTTAAATTTTAAATTTTAAATTTTAAATTTTAAATTTTAAATTTTAAATTTTAAATTTTAAATTTTAAATTTTAAATTTTAAATTTTAAATTTTAAATTTTAAATTTTAAATTTTAAATTTTAAATTTTAAATTTTAAATTTTAAATTTTAAATTTTAAATTTTAAATTTTAAATTTTAAATTTTAAATTTTAAATTTTAAATTTTAAATTTTAAATTTTAAATTTTAAATTTTAAATTTTAAATTTTTAATTTTTAATTTTAAATTTATTATTAAAATTTAAAACTTAAAATTGACAATTGACAATTGACAATTGACGCTTAACATTTAACAATTGACCATTGACAATCGGCAGTCGACAATCGGCAATTGACAATCACAATCGACAATCGCTAATCGCTAATCGGCAATCAACAATCGACACTTGAAAATTGACAATTGATAATCGACAATTTACAATCGAAATAAGCAATTGACAAACGAAAATCTATAATTGAAAAATCAAGATATCGACATCAAAACCGACAATTGACAATTGAAATATGACAATTTAGAATTGACAATTGAAAATTTACAATTTTAACTATCACAATTACATCGATACGACATCGACATTGACAATTTGAAATTTGAAATTTGAAATTTGAAATTTTAAATTTTAAATTTTAAATTTTAAATTTTAAATTTTAAATTTTAAATTTTAAATTTTAAATTTTAAATTTTAAATTTTAAATTTTAAATTTTAAATTTTTATTTTTAAATTTTAAATTTTAAATTTTTAATTTTAAATTTTAAATTTATTATTAAAATTTAAAACTTAAAATTGACAATTGACAATTGACAATTGACGCTTAACATTTAACAATTGACCATTGACAATCGGCAGTCGACAATCGGCAATTGACAATCACAATCGACAATCGCTAATCGCTAATCGGCAATCAACAATCGACACTTGAAAATTGACAATTGATAATCGACAATTTACAATCGAAATTAGCAATTGACAAACGAAAATCTATAATTGAAAAATCAAGATATCGACATCAAAACCGACAATTGACAATTGAAATATGACAATTTAGAATTGACAATTGAAAATTTACAATTTTAACTATCACAATTACATCGATACGACATCGACATTGACAATTTGAAATTTTAAATTTTAAATTTGAAATTTTAAATTTTAAATTTTAAATTTTAAATTTTAAATTTTAAATTTTAAATTTTAAATTTTAAATTTTAAATTTTAAATTTTAAATTTTAAATTTTAAATTTTAAATTTTAAATTTTAAATTTTAAATTTTAAATTTTAAATTTTAAATTTTAAATTTTAAATTTTCAATTTTCAATTTGCAATTGTCACTTGTCGATTGCCGATTTTCAGCAGTTGATTGTAGATGTCGATGTCGATTTTTTATTGTCAATGGTCAATTTTCGATTGTCAGTTGTCAATTTAGATTGTGAATTATCAATTTCGATTGTCAATTGTCGATTACCGTTAGTAAATTGTCAATTGGTGATTGTCGATTGTTAATTGTCGATTGTAGTTTGTTTATCGTCGATTGCCGATGTCGATGTTGATTTTCGATTGTCAGTTGCCAACTTCGATGGTCAATTTCGATTGTGAAATGCAAAGTGTCGATTGTCGATCCTCTATTGTGGATTGTCAATGGTCAATTTTCGATTGTCGATGTCTTGCTGATATCGTCATCGACGTCAATTTGAATGTTAATTTAGATGTTGATTTCGTTTTAATATCGATGTCGATGTTGATGTCAATATCTACAACGATAAATATGATTATGTCGATTTCTAAATCAATATCGATGTTCATATCGGTGTTGAAATTTATGTCAATATTGACATTAAAGTCGATGTCGATGTCGATGTCTGTGTCAATGATATTGATATTGATATCGATGCCGAAATCGATTGTCAATTATCGTTGATTTTCGATTTTTTACTTTTGATTGTCAATTGTCAACTGTTTGATTGTCGATCGTTGATTGTTGATTGTTAATTGTCAATTGTCGATTGTCGATTGTCGATTGTCGATTGTCGATTGTAGATTGTCGATTCTTAATTGTCGGATGACAATTTTCGATCGTAGTTTGCTTATTGTCGATGTCGATTTTCGATTGTCAATTGTCAACTTCGATTTTGAATTGCCAATGGTCGATTTTCGATTGTCGATCCTCTATTGTGGATTGTCAATGGTCGATTTTCGATTGTCGATGTCGATGTCTTGCTGATGACGACATCGACATCGATGTTAAGGTAAATGTCGATATTGATTTCGTTGTTAATATCGATGTCGATGTTGATGTCGATATCTTCATCCATAACTATGATTATGTCGATTTCTATATCAATGTCGATATTCATGTCTTTGTTGAAATTTATGTCAATACCGATGTTAAAGTGGATGTTGATGTCGATGTCTATATCAATGATATTGATATTGATATCGATGCCGAAATCGATAGTCAATTTTCTGTAGTAGATTTTCGATTTTTTATTTTATATTGTCAATTATTGACTATTGATTGTCGATTGTAGATTGTGGGTTTTCGACTGTCGATTATCGTTTGTCGACTATCGCTTTTCGTTAGGCGATGTCGATGACGATTGTGGTTTGTCATTTGTTCATTGTCAATTTTCGACTGTCGATAGTAGAATGTTGATTGAAGATTCTCGATAGTCGATGTCGATTTCTTTGTCACTGCCGATATCTTGACCTTTACACTTTAAATAAATATTGGTTGGTTCTTCATGAATAATGTTAAGCCTTTCGATAAAAAGATGCTGTGTGTGTGAACTCTTTTATGAACGTCTCACTGCAGTACCTCCTTGTTAAACAATATTATGAACTTCATTGTAATGTTAACAAAGAACAAACTTACCTCTTATAATCAAATTACAAAAAAATTCAAAGAAAATGTCTGATATTATTAGCAACAATAGTTGGCAAAACACAAAGAAAAGTGGAATTAAAAACAAAAAGAAAAAAACATGTTGGCATTATGCGACAACTCCATGCCAACTATGCATGCATCATGCATCAATTCCTGCAAGATGTTGCAAATATTGAAACTGATGAATGGCAGGCATTGATTGCTGAAGAAACTGAAAGAGGTTGGAAAAAAGTACAGTTTAACAGGTTTGCAAACATGTGCAGTTTTTGTATTGTTTTTGTTTTTTTTTTTTTTTTCAGTGGAACATAATATGCAACATTCGCTGTGGCTGTGGCTGTGCAGACAGCGAAAAAAAAAATTCAAAATAAGACGGAACGAGTTGCCTTTATTAGCATGCTTTATTAACAGTAGATGTAGGCAGAGACGGACGGACAAGCGGACGGACGAAAAGACGTTGCAGCTCCATTATAAAATCAATTGAACGTTACTACAAATGAGAACCCAACAACGTTGTGATGTCAATATTTACAATGGAAGTGAAGTTTTTTTAACTTCTTCTTTTACGTCGAGTACAACAGGCAAAAAGAAAACTGTTAAAAAATGGTTATAAAAAAAAATAAAAAAATTTATAGCAGCTTATATGAAGGTAAGAATAAACAAAGAAAGAACTAACCAATACCAATAACAATGCAGTTTCAAGTGGGTTTATAGTGTGTGTTTTTATGTGTGTGCATGTGTGTGTTTAGTGCAGAGTGCGTGTATGTATGTGTGAACATTGTTAAGTCAGTTGAAAGGACCTCAAAAGCATGGACTGCATGCTGCGAGCAAAATTTCTTTGAACATACACGTTCAGCGTCTCTCCTCGCACCCACCCACCGCTCTCTAAACTCAATGGCGCACTTTGGTGGTCTATTTTATGGCTTTCATTTTCATTTCCTGTGCCTCTTTGTGCGCCATTAACAGCATATAGATGACTTCCGTTCAGCGTATACTAGTGAGCGTATAAATCGACCGCAGTTCAAGTAAAATATGAATATTAAAATTTTAATATATATTTTGGCTTTCTGTTTTTTATTTTTGTTCTAGTGAACTAACAATTTTTAATCGATTTTTTTTTTTTTTTTTGTGGCAAACTGAAAGAAATTTTTAGAATAAAATTTAAATTGCACTTCAAAGCGCTGTTGCTCTGCGGCCAGGCGACACCTGGACTGCAGCCATTAAAAGTGTCATGAACTATGAACGACAATTAAGCGTTCGCTTTTAGCTTGTACAATATACAAGAAAACGAAGACATACAAAAGCACAAAAAACTCATCAAACTCAACAGTCGTCACAGTTTTTGACCTCAACATGTTGGACAATTTGTGCGGCCAGCAAGTGTTTCTTTTTTAATCTATTTTCTTGGCAGGTTTTATGTTATTTTGCATTATATGTTAGTATGAAAAAACACATGAATTATATTTTTACACAAATATACATTCAAATATTTAAACTTATATATTCCAACTTTTAATGCATTTTCTTTGTCTTTCCACATAAGTCACATGTAAAAAGGTAATGCAACACTCACACATGGTCAGTAGCGACTGGTAGAAAAAACTATTATTTGTGGAGCTATCGAGTATTTATTTGGTATTCGTTAAGTTCTTCTTGCTAAAACCAGTAAAAGTTTTTTATTTATGCAAAGTTTTAAATATTTATTTATTTATGTTGACAGTATGATTTGGAATTAAAAAATATATCAGTTTTAAAAGAACGATAAAAAATTTTAAAAGTCTATATCTTGTATGTGAGACTGTGAGATTATTTAATTTTTTGTTCAATAAACCAAGAAAAATTTATTTTGATTAAAAAAAAAAACTTTTACCAAAGGTGAGGATTAAACTCGGCATTCATTAGCTCGTATGCCACAAACAACGCACGCATGATCACTGCCACCACTGTTTGTATATTTAAAAAAAAAAATAGTTATTGTTTATAAATGTATATATTAATTTTATATATATTTTCTTATAAATATTTTTTGTGGATACTTGATTTCTATTCCAGACATTTGTTAAAATAATCAAATTATTTTGTGTTAACTTTCTTTGTATCAAATTTTTATCTTTAAGTTAAACTCATGCCAAAAGCAGCATTCCATTCACAACAAAAACGTAACCTTGTTGTTGAAATCATCAATCCTTGAAATGTGTTGAATTAGTTAATTGCAACTAATCTACAGTTGAGTGCAGAAAATTTACCTTATGACATTTCATTTGCTGTCACACACTCAAAAATGTCTGTCATACGTTTGGGACTTACGTGATTTAGCGTAAAATTATACCCAGTGCGCGTAGGGTACTCCACACACGAACTCATTGTGGAGTGGCGTTGGAAATGTCATTCATCCATAGACGTTGGTTTGAAAAATAAATTGATGCAGACGTGAGGAATGGTACATTGACTGAGTTGCGTAGAGGAGCTGTGATTTTTTTGTTTTTCAAAGAAATTTTGTTATTTTTAGGCTCTTGCTATTTGATAACCCGGCAGAAAACAAAACAAATTATATACGAACTGTTCTAAATGAGTTCTAAAAAAAACCTGTATTTAAATCCTCTTTAAAAGCTTTCTATACTATACTTATGAAAAACAATTGCCAAAAGTATTGTTTTATCCTTATATCTGAACTATTTCTGCTATGACTAATTAAAAAATAGTGCTTAACAGTCAAACATTGTTTAATTTTGAAGCAATTTTGAGTTGAATTTATTTTGTTTCGTTTCGTTAAACCTCCCATTTTTATAAATACCTAACGGATGTAACCCGGTGCTACTCGGCGTTGTGCCTCGAACGCAGAAAAGAACAATTTTTAAAACTGCTCTCATTTCGACATTTTTTAAATAATCAATTCAATTTTTAAATTTTTTCAATTATCGTTTTTTCAAATTTTGGTAAAACTGTACCTGCCTGACATGATTACAAAAATAAAGACGTCCCGATCTGACGTCTGGTTTCTGAGGAAAATGGTCATCCAACTTGAAAGAAGATATTTCGAGAAAAATGCGTTTAAAGTTTTTCTTAGCATGCATTTATTATGCTTTTTATCTAAAAAAAAATTCCAATTTTAAAAATCCTTTCGACAGCGATTCGGTTTTTGGATTGTCTTCGTTCAGCTTCGGTTTTGGTCGTACTGTTCGGTTGATTTTTGTTCATCTTTATATAGCTTCTGCTCGTATTTGTTAAACTTCTTTTTATTCGTTAGTCTTTGGTTCTTGACGTCGTTTACCTTTCTTTTATTTTTTCGAAAGATCCTTTAAAGCATAGGATCTATATCAATAACAGGTAGAAATGCTTACCAAGGTTCATTAAAATCGGTTCATCCTTTTTGACGTGAATGAGTCAGACATAGTTGATTGATTAAAGCGCCGTCTTGCGGAAGTTTTCTGAAATATAAATATCCCTAATTCTGTTGCAGGGTCCGGTTATTTCACGTACCAAATTTTAGTAAAATCGGTCAAGTCCTTTGGAAGTTATTGAGTCTTCACAATGCACTACTTAAATCGCCCTCTTGCGGAAGTCTTTGAAATTTTTTATAGCCTATATTTTATTTTGGGCGCAGTTGAACCTTGATATTAAATTTCATTGAAATCGGTCCAGGTGTTGAAGTTATTAGAGAGTGCCACGCCCACATGCTTCCACCCACTTTTTTACATATGCTTTATATTGGTTGCAGTTGAACCCTCATACCAAATTTCCATAAAATAGGTCCAGGCGCTTAGGAGTAATTTAATCTTAAAAATGCACTACTTAAATCGCCCTCTAGCGGAAGTCTTTCGAATTTTTTATAGCCTATGTTTAATTTTGGGAGCAGTTGAACCTTCATATCAAATTTCCATAAAATAGGTCCAGGCGTTTAGGAGTTATTGAGTCTTAAAAATGCACTACTTAAAGCGCCCTCTTGCGTAAGTCTTTGGAATTTTTAATGGCTTATGTTTTATCTTGGGAGCAGTTGAACCGTCATACCAAATTTCATGGAAATCGGTTCAGGCGTTTAGATGTTATTATAGAGAGCCACGTCCACATACTACCGCCCACTTTTTTACACCGCCCCCTATGTTCTTTCTTTCTATCAAACGTACTCGATGTCCAAATTTCAGTTTAATGGAATAAACGGTGCGCTAGTCCATACGGAACAGACAGTCAGAGGGACAAACATTTGATTTTATATATTAAGATGTAATTTTATACCAATGTCAGTTAAATTGTACTCTTTCATCCTTTAAACTACACTGAATGAAAATAGTATACAATAATTACGAATTTTTACATGATCTCCAGTAAACACATTCAAGAACTTTAGTTCACGTAACCAATAACATGAGTCACGTGAACTATTCATGATATGCATGTGCAAGAAACACAAAATGGAAAAAGACGAGCAAATAAATAGGGGTATTCATGATACAGTGCAGTTGAGAGTGCTGTTTAGGACTTGAGAACTTGTGCACTTTACAAAAACAAAATACACGTACGTCAAAAATCTACACAACTACATTTCTAATAAAGCCCAGATTTAAGGAATTGAGTAATTGAGCAGTTGTGCACTCAGAAAAAAGTGTCTCGGAATATGATAAAAAAGGCATCATATTTAGAGAAAAATGGTATAGACTTTGCTCCAGAGAATGCTATTCTCTAATTGCGATACTAAAAATTCTCTAAAAATGATAAAAAGCTGCCATGAAATAGAAAAATATTTTTTTTTTTGAGAAAATATTTGTTTTTATTGAAGAAAATACTTTTCATAGTGAATTTTTTATCAAAATATAAGAAAAGTTTTTCATTTTCAATAAAATTTCTCTATAAATGAGAAATTTTTTGTGCGAGAAAAATACTTATCATTATTAGAGACATTGAAATATTTCCATTTCCTAGAAGTAAAGAAATATTTCTTCGAAAATGTGAAAATTTATTCTAATTGAAGAAAATTTTATTTGAACAAGAGAAAATTGCTATTATCAAAAATAGAGAAATTTTTTACCGGAGCAAGATATGTTTTTTTTTCTCAGTGTATATAAACTAATAAATTGATAATTAATAATCTCAATTTAAATTTACTTATAATCTTAATAATAATCATAAAAAATAATCTCAGTTAGAAATATGGTGTGCTCACAAAAACCTAACTGCACAACTGCACAAGTCCTCAAATGCTCAACTGCGCTGGCAACTGCACTGTATCGTGAATAAAAAACAAAACAAATTGGCCATTTCAGCCCTTGAAAGGACTTTGACCGAGCTTCTTATGATCAATTGTGTTGTGTGTGTTATTAAATGTTTACACACAATGACCAAGAAGCTTTACATGGCATTGTTTACTCTCTGAGGTTTGCCATTGTCTGCAGAGAGGTGGTGACCGATCAGAAAAATTTTTTATTGAAAAAAACTTTTCGCCGCGGCTGGGGATCGAACCCGGGCTCCGAACATGCTAGGCCACACACTTAACCTGCATGCCACGGTCACCACTGTATCGTGAATACCCCTAATATTTCAAAAGCCTAATGTTTAGAGTTCTTAAAGTGTGTGCCTAGCCCGTCTTTGAAATACTCTCAGCCTACTTTTTCAAAATACAATAAAAGTATTGAAAATGGGCGTGTCCTTGAGCAGATGATGCTCATATTTTATATGCATGTCAATTTTGAAGAAAAATTTGCAAAAATTTATAAAAATTTCAAGTTTTATTCCTGTAGCTCACATGTTAATGCATTTATAGTATTTTCGCTATTGTGGGTCGTATGGGAGGTGGGCGTGTTCATGGACGGATTACGCCCAATTTTTTTAATACAACCTAGTTATGGTATAAAAAACATACATACCAAATTTGACCTCTGTAGGCTAAACATAAGCTTATTTATTGTTTTCAATTTTTGAGCTGCATGGGAAGTGGGCGTGTCCGTCAGCAAATGACGTCGATTTTTCAAAATCATCTTTGGTTTGTTATAAAAAACATACGTTTCAAATTTTATCTGTTGAGGTTAAACATGAGGTTATTTATTGAGTTTTTAATTATTGGTTGTATGGGAGGTGAACGTGTCAATGGGAAGATGACGCCCATTTTTCGAAGACATTTTTTATATATATTAAATACAGATGTATGTTGTTGTAGGCTAATTATGAGCTCATTTATGCAGTTTTCAGTATTTGCGTTTAATAAGATGTCGGCATGTCCGTGGGTGGATTCCAAATATATTGAATAGTGCAGATACTTGGGTCCATGTGACCATGTGTAACGAGTTTCATTCAAGTATCTCAACTCCTTTTTCTTATCCTGTGTATATGGACAACACATAGACGGGCAGACGGACGGACGGACAAACGGACGAACGGACATTAATAGCTCGATACACGAGGTGACCCTGAACAAGAATATATATACTTTTCTATACCGGACTCTCTTCGTTCTATGCGTTACAAGCGTCTGCACAAAATTAATATACCCTGACCTTTCAGGTTTAGAGTGTAAAAAGGAACATGAATCATTCATAATTTTTGTGAATAAAATGCATAAAGTTTATATCTACGAATATAAGGAGAACAACAACAGCTCATAAGATAAGTAACAAAAATTCATGAATCTCATGTACATTAAGGCACCTCACGGAAAAAAGTTGTTCATCACAGTTGCCCAAAATAATCCTTGGTTTATGATTTGATGCCTTCACAAATATTTTGACACTAGCGATAGCCATCTGTAATCATTTTTTTTAAAAAACACACAAGCCAATATTTATTTTGTCAGCTCACGGGTGGCTATCACTAGAGTTGAAATGTTTGGGGAATTATCATAAAATAAACCAATACTTTATAAGTTTATTGAACGAAATTCATATAATGCATGCACAAATACAAGGGCAGCAAGAATAGTTCTCAAGACAGGAGTCAAAAATTTAAAAGCGAATTCACATCATACTACACAAAACCTCATCTTTGCTACATCTAAACTAGTTCTAATTGTTCTACGAACTAGTTAGTTTTTTTTTTTTCAATTAAAGTCAAAATACCTGCTGGGCATTTTAACGTTGAGAGAACGTGTGCGTAGGCTTCTTGCACTCAAGTAAAGCTTTAATATTTTAAAACTCAAAAATTTGATATGACAGCAACAACATAACTATTTCCGCAAATGCTATGTAATGGTACATGAGCAAATTTTCTATGAGTTCACATTAATGGGACGCATAATGTTAGGCTTTGCTAAGCCGCTATATATTTCCTGTTTTTTTTGTTTTTATTATTTTTTAAAAAAAAAAAGTGAAATCTCAGGTCTTTTTATATGCGTTCATACGATTGTGATTGTGTGAGTAATGATATCAGTCAGCGTACACATCATTTATCATTCGCACGTTGGAATTGAAGTTTAGCTGTGTGACTGCTGAATATTGTATGCGAATGATGGCGGGGCAGAGAGCATAGACGTCAGGACGGAAGCATGAATGTACAGAAAGCACGGAAGGAAGGAAGTAAGCTTAAAATAAAGACATGAAAAGCACAAACTGAAAATGACGTTGAAAAAAATGTTTTTTTTTTGCTAACACAAAAAACAAAAAAAAAACAAAAACAAAAATTCTACCAAACGTTGGATAAAATAATACGCTGCACGTGTTTAAGCAATTTGTCACATGAGCCTTCGTAATATGCCCCAGAGAACGATAATGCGGAGTATAGCGCAATAAGCAAAACGCGAAAGGAACAAACTAAGTGGCAGCACTGCTGCTCACAAGATTGCAAGATTTTTCAAGATAACCGGCAAGTAAAGCAAAAGTTTTCGAAATCTTTAAACATGGCGTGAGGGTGGTAGAAAATTGGAAGAGAGAGCGCAGCAAACTCCACTAAGCTTCAAGAGTAGAGTAGAGGTGAATATTTACTTTTGCCCACATTTACAGGGATTTCAGCTTAAAACTAGCTTCTTTTTTTTTAACGACGCAAAAACAAAACTTTAATTTCTACTGACAGCAGCTATAATATTAGTTGCAGACTAACTTGAACATGCTTAACTTAATATTTTATTTAAGGTAAGCATAAGTTTTTTTTGGCTACATGTCATGCGTTATAATATCAAATGCTGCTTAGAAAGCAATACAAAAATCCCTTTCATCACTGCCAAAGCAACTTAATTTAGTTTACAGTTAAAATTGCGTTACACAGTGCTATGTTTTTATATAAACCGAGGCCATACAATTTAGTCATAGAGAATTGATATTTCATGCATAAACTTCTGAAAAGAAAGGAAACTACGATGAAATTTCATTAGCCAGTTCAGCCCCTGAAAGAACTTTAACCGAAGTTTTTATGATCAATCGTGTTTTGTCTGTTTTTTTTTTTTGTAAATGCGCCAAAAGATATGTGGAATATTCATAGATACCAGTGGCCCGTGCCTCTTTGAACACACAATTCACAGACCCAAAAACTTGTTTTCGGCCATGCGCCTACGTATTAAGCTATCCCACGCGACTACCGCTAGATATTACTTCACGGGGCAGCAATTCAAGCTATTTCGTTGCTTCTGTTGCTTTTCTGTCAGTTTTAATTTCTTGAATCTTCGTTCTTCGATCTTTGGGAGTAGTTTCTTCCCAAGACTATTAGTCACTTGCAAGATGAACGCTTATGTTCAAAACCCCCTGACTTCGAGTTAGTTAAGCAACCATGCTATTTCGTTGCTTTCTTTGTTCTTTCAATTCGATTCTTGGTTCAACTGGGAGACCGTTTCTCCTCCTCGAAAGGATGTCTTCTCCACCATGACTGCTGTCCCTTACAAGAAGAACGCTTATATTCAGTAGTGTCTTTTTTACTCTTCTATACTTCCTATGGCGACGCAATTCTTTCGTTCTGGTGCATGCTTTATTTCTTGAATTATTGAAAGAAACAATATTCGGCGTCTTCAATAATATTTTTTGTGCAAAAACTGCAGAAAAAATTTTCGTCGTGCTTGAAGCTACGTATGTTGGAACGATTTACAGCACCCATGTCCAGTTAGTATTTGGGTGAGGTAGTAGTCTACACTCAGGGAAAATAGGATATTTTATTAAACAAATCATGGGTTGAAATAACAGATTTCACTGTTAAATACCATCCAGCAAATGAAACTTTCAAATCAACAGTCGGTTGACTGTTGGTCTATAGAACACGAAACCCGTATAAAAATTTATTTATTGAAATTTTATCACTAGTTTGATAGTTCATGTATGGCCGAGTGTGCTGACGTGTGCGTCTTGTACTCGAGTGTCCACGGTTCAAATCCGGCAAGGCCAACAAAAAATTTTTTTTTTTATTTTTAAATAGAATTTTTATTGAAACCAAACAATTATTGAAACAGAATTATTATTATTTCAATTATTAAATTACAATTTTTGATACTTACACAGCTAGGGTTCGAACCCACGTACCCCGCATGACAGTCTAGTGCACTTCCACTGAGCTATTGGCAACGATAATATAACTATAGCAAAACACATCTACACTCAGAAAAATATCAACTGTAATTGATTGCTTAGGAAAAATAGACAATTCAACAAAAACACAAAAATATTTCAACAGATGATTTTAAAAGCACAAAAATACTTTGAAACGTTCATTCAACAAAGAAAATTGTTTACTTAAACACAAATAATTCAATCGAACAGTGTTTTGAAATAATAGCGACCGACTGTTTATATGACAGTTGATATTTTTCTGAGTGTACCTCGCCATGTCGCCTTTTCAGCCATAGTTTCAAATTTGGAAAGCACGACTGGGCAATATCTTCTGCTAACCCGGTAATCTGGGCCCTATAGGCAGCCAGATATGGCAGCTGTTGACGCAGGACTCCGCCACATATTATACTCCTTAGAGCTGGACGAGAGAACTACATGAGACCATTCGTCATTTTTTGCCACTCGAATAACAATCGTCGTCAGCCACAATCGCACAAAAAAAAATGCACGAATCGCATGCATACCATTCGAGTTCGTAAACAACGATTGCTGCTTAGCACAGCGTGTGACAACTGCGAATCGATACAAAGGTAGCATCAAGACAATGCTGACATTCGAATGATTCGCTAGAAGCTCGAGTGTTTGCTGCTCGACTCGAGCTCGAGAGGAATTTGATTTTTGTTTTCCTGGCGTTTTGTTTGTTTGCAAAGTGTGTGCTGGAAGCTCGAGTGCTTGCTGCTGCCTCTCATAGTTTTTTGTAACTCTAGGTAAAAAGTGGTTATTTTTGGTCTGTCCCATTTTTAATTTTTTTTTTTTTTAAATATATTTGGTGCAATATTTTAATATAGTGTGACGCCCTCTATCTACGCGTCTCGATAATACCATCCCCCTTAGAAATCTATCTATCCTACCTCGCTCCGTTTTGGAGATATCACGCTTTTTCTGTTTTTTTATATAAGTATTTTATTTATTTTTAGCCTATCTCGTTTTCGTTGTTCGAAACACGTGTTTGAGCTGAAGCTCTACTGGAGAGAGTTAATTGCAAATGTCTGGCTTCGTCGGACATTCATGTTTCGCAGACATTCGTATTCGTCATTGTTCGTACTCTACTGCATTCGTACTACAGCGATTGGTACAAGTGCAGAAGGCATATTCCTAGCTCGTATTTTGACGACACATTCAAAACGCCATCTGAATGCACTCAAGTTGTTCTCTGGTACATACATACACTCCGCGTCAGCAGAATAGGTTCGCTGATTCAATGATATACAAAAGGTTTTTCTCCCAAAATGAGCATAGCATAAAACTTTTTATTGTTGTTTTTTCTTAAAAGTTTTATTAAAAAAAAAAATATAAACCGAAATTTTAAATAAAGTAACGGTTATGTTGTTGTTTAAGCTTTAGCATAACAAAATTATGCAATTTTTGATGCGTCTTTAGAATAGGTTCAACACATTCATTTGAAGAAATTGAAATGAAAAACTTTTATATTTTATCTCAATTATTTGTTTTTGTTAAATTTAATAATATTTTAAAACGAATACTGCTTTGTTTACTTTATATAATTTGAAAAATCCGGGTTAGAATTGAATCATAAAGTTGCTCGAAGTAGTTTAAGTAAATATCACTCCAAGCCACTGTAATGGAAAAAATGAGTGACTCTTGCTCTTCAAACTGTCTACCGGATTGGTACACATTCCGAATTAGCCAACCCAAAATATTTTCAATAATATTTAGGTTCCGAATAGTTCAAAATCGTTTCTTCATTCGCAAATTATAAAAGTAATTGCTTCAACCAGCTGGTCCATTCAATTGAACTTCTTTTCGTCGAAGAAAACTGCCTACTGCCATTCTCTCTTCCAAATGATGTGATTCTTACAAAAATTCAACTGATTTATCTGCCGTTCAGGGTTAAGTTGTGGTTTTTTCTTAATCTTATGTCTTGTTAGGTGCAGACTCTACACGCAAAGAAATTTTTCGTTTATCGTAACTGAAAAATTCACCAACTATACTTCGTTTGCGAACTGTATTTGCTGCAAACGAGTATTCAGTTGTCATCAACTTAAAAATATTCTTGCTTGAAACGAAAAAACATCGAACTTAATGAAATTTTATCATTGTTTTGGAAGTTCAAGTTTAGCCGAGCGTGCTGGCGTTCGAGTCTAGAAACTTGAGTGACCTGGGTTCAATTCCCAACAGCAACACCAAATTTTTTTTTTTTTTTTTAATTAATGTTTTTTATTATTATTTTTATTATTCTTATTTTGACGGTTCCTTTTGACCAAGCAGTTAATGGAACAGAATTACAATTTCAATAATTAAATTAAAATTGTTGATACTTACACAGCCAAGAATCGAACCCACGTCTCCCGCGTGCCAGTCTAGCATGCTTCCATTGAGCTATTGTGAGATATTGTCTAGAATGAATTTTTTATTTACTTAAGCTGTAACACATTCTTGTTTCTTCGTTTATGGCAAATATTTTACATTTGTCATCAACGAAAGCGAGCTGTGTAGCAGTTGTGTGACTGCGCTTGTCATTCACAGTTGTGTGTCAGTTTGTTCACACTCTTAAAATACTTCCTTTTCGTTGATGGCAAATATTAAACGCTTTTCATCACCGAAATCAAGCAATTTTTTTTTGTCAGTTGAGAACTACTCGCTTATAACAAATTAATTTCTTTTCCTGCAAACGAAGTTTTCAGTTGGAAAAAATAAATTTTTCGGTTGCTGCAATTTTAAAATCACTGCCGTTTATGACAAACAACATTAATTTCTTGCAACTAAATAACGTGTTTCCAGCAACTAACCATTATTATGCCAACTGTTCAAACGTTTACAAACAATGATTTGAAGCATGACAAACGAAGTTCGTTTGCAGCAAACTGGCGATAAACGTTTTTTTTCTCTGTGTGTATAAATTACCCATCGCATGGTTGAAAGACTGACGTTTTCCGCAGCGTAATGCCTGATTTCTTGTTGCTAACAGGCAAGAGTTGGAGGCTTATCGAATAATTGCTCTCTTATCTGCAGCTCATATCGCCGAAAATTAATTTAATGTTCATGTTCTCAAGAAGCTTGATATATTATTGTTTACACTCTGAGGTTCACCATTGTCTGCAGGGAGGTGAGGACCGAACAGAAAAATGTATTTATGTTAAAAAAACTTTTGCTCGAGGTGAGCATTGAACTCGAGATTCAGTAACTCGCAAAATTCTAGAGTAGTTTCAAGATTCTTCACATAAATTCTTATTAGCTTAAGTACGTGAAAGTCATGAAACCGTGAAGCCGTGAACTTGTGCACACTTGTCACGTAAAGACGTTAACAAAAACTTTTGCACGTGTATTTCGAATTCGTGAATTATATACTTTAATCAACTTTAATCAATTAATCCGAAAATTTTCAATTTCTTAGGTATTTCTTAACTTTATAGAAATAGTTGTCGGTTAACAACAAATTCAAGTTTATTTTTTTATCACAGCTTAGGTTCTTCTCTAGCATCATTCAATGATTTTTCTTATTTTGATTATCACTTCTGTGCTGACAACTCACTGTGCATCTAAAAATAGCAGTATTTTTGAAAAACATCAGAAATAAAACAAAAACAAATAGAGAGAGAGAGAGCAACGTAGGAAGAGGAAGCCAAATAATAACATAAACAGATTGAAGAAAATCTAAACTGAAAAGAAATCTTTAAAACTTGGTAGGGAAAACATGCTTTACATCAACTCAACGTCCTTCAAGCTGGCGTTTGTCTTGCAATGATTTTGAAAAGAAAAGAAAATAAACAAAAAAAAAAAAAAAAAAAGAATCCTTATTCTGCGATATCATGATTTTCAAGTGACATTTATTTATTACTGTCAGTTAAGCATTTGACAGAAACGAATTTAGTGTAGGAGGTAAACGAAAAAAATTGCCAGAACTTTAAAGTTGGGAGAAATCATTTGACAAAATTTGCTGCAGCGATAAAGTTCAAAGGTACACTACGCCAAATATTTAAATTTTTTTTTTTTTTTTTTCAATTAAAACAGATACAGTTTCAGAAGCAAACATAAACATTTGCCCTTTACTTTTAACCGTTAATGTGCTTGTATAAAATGCAATAGATCAAAAATTTGATACATTTCCTGTGGCAATAATTGCTTAAGCCCAGCACAGAGAGTTCCTTGAATTTTGACCTTTTACAATGACCTTGACTTCCAAAAGTTATTCTCAAGAAAAACAAATATTTTTCTTTCACAATTTATACCAAATTATTGCGCACGATATCTGAAAAAAATAAACTTTCTTTACAAATAATATCGTTATTTCGTTGCTTAGATCCCAGCACAGATTATGTTAATCAAACTGAAATAATTTCAAACTAAGTAACACAAAGCATGGCGAACATCTTATTAATGATGATGCCAGGCTAGAAAAAATAAAAAAAAAACAATAAAATATAAAAGCAAAAACTTGGCAAGTGAAAGCCTAAGCAAAATAATAAATACAAAAACGTAAAAATTCACCAAAAACAAAATAAAATAAAATAAAATAAAATAAAACAAGATGAATAAAACAAAACAAGCAGAGAAACTTAAATAATTCATTATATAAAGTAAAAAGAACAATCAATCAAATGGACTTTATATACGCAGACAGGACGGATAAAAGAGTATTCGCTGAATATAAAGCAGTTGCCTGCCGTTCAAGTGGCTCTACCTCTCTACTCTACTCTATACTCTACTGTATACTCTACTCTTCTCTACACTCCATTTTATTCCACACAAGCTGTCCTGCTGCTCGTTAAAATAAGTATATAAATAAAATTATATTTAGCAGCCAGATATGTCAAGATAATGTTAAAGTATGAAGTTACCAGCAAGACAAAAGAATAAATTTGGACTAACATAAAAAAAAAAAACAAAAAAAAAAAACATATATGCTGCCCTTTCACTTCAAACTGTGATGACCGCGTTTTGATAAAGTCACTTAAGTTGCTATGAATGAGAGTTTTGAAAGCAGTAAGCAGGAGCAGTGAAACGTTTACAATGAGCCGAGATGTTCGCTCTTATTATTAGTCTAAGGAATTTGTGAAAAAAATCAATCAATGTCGTTGACTTTTTCAAAACAAAACTATTTTA
The DNA here is from genome assembly GCA_958299015.1 of Tetanocera ferruginea. Taxonomy (NCBI): domain Eukaryota; kingdom Metazoa; phylum Arthropoda; class Insecta; order Diptera; family Sciomyzidae; genus Tetanocera; species Tetanocera ferruginea. The sequence continues at coordinate 144,092,186 of OY282641.1, forward strand.
AGATAAGAAGTTCTAAAGCAGACTCAGATGAATATTTCAGCAAATCGCAACATATTGATTCCATGCAATAAATTAAGTATGTGCAAGTGAAAAGGACTCAACTAAAACAAGAAGCGGTTAAAAAAATTTAACCGGTACAAAACTATCGAAGATCTGTCTAGAAAAAACAAAACCAAAATACAGCATATGAATGAATGAAGAGCGATGAAAGATTTTTTTAATTAAAATTTCATGCATTAAATAATGTTTTGTTAATCTTTTCTTAAAGGTCAACTATTCGGAGTTGGCTTGAATTTTGTAGCTACAGTACTCGATAATTTTTGTGTACAAATCAATCAATAAAAAACATAAAATCATTGATTAAAGTAACTTCGTCCAAAAAGTTTTATGGCCTTGAAGGACTTAATGTCCATTTTGTTTTTTTATAGCAAGCTATTTGATCCAAAAAAAAAGACAATTTTCATATCTCCGCTTAGGCATTGCCAATGATTTAGTTTAATTTCTGTTTTGTTTTTCAAATAACATTGACATGCAAATTAAGTTGTTGCTCTTATTTATAGTCAGTACAAGTTTTAAGAAAAACTTTCAGTAGCATTTGAGTTATTTTCCAGCAATTAAATATATTTAATGCATCGTTAACTTTTCAAGAGTCAGAAGAGTTTTAAAGGATTTTAATTTTGCTTTGAAGCCTTTAAGGCCTGAAAAGTCTCAAAGTCAAAAAAACTACAACTGCAAATACATAAATACAAATGGCGCTAGAGTTGTTGCAGTTAAGCAAGCAAAACAATTATAAAGCAAAACAAAAAAAAAATAAAAATAAATAAAAAAAAAACTCAAACTTCTTTTCATGTTTTATGCTCATATTTGCCAATTTTTTAATTTATTCATACAATTATTCTTTTTACAGCAACTCTTTTTTATATAAAGAGTTGCCAGAATACACAAATAAATAAAAGCATGAAGAAGAGAAATTATTTTGTTTAAGCAACTTATGCCAAAGTGAGCAACAACACAGCTACTATGGCTAATGGCTGACTGGTATGCCATGGAGTGGCAAATTAGTGAAGGCAGCACTTTTTTTAACGTGGTTCTTTAGCAGATTGTTTTTTTTTTTTCGTTTTTGAAACTCGTGTTTGGGTTTTTTTTTGCAGTGTTTTTATGGTTTTGATACCCTATAAATGAATAGTTCATATATGTTGGAACAGTTTAAGCAAAGTTTTAAACTTCATCATAGATGATGGTTTTCGAATAAGTATTTAAGATTTTATGATCAAATTTTTTTTTTAAATTTATGAAATTTTTTGATAATTTGAAAACTAAGCTTCTAAGGCCCGTTAACTGATCTCAATTTTAAACAAAGTTTAAAATTCCTTAACCTCAGTTTAAATTTTAATGCCGATACCTCATCTCAAAAAATCTAAGTTAAACTTGGTGAGGCAAGTTTAAATTTAAACGCAGAAATTCTAGGTTTAAAAAATTTAAACTTAGATTTTGTCAAAAATACTCTGAGAACATTGGAAATATTCTCAATCATAAGCAAAAAATAAAAAATAAAAAAATCATACTTTAAAAAAATCAAAACAATAAACAAAAAACAAAATATTTTAAGTTTTGGAAAAAAAATATTCCAATGAAACTGACAATTTGCATTATTTTATCAAAAATTTTTGAAATATTTTGATGTTCTACGTCAAAGTTGTAGAATTTTTACTACAGTACCGCTCAAATATGTTTTTAATCTCAGTTTAAATTTTTAAACAGAGTTTAAGAAAACTGCCGATAAAAATGAGATAAGTTACGAAAATAATTTTAACTGTGTTTAAAATTTAAGCCCTGTTTACGAAATCTGAGGTTAAGGAATTTAAACTTCGGAGATCAGTTAACGGACCTAAATTAGATTTTATTTCGTGATCATCGAACGAATTTATTCTAATTCTAATTTATGATTTTTAATTTAATTTATGCTAATTCTTCTGTTATTATAAACACAGAAGTGTTTATTAAAAATTTTTTAAAAAAATTTTTTGTTAAATTTTCCAATATATCTTATTTAGCAACTGCACGGTTAAAAATCTTGGGCTAGATTTTAATCTTTTTTGGATTACATATAGGACACGACCAAAAAAAAGATTACTTCTTAATCCAATGAAAAGTTTTAAATGTTCCAATCCAAAAAGGATTTATTTTTAATCCGCAAAAAGTTTAAAATTTTTTAATCCAGAAAGGAATAATGCTTAATCCACAGAAAGTACAAAAAATTATAATCCAAAAAGGATTAGATTTTAGACCAAAAAAGTGTACAATTTTGTAATCCGAAAAGGATTACCTTTTAATCCACAAAGGTTTAACATTTTCCAAACCGAAAAGTCAAAAGTTTGATCTTCAAATAGTTTAGAAATTTGCAAACTGAAAAATTTGTATAATCCAAATTTGAGTTGAAGATGCAATTAAAAGAAAACATTAACTTTTTATATTTAATTTAGCGGGAAAATGCCCTCTGTTTGACCGTTGTTTAGACTTTCACATGCATTTGTGCTGAAATTAGGCCTTGTTCCGCCTGAGTTCAGTCTGAGTTCAACAATTTTAATTTTTGCTTGGATGTGAATATTAAGTTTTGATATTAACAAAAAATACATTTTCGATTTATTTCTATGTAGAAGCAGCTGCAGTTCCTAAACTGTTGCGGAACATCGTCAACGTGAAGTTGAGCACCATCGCGATCTTTCAGAGTTATTTCATCTCAGACTTTTTTGTCAAGCGTTGCTTTAAAGAGTATGATTCAGTACATAAACAAATTTAGGAGTAAGTACTCAAATCAATCATAGAAGAGGATTATGACTGATAATTGTAAAAAATAGTAACCCTTATTATTTACACCCTTATGGCAGGTCTCATACAAAAAGACGACTGAACCACAGAAGCTATCCACCTTATATTCACACCATATGTTCGTGTAGTTCCAGTTGTTCCAGTTGTTTGTGTTGGCGCTAGGCTAGCTTTTTTCAAAAATTCTTACTGATAGACTGATTTGGCTCAATTTCACTCCATATAATTTTTTAATAAAACTAAGGTCTTCGGCAAAATTTGAACCCACTAGTTGGCGCTGGGGCAGCTTTTTCGAAAACTCTTATTGTTAGATCGATTTTACTCAAATTAACACAAAACAATATTTAAAAAATGATAAAGTTTTTGGCAAAATTCGTACCTGATAGGTTGCGCTGGGGTGGAAATATTTACGAACATGTAGTAGACGGTATGTGGTAGGGTAACGTCATTGCTGGAATACTTATACTCCTATAATTTTGGAGAAAAGCATTGCTTGACATAACATTTTAGATTCAACGTCAGCATTATGTTATTCCTATAATGCATATGGGCATCTCCCAAAAAAGGTTCACACCAGCTTTTAAATTTTTATCTTTTTATACCCCCACGCTTACTGCGTAAGGAGTATATTAATTTTGTCACGACGTGTGTAACGTCCATAAGGAGGCGTGGTAGGTACAGAAAAGTATATATATTCTTGCTCAGCATCACCACCTGAGTTGATTTAGCCATGTCCGTCTGTCTGTCCGTCTGTCTGTGGACACGATTGCGGCCGTAATTTTAAAGCTATCGTGCTGAAATTCAATATTTAAGCTTTTTTTTTAAAACTAAGATCAAGTTCGAGAATGGGCTAAATCGGATGAAAACCACGCTAACCTCCCATACAATTTCAAAATTTAAAACTTTATAAAAAGACTAATATTAAAGTTACAATACTAAAACTCGGGATTTGAGTATTCTAAGTCAAAAGTAAGGTGTGTTAGAAAAATGGGAGTCATCCACCCACTAACACGCCCACCTCCCATACAACCCCAAAATTGAAAAATCTATAAAGAGGCTAATATTAAAGTTACAACACTGAAGCTCGGTATTTGAGTATTCTATGTCAAAACTGAGGTATAATAGAAAAATGGGCGTCATTCACTTACTTACACGCCTACCTCCCATACAACTCTAATATTGAAAACTATATATAGAGGCTTGTGTCGAAGCTACAAAAATAAAACTGGATATTTATGCGTTTTATACAAAAATTAAGACATGATAGAAAAATGGGCGTCATCCACCCACGAACACGCCCACTTCCCATACAACCCCAAAATTGAAAACTAAATAAATAAGCTTCTGTCCAAGCTACAAAAGTAAAATTAGATATTTATTATTTTTGTATAAAAATTGAGACGTGTTAGAAAAATGGATGCCATCCATCCACAAACACGCCCACCTCCCATATAACCCCAAAATTTAAAACTCTATAAAAAGGCTTCTCTTTAAGTTGCAGAAAAAATTTGATGCTTGTATTTTATATCAAAACTAAATCGTGGAAGAAAAGTGGGCGTCATCCTCATACGTACACACCCATCACCCATACAACCCATAAAAGTGAAAACTCTATAAATAGGCTTATATTTGAGCTACAGACCTGAAATTGGGTATTTGTGAATTTTATATCAAAACTGAGGCGTGTTAAAAAATTGGTATCAACCACTCAAGAACACGCCCACTTACTATACAACCTTTAATTGAAAACTTAATAAATTGGCTTGTCTTACTTTGCAGGAAAACAATTTGATATGAATGTATTTTAGAAGTCATCAAAATAGTAAAATTTTTTTAAATCTCATACAAAAAGGGTTTCAATTTAAGATTTTGCACCATTACGAATCGCCCGTGGAGGTATTTTTACTTCGGCCGAGTCGAAGATATACCTTACTAGTTTTTATTTCGATTAGTATTACTGCTATGTAACTTGAATTTAACTTATTATGATTTATTTGAATTAAAATTTATAAAGAACATCATATTTAGCGTAAATTTCGTAGTAGTAGTAGTTTTCAATCTTAGGTAACATAAATACTTTTTCTTGAAAATACTACCTTAATGTAAGTTTGTAGTCCAAAAAGAGTCTTAAACTTAAACTTTTTTGGATTAAAAACAAATTAAACTAAAGTATGGAATAAAAAATAGTACTTTTTGGATTAAAAATTCCTATAAACCAAAGCTTGGATAAAAAACTAGTCCAAAATTTTTAACCGTGTGATCACTCCTCCTTTTATTTATTTATTTATTTATTTAAAAGAAGAATTATTATAAATAATAATAATACTTATATTTTTGCCATGAGCAGAAGGCTATTGGCCAGCACTCCTGCTTTTCGTTACGGCAGCTTCTACAGAATCATTTGAAAAAAGGCTTAGTCGTACAGATTGTCTGCCTATCAAGCAGTGACCTTTTATAACGTCTACTAACACGGCTAGGTCCAACCTATCTAGCCAGAGAAGAGCTCTGCAACAATTTAGATCTAGAGAAACCCAATAAACCTAATAGTTTGTGAGATAGAGAGTTCGGCCTCATCTCCTGATGTTGGCTTTCGGTTTAATTTTTTGCTATGTAGCATAGAGCAGCAGAGGCGTTCCTAGACTTGGTGTTAGTCCCTAGGAGTTCTTCCTTTGGACATCTATTAAGTTTTTGCATGATTTTATATGGTAGATGCATACAAAAGTAAGCTGATCTTAACGAAACTCAGTCAAAAGGATAGAAAATCAGAGGAAAAGATGTGAACCAAAAACGATCGGAATCGGTTAGTCTCTAGGCGTACTTTCTTTTGATATCTATTAAGTTTTGACATGATTTTGTATAGGAGATACATACAAAATTTGACTGATCCAACCAAATCTCGGTCGGAGAGCAAGGAATATAGAGTAATAGATGTGTAATGAAAAAGTAATTCCTTTTTCTTTACATCATTTTCAAAATTATATTTTTTAATTTATTAAATTTTTAAATTTTTTTGAATTTTTAAAATTGAAATACAATTTTAACTTAATTGAAAATTTTTAATTTTAACACTCACCAGTGATGATATCGGATCATTTTCGAGAGTACTTTTTTACAAAGGCAAATAGTAGTTTTTTATTGTTTAGGGTACTTTTTATTAAGTAATGATATGTAAATAAATACATAAACTAAACCAATACTTTTTTAAATTTTTTTATATTTATCACATAAAGGAGCAATAAATAATCAGCATTTCTTTCAGAACCCATTAAATATGTATATTAGGGTGCCTCGACCTCTATGAGGTAAAAAAAAACTTGTCATTGCCACCAATTTAAAATGAACCTTGATCGATTCAAAGACGAATGCACAACATTTTTTTGTCTATAACGATAGCCGCCAGTGAGCTAAACCATTTTGAAAAACATCCAAAAACCATATTTTTCGTAAAAATATTTACTGGTGCAGCAGTTACAAATAAACAAATGGTTGGAAATAGTAGTACTGAAGAAGATCTTACAAAGATTTGCGAATTTTAATGAATATTGTTGACTTTTTCTTTTAAAAGTTCTTATTCTGGGAACATTTCTAAAATCAACGGCAAATAATATGTGACTGGGCGAGAATTTTGGCAATAAGTTTATGACTTGATTTTCAAAAATGATTTTTTTAACTCTTGACAAAATTTCAAGTAAAATTCTTTAATATACTAGAGTACTTTTGTCGGCAAGAAGGTACTCGGGTACTTTTCTAGAGTCAATAGTACTCAAAAAAGTACTATTCCACTCAAAATATCATACCTGATCCTCACAAAACTCTCTGTTTGAAATCTTCATAGCTTTCTGGTTTATGAAGAGAGGCAGAAATAATATTTTGGAAATAATTAGTATGTAAATAAAAAAAAAAAGCACAAAAATTATAACTGTCATCCTTTAACTTTAAATTTTTCCGACAAAAATACAAGATATTTTGTGCCTTATATTTTTTAGGGCAAATATAACAGTTATTTTTGACTTTTATTCTATCGGTCAAAAATAACAGTGTTTTTTTTTGCCTTTTATTTTTTCGGTCAAATATATCAGGCAATTTGTATTTTTTCAAAGGCCGTTCTACTGACAAAAAAAACTATTGATACCATTATTTTTGTCTCGTTAGTGCGCACATTTTACACATGGTATCAATAGGTTTTTAAATCGGTCAAGCGGTCTTTAAAAAAACACAAATTGCCTGATATTTTGACCAAAAAATAAAAGTCGCAAAATAACTGTTATTTTTGACCGATTAAATAAAAGTCAAAATTAACCGTTATTTTTGCCGGAAAAAATAAAAGGCAAAAAATAACAGTTTAATTTTAACTTTTATAGAATCAGTCGAAAATTCAAAAGGCACTTTATATTCGTGAAGCTGAGGCCATTTTTAGCATAATGGCATATTTGAAAAAGTCCTTCGACAATTTTTTTTCATTATGTCTTTTTCATTTGAAAATGGTAAAATAACAGTTATTTTCGGTGCCTGATAATTTTCTTTGTTATCAAAATTCTCAAAACTTGAAGTTTTTAGGTTTGTTTTTTAAGGGGGTCTTCTCATTGAGCAACTTTTTTTTGCATTTATTTATAGCTTGAGTAGTTGTGAATATGCCCCTAAAAGGATTTTTAGAAATTCAAAATACTTTAGAAGATACAGCCTTTTTTGTGAAACAAGGTCTTCGTCAAAATGAGCTATTTTTTTTCGCCTCATTTTCGAACGAAGCGGCATAAAGTAACCACCGAATTCTGTTGAAAATGTTTTTTGTTAGGTAAAAACGTGTTTGCACACATATTCATACAAACATACTAATACACATTTCTGCTCATTTTAGGGGTTGAAGCATTTTTTGAGTCCAGGTGTTCAACTGAAAGCATCATTTAGTTCAGTTTGTATCGAGTTGAGCAACAGACGCGTGCGCTTCAGTGAACGGAAAATTAAATTTTTCATAAATTTATTGTGATTTTTGTACCGATTTTGATGAATCAAAATGAATTCGACGGAGAATTGTCAGCTCTTTAAAACTGCATTTAAACATTTTTGATTTTTTTTTTTCCAAAAAAATTACTTTAAACGCGTTTATCTCGAAACCACGTTTTTCGAACTGGCGGCCATGATATCTCCAGTTCAACTGAACCGATTTTCATGAAACAAAGTGGAATCGACGCAGAATTGTCACCATTCTCAGGTGAACATCGACCATAATTTTAAAAAATTTTTTACTTTTTTTTTTTTTACACTAAACTACAAAAAAAAGCCCGAAATTGAATTTTTTTTTTTAATGGCCGCCATTTTGTCAAAAAAAAAAACAAAAAATTAAGCTTGAGGTTCACCCGAGAATTACATCTATACTGATTATAACTCCGTTTTTTTTTTTCATTTCAGACGCTCCGGAGACCCGGAATCGTGGCCGCCGTGACGACACCTTTTTTTTCACCACCAACTTTGAAGTCTCATTACTTTTTGAACAGCCCACGTATCGAGGCAAAAAAAATTTTTTTATTTACTTTGAAACTTTTGTAATACAATAAATAAAAAAGTTTGCAATTATTCTTTGCGTTTTCAAATAAGAATTTTTTTAAAAAGGGTCCAAAAAACGGGTTTTGAATGAGAAGACCGCCTTAATGTAAAAAAAAGACGTTTTATATGGAATACACTCTATATAGCTGTGGTTGCAATAAGAGTGTTCTTCCAACATCTTCCGAATTTATCAGACTAACCGATTTAATCGATAATGGCGACTGCCTCTGAGGTTATGTCTAGAACTTCTCTGCTGCTTTGAGTCATACAAGTTTGTTCATCACCCCTAACGAAAGGTCTTACAAAAAGTCATACACGAAGTTCTGTAAATTAACATTGTTCAGTATGATGACCACTACTTACGTGTTACAAGCATTGCCCAACAATTCTCTGAGTTTCTCTGAGAAAAAGGCTGAAAACATCCAATTTTTGCTCATGCCAAGATCCAACTATGTGTCTTTCTCAGAGTGTCTAGAAAGCAGAAACGGTTAATATTGGTTTTGTTTAGGATGCAAGTACTAGGTATACTCACGTTACTGGCTACCAGAATCCTGTACTCATCTATCTACTGTTCACAGACTGCAATTTTTAGTTAAATGTGAAATTTTTCAAAACTAACGCGTTTATAAATTTTTACGAAAAAATCCTCAAAATTCTAAAGCATAGTTTTTCGTGCCCATCGAACAAAAAAAAAATTTATTAAAATGGTCAAGCTTATGTCGGTGTCAGTCTTATATAGAGTGCCTTAGTTTCGACCATTACTCATTTACTTTAAGGCTACACATTGTTTTTTTAATTATTTTTAGGTGCTGTAAGGAAATATGTTCTTCTAGCCTGGGCTTGAACTATGGTTGGTGCGGTTTGTTTTTATATCATTTTACGTTTTGTTGCCTTTTTTTTAATTTTTTTTCCAACATTTTTTATATGTTTAAAAATGTTTTTTATTTAGTTGCCATGACTGCGTTTTTTTATGGTTTTTGTTTTTTTTTGGTTTATTTATTTTTTTGTTGCTTCTTCATGTTTTCATGCGGATGAATGGTAATGAAAATCTGTGTTGGCAACGCATTTCATAGCCTGACTTATGAAGCTGTCAGCCATGTTATACGGGTTTTTTGTGAATATAAAATGAATTGCTAGAGTTGAAAACAAGCAGCAGGCAATTGAACCAGGCTGCCTTTGCTGTGGCTATAGAACTCTGAGCCGCACCTCTAAAAACCTGCCATTAGTTTTGTTTTTTGTTTTCAATTTTCAATTCAAACATTTCAATTTTTGTTGCAGGCATTAAATCATATTTCTGTATGAAATACGTTAAGAATTTATAAGACTTTTCTTCGAACAGCCAGACACAAAAAACATCAAAGGATATGTTATATTTTTTAACTATATTCTTGTTTATTTCCTTCATTCACGTGTGTGGGTGCATTTTGATGAATTGCCTGTTTTCAATAGTCGTTTGTTTTCACTACTGCTTATCATGAATTTAGCAATGTTTTTTTTTTTAGCTATGATGTTCTTTAGGCAATAAAATTTTATGAAATGACTTGATCTACGTTAAAAAGTTAAGCAAATTATTTTGCTTAAGGCGTGCGTTTTTAGGCACGTCATTTGCTGAATGAGTGCTGATATTTAAATCAGATTTTCAAATAAACTATTTATTATATATTTTCATTTATTGACACTTAAATAATGCAAACATTTAATTTTACTCTCGTCATCGAAACTGAGCAAAGCCCAGAGCCTCGATGAAGTGTCTCTGCCAGTTAAAGCGTGAGACGTGTTAATAAGAAGCAGTAAATGGTGCGAAAATAATTAATGACAACAACACCAGCAAAAACAATACCAACAACAGCAACTACAGAAACAACAACATGAACTGAAATGAAAATGAAAACATGTCACGTGTGAAAATTTTGTACAAAATATAAATTATGCAAAACCTATACTAATATGTATAAACAAACATGCAAACTTCTCAACTCATACTTATTTACTCCAAAACGAATGTATTTTTACATGTATGTGTGTGTGTGTGTGCTTAGATGACGTGAACTTAAATAAAGCTAACACTTTAATGTCGTCAGTTTGTATGCAAATGTCAACACAAGGCATATAAGGCATTATAAACTCAGCCAAATACACACACTCCCACAAACAAACACACTGCCAGCTACCTGAGCTTACATAAAAACATGTTTAATTAACGTGATTAGACGTGATGATAAAGTGTAACAACGTCATCGTCATTGCCATCGCCATCAACTAAATAATTTGCATAGCTACCACCCGCCGCTACAAGATTTGCTTAAGCCAAAAACCTTTGATGATGATGGTTGAGGGCAAATTAGAAAAATATATAGAACATCATCTAGTTTTGAGTCTTGATGTTGATTGGTTTCTGATCTAAAATTATTTGAAGATGAATGTTCTCTGAAGGTGTAAATGTGAAAATAGAAAATTGTTTGAAGAGTTTGATAAAGTTTGGATGCAATTAAGTGATCATTTCAACAATGAACATTTGTATAAACTTTATGTATACTATAAAGTGTAAAGAATATAATTTCTAGACAGTTAATTTAGTCGGATGCGGCATTGTTGGTCTTTAATTATTTAATGTATCTTAGAGCATCCGATTGTTAACAGAATCAATAAATTTTTTGAAAAGGGTCTACTAGATACATCTAATAATGTCTTAATGTTAAACTTAGACAATTTTAGTGCATTCAATGATCCACTTGAGTCATTGAATCACCTACGATCGGATATTCCAGTGGTTCTGATTGTCCACAGAATCCACTTTGAAAAATTTATTCAATACTACCGGATGTAACCCGGTGTTACTCGGGCTTGTGCCTCGAGCATAGAAAAAGGACGATTTTCACAGCTGCTCTCCTTTAAACATTTTTAAAATTATCAATTAAATTTTAATATTTTTTTAAATAATCGTTTTTGGGATTTTGCCCCCTCCTTCCGTCGATAGTGTTTAGTCAAATTTCCGCAAAACTGTACCTGCCAGACATGATTAAAAAATAAATGACATCTTCAACGTCTCCATCTGACATCTGGTTTCTAAGGAAAATGGTCACCCACACTCAGAAAAACAGCACATATCTTTCTCCGGTAAAAAATTTCTCTATTTTCGATTATAGCATTTTCATCTTTTTCAAATAAAATTTTCCTCATTCAGAATAAATTTTCACAGTTTCAAAGAAATATTTCTTCACCTGTAGGAAATGGAAATATTTCAATGTCTCTTATAATGATAAATATTTTTCTCGCACAGAAAAATTCTTATTTATAGAGAAAAATTTATTGAAAATTAAAAAAATTTCCTATATTTTGATAAAAAATTCGCTATGAGAAGTATTTTCTTCAATAAAAGCAAATGTTTTCTCAAAAATAAAAAATATTTTTCTCTAAAAACGATATATTATTATAGAATTCTCTTTTTCATAGCAGCTTTTTATCATTTTTGGAGAATTTTTAGGATCGCATTTAGAGAAAGTCATTCTCTAGAGCAAAATCTATAGACTTTTAGACTAAAGACCATTTTTCTCTTAATATGATGCCTTTTTTTATCATATTCCGAGAAACTTTTTTCTGAGTGCAGTTTGAAAAGTCATTTCGACAAAAATGCGTTTAAATTTTTTCGTAGCATGCATTTAATATTCAATTTTATCTCAAAAAAATCCAAATTTAAAAAAATCCTATGAGCATTGATTCGATTTTTGAATTGTCTTCGTTCAACTTCGGTTTTGGTCGATACTGTTCGTTAAATTTTTATTCATCTTTATATAAAGCTATATATAGTAAAATCGATCAAGTCATTTAGAAGTTATTGAGTCTTAACAATGCACTACTTAAAGTGCCTCCTTACAGAGGTCTTTGGAATTTTTATAGCCTATGTTATTTTGGGTGTAGTCAAACCTTCGTTACAAATTTACTTGAAATCGGTCCAGGTGTTTAGGAGTTATTATAGACTGCCACGCCCTTATACTTCCGCCCACTTTTTTACCTTTGCTTTATATTGGTTGCAGTTGAACCTTCATATCAAGTTTCATTGAAATAGGTCCAGGCGTTTAGGAGTTTTTGAGTCTTAAAAATGCACTACTTAAAGCGCCCTCTTGCGTAAGTCTTTGGAATTTTTAATGGCTTATGTTTTATCTTGGCAGCAGTTGAACCGTCATACCAAATTTCATTGAAATCGGTCCAGGCGTTTAGAAGTTATTATAGATTGCCACGCCCACATACATCTGCTCACGTTTTTACGCCCTCTATGTTCTTTCTCATTATAAAAGGTATTCGTTGTTTAAATTTCGGCTCAATCGGATAAACGGTGCGCGAGCCTATTCGAAACAGACAGACAGACAGACACAAACATTTGATTTTATATATTAGAAGATGATCTAATATAATGCATGTCCATTGAATTGATCACCGTAAGCCACCTATGAAATGAAATTAAACCAGTTCCTACAATTATTGTTTCTGTTCATGATCTGAGTGTACTTATACATGAGTCTGAACATTAAGCACTGCCGTCTTCATGAAGCTGTACATGACTTTAGTCCGCTCATACGTTAGATGATTGAGTACACTTTTAATATGTTATTATTCACATATAATCGAACCGTTACAAAAGCATATTGTTAAAAATGAAAATCCACTTTTTCATAAAACCAAGGAATTTTAAGCGGGTTTATAATTTTTTTTTATTTTTTTACCATCAAGACCATCACGTCCTTATATACATAGTTTGTATGAAATTTGGTCACAAAATGCATCAAGTAGTTCACGCTTTTATTAATTAAGTATATCAGTTTCATGCCTTTTGAACTCTTATAAGTATTATGAACTATTCTGGCTGCCCTTGTAGTTATACATGAATTTTATGAATTTCAGCCTTAAAACTCATAATTAAGTTCACGCTTTCCTTGTATATGAGCATTTACAAACTAGCGTTATGTATGTTTTGTACGGAAAAATTAAAGAAAAAAGAATGAAGAAGTCTAAGTATTAAAAACTTTATTTGCGTATTAATTAAGTAGCACTATATTACTATATAGTATACTAAATAGTAAAAAAAATTATAACAATCGACTCTAAGAATTAAAAGATATAAGCGAAAATATGAACTGGCGTGACGTTATAAAAAACAGAAGTGGTTTTCGACTTAGATAAAAAAAATTTGCAAAACTGCGAATTGGGCAAGACTTTTTATACAAAACTTTAATTGGAAGAATTTAAAATAATATGAGTTTATTTTGCTGGTTATATAATTAAAAAATCTTTTCTCGGTTTTTTTTTTTATTATTAAGCTAAGTCATCTGGCGTGACGTTACTGGCGTTACGTTACTTAAATTTTCAAATTTGTTTGAAAAATGTTTGACGTAAATAAAACATAAAGTTAAGCTAAAATATATGATATTTTTTTAACTCCTACCCCAGAAGTTGGAAAAAATTCCCTCTGAAATACCTGCAACCAAATTCAGTAACGAAATCAGGCAAACTTCGAGCAATGTGGCATGACGTTACTCACTTTTCAAATTTTATATAAAATTAACTGTTTTTCTTCTTCACGATTTTTTTATAAAATTTACTTAACCCTGCATGCCCAATGTTAGTCGTTTCGACTAACATCATTTGAGTTTACTCTCACAACTTTTTTCTCTCTTGATCTATCGGTTTCTCTTTACACATTGTGGCAGTTGATTCAGTCGCAAAGCAGGTGTCGATGAAAACAGTCGTGTGGTGTGATTCAATTAAAGGGTGAGTAAGTTTTTGTAAAAGTCAAGTAGTCAAAACGACTAACATTAGTTTTATTACAATTTTTTTTTTTTTTTTTTGTAAAGAACATGGCAGCGTCAAGTTTAGCGGATAATGAATGATTTTATTGGCAATGTCCGATAGCTATGTGATCACACACTCAACATGGTGAGCGAGAAGAAAAAACCTCTTTCGCGGCGTGATTTCATGAAGCAACTGTATTCGTCCCTTGTTACACCATATATGGAAGAGTGGTTAAAGGCTCGCACACTCAACTCAAGCCTACGAGAAAACATACAAAATATTGTATTAAAACCAGTTGAAGACTTTAATAAAGAGAGAAAAACTCCAAAAACAAGCAACAAAAGAAAGATTTGCGCCTTCTGCCCCTATCAGAAACACCGTATGACGAAAGCAATGTGCACAGTATGCGCAAAAAGTATCTGTGGTGAGCATAAAGTTGAGGTCTGCGTCTTCTATTCAAAACATTGAATTTTTATAATTTTTTTATTTTATTTACTTGAAGTAATGCTTTAATTTTACAACGGCTGAAAGCCTTGTTTGTTTTTATGTTTACAAATATTTTTTATTTATTTTTGAAAATAACGTGCAATTTAGCTGAGACTGAATTAAAGAAGCTATTCAAAACATGCCAAAATAAATCAAAAACCAAAGCTAATATTTTGTTGTTTGCATTTTTAGAAACAAAAAACTATGCTTTATTTAATTTTAATAACCCTTAAAACGTTTGAGTCATCACTAGTTACTTAGAATAGATTTAACAGCATATTAGTCGATTCGACTAACAATGGTAATAACGTATAAAAAATATGGCTGGGCATGCAGGGTTAACTTTATTAAAATTTATTAACATGCAAAATTTCACGCACTTTTGAACTTCAGTGTAGAAAAAATAGCACTAAATGCTTTTTTGTCTGGCGTGACGTTACCTCAGAATATCATTAAAAGCAAACCAAAATTTTACCGTTAATTGATATTTGTTTGCTCTTTTGCATTTATTTTGCGGTAAGTTGTTGTTGTAGCAAAAGTTTTGCATAAGAGTGCAATTGCACAATTACTCTTAAAAATGGAAATTTTAAAGAGAAAATGCTCATATAAATAAATAAAATTGACCAAAACTTTAACTTTAACTTGGCAGCCCGATATCTTGCCATCGAAACATGGGAAAAATTTGAACTCTTTAATTTAATTAATTTTGAATATTTCTCTTTAATAATACAAGTAAAAAAAATAATGTTGGTTAACTTTTAATTGTTTGGTCACGGTAGACTTTTCTGCGGAAATACCCATATGTACTTAAGGCTCATGTATTATTGTCACTTATCTCATGAACTGTTCTTGTTTCCTCGTATTTGACACGAATTTTATAAAATAATACACAAAATTATGAAAAATTAATGTTAGCCTTGTATTTGTTCATAACACTGACGAAACTTTTTATTGGTTTATGTATCTTGTACACACACTTTATGAACTTTAAACACTAGGCTTATGAAATATTGATGTTCTTATGGTTTATTTATTGTGTACTTTTTATATAGATATTATGAATGTTTCAGGTAACTCATGTTATTGGTTACTGAACCAAAATTTATGAATTTATAATTGAAAAACATGTAAAAATTCATAATTATTGTGTGTTTTGGTTTTTGTTTCAGTGCATAAAAACTAAACAAAAAACAAGTTCATGATGCTTAACGCGAAAAATCTTTGGATTATCTCTTTAAACAGCAAGAAGGCGATTACTTATCACTTAACACCTAGCTTTAAGGCCGTATATTTTTTGGAAGTTGTCGCAGATATAAAACCGAACAACAGCGACGTTTAGCGGCAATATTAGTGAAACAACAAGTACAAAAAGTCCAAAGTCGGTCTAGCTCGACTATGAAATACCCTAAACCTATTTTTTCAAAATACAATAAAAGTATTGAAAATGGGCGTGAGAGAATGAAGCCCATATTTTAAGAAAATTTTAAAAACTTCAAGTTTTATTCCTGTAGCTCACACGGTAATGCCTTTATATTTTTTTCGCTATTGTGGGTTGTATGGTAGGTGGGCGTGTTCGTGGTCGGATTATGCTCAATTTTTGAATGCATATTAGTTTTGGTATAAGATACATACATATCAAATTTTATATCTGTAGGTTACACATAAGCTTATTAATTGAGTTTTAAATTTTTGGTTGGAATGGGAGGTGGACGTGTCCGTGAGGGAATGATATCCATTTTTCGAAGACGACTTTGTTTTGATATAAAATATATACACAAAAAAAAAGAAAAAAAAAAAAAACCATTTCAGCCCTTGAAAGGACTTTGACCGAGATTCTTATGTTCAATTGTGTTGTGTGTGTTATTAAATGTTTGCACACAATTAACCGAGAACTCGACCTACATGTTTTATGCCGACTGCGAACGGCTAAAGTTCATGTTCTCAAGAAGCTTTACATAAAATTTGTATTGAAGCCCCCATATGGAGGGGTCGGAGGGGATCTGTTACAAGGCAAAAAAATGTTCCTCATGAAAAAGTAATCGGGGTCGGTCATAATGATTTCACTAAATGTAGGCGGTTAGGGTTCCGCCTCCCCTGTAGCTCGAAAACCTGACCCGAATATTCTGACTTTAGATTCGGATTCAGTGAACCCAAAACCTTAAAAAACCTTTAAGAAACTCCTTGGTATTTCGTTAGTGTTGTACCGTGTTATTAAAATAAAGTTATAATTTCTCAGTATTTTAATAATATTCCAAAAAATTTATTCTGTGATGCATTTTAATATTGCTGAAGTATTTCATAAGTTTGTTGCATATGTGTACAAGCACATAAATAAACATATATGTACATATACATATCAAGAGCAAATTTTTTTTCTAATTGAATTCAGTTTGCGTTAAACTTTCAACTTAGTACAAGCCGTTGCTTTGAAGCACTTTGTATCTTGTTTACCACTTAAATGTTGACTTTACAACATAATATTTTCTGCTGCAATCAGTGCTGCTGACATGTTGTTTGCCAAATATTTTTCTTTATTTGCGCACATTTTAAGCATTTTGAAACCTCTACAAATGTTATGGGGCGCTATACTCCAAAAAAGGGCAAGTTTTGTTGAGATTTTTTTAATCAGAAATATTTTAATATTTTTAGTATCGGATGATGAATGAATTAATTAATAATTTTTTTTTTGTTTTATTAGTGCTTGTTACGTTTTTTTTACACTTAAAGATAGACTTCATGTTTTAAATTGTTTTCACAATTTTTCAATTTCTATTATTATATCAGTTTGAACCAGCCCTTAGAGTAATGAGCCCTTTAGCACTTATACCTGTACAATCTACAATCGGTTCAACTTCTCACTGTCACCCTGATTAACCATAGTGCCACAACCATTCTCTTCTAATGCATTACAATCTGCAACAACTTATTTATCAAAAAAATATGTGTTTGCTGCGTTTGTTTTTTAGTTTTTTTTTTTTTTTTTTATTTTAGAAATATATATTTTATTTTCTCATCTCGAGTGTTTTGTAGTTTTGTGTATTTTAGTAAAAACTTAGAAACGAGCTGCTCGTACTTTTGCCATTCTATACTAGCTGCTACAAAATGCTGTTTGCACACTTAGTTCATGTGCAGTGTTGCCGGAAGTGACTTCCGCCCACACTCATACAATATGTCCAGTACATGAAGAAGCATTAAAAAAAAGAAAAAAAAATTACAAAAGAAGAAGTCTAACTGCAGCTACAGTCCTAAGCTAAAGAATGTCATGGGACATGTTTGTCGAAATAACTTACAGACATGCTCACATGTTATGAACTTTTTTTCGAGTAGAATATAGGTGTGTGTTTGTGTGTTGATTGTGCAGCCATTTTTTTTGACTGTCGAAAAAAATTATGATACGTTACCATTCGGTAACGAAATAATCAGCTGACAGTCTGCTATTCTGCAGGCAGCCACTCGTTGGTGTGCTACCATCTACAGCGTATGAGAGTGAGTATTTGTTCTAAAGTGTGTTGTTTTTTCTTTTATATTTTTGTATTTTGGGAGAACGTGCAATTTTCCGCCAGATGAAGTGCAATATTTGCGACAAGAGTTTATAATTTTTAAGGCAATAAAAAAATACGAGAAAAGAATTTGCAGAGGAAAATAAACAAAAATATTGCTGCTGAAATTCTGAAACAGTTTTTGAAGCTAACAGCTTTAAATAAATAAACAATTTTTAAAAGAGGAAATTTTTTGATTTTGTCAAAATTACTTTTTAATATTTTTGGCAAAAATATGTCTTAAAAAATTTTATTCAAATAAATAAGTTCAATTATAGAAATATTTTTAAATTAAAACAAATGTATTTGAAAGAACATAAAATATAAATAATTTCTAGCTCATTTTAGACGACAGTTCATTCATTCTCGTTTTTCAAACTACACGTGAATACGGAAGATCGAACTCCGTGAAGTTTGGTCTTGAAATCGCGAACTTGAACTAAGCATGAATGCTAAACACGAAATACACTTGTAGTTACAGCTGCGGTCTAAATAATGGTAGTGCCCACAAAGTTTCTACAATAACTTAAAATAAAACTCGCACGTTTTTGGATTTAATAATTTTTGTTAAGAATTCTCTACATCTTATCTCTTATTTAACAAAAACTAACTATTAGCTCAAAACAGCTTTAAAAATTTGCCACTAACGTCATATTACAGCGGTCAAAAAAATAGTTGTGATTATAAAAGTTGTGATTTGGTAATTGATTTCACAATTTAGATTAATTGTAATTCTTTCTTGTAATTAATACTTGGTTGTATGACCTTTGTAAGCAAATACTGCTTTACAGCGACGAAGCATTGAGTTCACAAGATCTTGACATGTATTGATAGGTAGTACTAATTCGCTTAACCTCAACCAAAGCTGTTGTTTATTTGAAGGTTTAGAGTCAGCAATGCTCTTTTTAATAACACACCAAAAATTTTCAATCGGATTTAGATACGGCGACTGAGCGGGCTACTTCAAGAGCGCGATCCGATTGTCCAAAAATGACTTCTTCGCAAGTTTGCTTGTATGTTTCGTTTCGTTATCTTATTGATAAAATCATATTAGCGGCAACTACCCTTGGGCATACGTGAGCATAGTTTCCTGTAACATTTTGAGGTAAAAATGTTGATCTACTAGAACTTCTATACAATGAATTGGACCAACACCATCAAAAGAAAAGCATGTCCAATCCATAGTTTTGAAACCACTTAATGATTAATGGTTTTTGTGGTATACAGCGGTTTGAACTGACTTTTTTTTGGGACGTCGAACATATTGACGAGACCCTTTATCAACGTACATTACAATTTTGAACTCGTCCGACCATCAAATGTTCCTTAATTTTTCATTTGGCTACGAAGAATAATTTCTAGCGAACTGATTTTTTTTTTAGAACATGCTTCTTGGTTAAAAGTGGCACTTTACGAGGAAAGGCGTACTCATATATTGGTCCTTAAGAAGTCTACGTAACGAACGAATATTGTACTGCAGAGGCAATTGGATTGGCTTT
Organism: Tetanocera ferruginea; assembly: GCA_958299015.1. Classification (NCBI taxonomy): domain Eukaryota; kingdom Metazoa; phylum Arthropoda; class Insecta; order Diptera; family Sciomyzidae; genus Tetanocera; species Tetanocera ferruginea. Next base: position 144,111,864 of record OY282641.1, read on the forward strand.
ATAGTAACGTACCACTCGTTTACCGAATTGCAAATCGTGAATGGTGAACCATTTCAGCAGAATTTCGACCTCTTTGTATGTTTTGCTCTCATAAATTAATTTTTTTTTATTAATTCCCGCTTTTCAACAAAACAATATTTTCCTCGTCTCATTTCTGGAAAAATATGGCACAATTAAATTTTGTTTTTATATAAACTGAAGGAAAATAGCTCAATACTTACTTTTTTGTGTATTTATAATATAATTTAAATTTTTCAATGCTTTGCATGTATTAATAAAACACTACTATTTTTTTGGCCGCACAAATTTGCATCAATTCTCAATAAAAGTAAACTTACAAAAACAACATAAAGTTGTTGTCTACAAGATCAGGTCACCAGATTGTATACTCACCATATAACGGTATAAAACAGCCGTGGCAAGTATAAAAGGCTTGTTTACAAAATAATGTGCTTGATCACTTTATATTTGGCACAACTATTATTTTGACCGCAACTGTATCAATTTATCACGGTTGGAAATTGAAGTTGAAAATTCCAATTTCATAAAGTACGGTCTAAAACTTTGTTGATTGAGTCCGAACTTTGATCTGTTAGTTCGGATTCAAACCATTGTTTGATAATTTTTTTGCTTCGTATTTATAAAGAGTTTCGAACACCTAATTTTACCCAAATTCACCTAAATTCATCTAAATTACCTCAGTTCACATTAAGCATCATAAGTTGAATTGGCTTTTTTGTTGGTATGACGCACGATTATATCGACCATTTTTATTGTAAAATAACTCTTGAAGCATGGCATACCAGTTATAATTTCCATCATTCGTTATGGACCACTGCAAGTTCTTACGATGTTGTGACTCCTTTTTTGTTGACAAACAGCTGGTGTTGGTTGCCATTGAGTACCATCACGTGCAATCATACTTTCTGTTGTGCTTGATGTTGGTGCATTTTCTTCAATCATATCAGTTTCGCTGTCATTTTCATCTTCAAATACATCTTGCTCAATTTGCATTGGCTTGTCAATAGCGGCTGGAATTTTGTTGTCATTGTTTTCACTTTCTGAGTCTTGCACTTCTTCCGTAAATACCTCTCCTTCTACCTCAATTGGCTCTAATGCGTCTTCATCCACAGTCATATTATCAAGTACAGACTCAATATATCTGCTTCTTGCTTCTTCACTCAAACGCATATATTGTCTTTCAGTTAAATATTCTATTTTGCGGTTCATTTTTCTTCAACTTCATTGTTCAACTGTTCAACTTATACTGACAAAATCATTGAAATGTATTCTTTTTTTACCGTAGCTGAACATTTGCTACCTAAAACCACAAACAAAAGAACAAAAAAAATACAAATACAACATTTGCTACCTAAAAACACAAACAAAAACATTCCAATCAGCCAAACAAGCTTCCCAATTAGCCAAACAAGCTTGGAATAAGCTTTAAACAAGCTTACAAACGTAAGCCTCAAGCTTGGATAACGCTTTCCTTTACTATTGTAGAACGCTTACATGTAATTGTAGGATAAACGAAAGTGAACCCTTGGAATAATATTCCTTACTTCAAGCTTATTCCAAGTGTTGTTTTTACAATTGGATATAAGTGATTTAATAAGCTTTTTCCAAGTGTGCTACATTAAACCAATCAAATAGCACTCGCGAAAAATTTTTATTCCGTGGCTCAGTTGGTAAGCCACTTGTTTTTTTGAATTGTTGTTATTTGGACATCCAAGTTTCAATTCCCAACCGGAACATTTTTATTTAATTTTTATTTTTGTTTTTAAAACTGCATGCCATGAAAAATGTTTGTGTTTGCCATCAGCAGGGATCGAACCATCGCATATGAGTCGGACACTCTATCACCGTGCCGTTAGCCTTATGGCTGCTGAGCGAACAAAATGAAAATAAAATATATTTATGTTTGTATACATGAGAGCATCACAACTTTGAACAGTTGTAAAACTATTACCGTTGTCAGCGTTTTTTAAGTATGATTGCAAAACACTTACATAATGCAAGCCTTTCCAAGTATTATTGTACATCACTTACTTTTTGTGTTTTACGCAATAGTTATACAAAGCAACTTGGAAATTTATTACCTAGGTAACTGTTTTTCAAGCATGCTTGGATATGGTTTGCTTTTTGTATTGCATGTAAGCTTAATCCAAGCACTATTTCTAAATGGCTGATTGGGATAAAACCAGTTTCTGTTTACTTTTGTGTGCCTTTTAGGTAGAAAATGCCCACAGAAACCAATTTTATCTTACAAACATGAAGTTTGTACAGTTGAGATGTAAAAACTAAGCATTTCTAATAATCTGTGCACATATATAATATTTTATTTGAATATAAACGAAAAAACTTCACTAGGGTACCCGGGTACCCTGGTTATGGACTCCCGTTCGTCCAGGTGGTTATGGACCGTAGGGTTAACATATGCATGTCATTGGGAGTTATGCGTTCCTCAGTCTTCTCTAGAAGTGCTTCTAGAATTTAATATTACAATGGAAGATTTGTTTGAGGCCTTCAATGAAAGGACTCAGTAGGTATTTTCAAGGAAAACTTCAAGAAGGCATTTCAGCTGGATTTTTAGAATGTCTTCTTGAAGCATTTTATCTAAGAATGCATGTCAAGTTTGTATCAAAAATTTTGCTGAGAGGCAGATAGATCAACTATTCCACTTAATCATATCTAAACTCAACTTATTTCCATCAACTTATCTCAATGCAATAGTTGATGATATTGAAATGCACTTAAAGTAATTTACAAATATAAGAAGCTACTTACGCACTTATCCACATAACAGGCAATATGTTTAGCTGGCGTCAATTTGCCACTTTAATTTTATTTAAAATCCAGCGATTAGATGTACCGAACCACAACTGAATAATGCATTCATGTTCGTACTGAATGGTGTCAGAATTGCAGTGACCCATAACTGAAAAACTTAAACGAGTCAACTTCCACTTAACGACTACAGAATGCAAGATGAAGTCGATTCGCAAAAAAAAAAAAAAAAAAAAAAAAACAATAAGAAAAATGAACATACACCCAGATATGTCGTCCAACTACTTCTATTTTAATGTATTTTTCTCATATTTTTTTTTTCTCTCCATCTTTTATATGCTGCGAGCATGGCTACAAAACTCTATAAACCGCAATGAATGAATTTTAACTGCACGTCAGAGACGTACGTTTATTTCACTTAAAAGCGGGATGATCTCCCCCGCTTGGTTGAATGTAAATAGTACGGGTTGTAGGGTTGGTAAAACGCGTTGTAAATTTGATGAAGCAGATTGAAAATTGGTGACTGACTGAGAAACGAGAGTCAGCTACTGTATGCCAGCAGGTTCATTGGTTCAGTTAGTTCGTCGTTGGTATCCAACGACAGGATTTTGTCTATTGCAGTTACTGCTTTCGGCATCCTTAATGAAATTGTGCACTCAATCGAGTGTAACGATGAGAAAAGTCAATGAAATGATGTTGGCTGCATTGATGATGTGCAGTCAAATCAAATCAATTCTTATTGAAACGAGGCGAGTTAAGGCGTGGCACCCTTAACCAAACGACGATTCAACATAAATGCAACTTAGGGTGATGTTGGTGTTTTTGTTGTTGTTTTGTTTTTTTTTTTTGTTTCTCGCCGCAAATTCACTTGATTCCAATGCATTGGAACTTGAAACATTTAGCTAGTCGTTTTCAGACAAAAAATCAATATTTATCGGGTTAAGTGTTGGATTCATCGTTGAATCAAGCGTTGGCAGATGTATACTACGTAACGCTGCTGCTTCATAAGCTGTCGTTTGTGTAGAGCAACATGCAGCTGTGAAGTCAATAAAGTTGGCATTGTTAGAATTTCTAGCCAATAAGACAATACCAAAAACATGCATTTCCGAAACAAGAATGATGTACCGAAACAAAAGAATTAAACACTGGGACGAACACTTGAATAGCTCATTATTCGAGCACTTCAGAAATGAATTATGAAAAATGAAGAATTAAATATGATGTGTGAAATATGAAGTAAGAAGTGTAAAGTATGGTATGTGAAATGTGAAATGTGAAATATGAAATATGAAATATGAAATATGAAATATGAAATATGAAATATGAAATATGAAATATGAAATATGAAATATGAAATATGAAATATGAAATATGAAATATGAAATATGAAATATGAAATATGAAATATGAAATATGAAATATGAAATATGAAATATGAAATATGAAATATGAAATATGAAATATGAAATATGAAATATGAAATATGAAATATGAAATATGAAATATGAAATATGAAATATGAAATATGAAATATGAAATATGAAATATGAAATATGAAATATGAAATATGAAATATGAAATATGAAATATGAAATATGAAATATGAAATATGAAATATGAAATATGAAATATGAAATATGAAATATGAAATATGAAATATGAAATATGAAATATGAAATATGAAATATGAAATATGAAATATGAAATATGAAATATGAAATATGAAATATGAAATATGAAATATGAAATATGAAATATGAAATATGAAATATGAAATATGAAATATGAAATATGAAATATGAAATATGAAATATGAAATATGAAATATGAAATATGAAATATGAAATATGAAATATGAAATATGAAATATGAAATATGAAATATGAAATATGAAATATGAAATATGAAATATGAAATATGATATATGAAATATGAAATATGAAATATGAAATATGAAATATGAAATATGAAATATGAAATATGAAATATGAAATATGAAATATGATATATGAAATATGAAATATGAAATATGAAATATGAAATACGAAATATGAAATATGAAATATGAAATATGAAATATGAAATATGAAATATGAAATATGAAATATGAAATATGAAATATGAAATATGAAATATGAAATATGAAATATGAAATATGAAATATGAAATATGAAATATGAAATATGAAATATGAAATATGAAATATGAAATATGAAATATGAAATATGAAATATGAAATATGAAATATGAAATATGAAATATGAAATATGAAATATGAAATATGAAATATGAAATATGAAATATGAAATATGAAATATGAAATATGAAATATGAAATATGAAATATGAAATATGAAATATGAAATATGAAATATGAAATATGAAATATGAAATATGAAATATGAAATATGAAATATGAAATATGAAATATGAAATATGAAATATGAAATATGAAATATGAAATATGAAATATGAAATATGAAATATGAAATATGAAATATGAAATATGAAATATGAAATATGAAATATGAAATATGAAATATGAAATATGAAATATGAAATATGAAATATGAAATATGAAATATGAAATATGAAATATGAAATATGAAATATGAAATATGAAATATGAAATATGAAATATGAAATATGAAATATGAAATATGAAATATGAAATATGAAATATGAAATATGAAATATGAAATATGAAATATGAAATATGAAATATGAAATATGAAATATGAAATATGAAATATGAAATATGAAATATGAAATATGAAATATGAAATATGAAATATGAAATATGAAATATGAAATATGAAATATGAAATATGAAATATGAAATATGAAATATGAAATATGAAATATGAAATATGAAATATGAAATATGAAATATGAAATATGAAATATGAAATATGAAATATGAAATATGAAATATGAAATATGAAATATGAAATATGAAATATGAAATATGAAATATGAAATATGAAATATGAAATATGAAATATGAAATATGAAATATGAAATATGAAATATGAAATATGAAATATGAAATATGAAATATGAAATATGAAATATGAAATATGAAATATGAAATATGAAATATGAAATATGAAATATGAAATATGAAATATGAAATATGAAATATGAAATATGAAATATGAAATATGAAATATGAAATATGAAATATGAAATATGAAATATGAAATATGAAATATGAAATATGAAATATGAAATATGAAATATGAAATATGAAATATGAAATATGAAATATGAAATATGAAATATGAAATATGAAATATGAAATATGAAATATGAAATATGAAATATGAAATATGAAATATGAAATATGAAATATGAAATATGAAATATGAAATATGAAATATGAAATGTGAATGGTGAAATGTGAAATGTGAAATGTGAAATGTGATATGTGAAATGTGAAATGTGACATGTGACATGTGAAGTGTTAAGTGTTAAGTGTGAAATGTGAACTGTGAACTGTGATATATGAAATGTGAAATGTGAAATATGAAGTATGAAATATGAAGTATTAAATGTGAAATGTGAAGTGTGAAATGTGAATTATGAAATGTGAAATGTAAATTGGAAATATGAAATATGAAGATGGATTGAAGTACGAAGCATGGAGTATAAATTACGAATAGTGGAATATGAATTGTGAGTTAGAGGTTTTGAATTATGAATTATTTAGCTCATCATTTTTTATAGGAAGGAAGAGCTCAACTTTTTTATATTTAGCTCTTGTAGCTACTTTTAAAATTGTTTCTTATTTGAATCAATTTTTGAAGTGGTTTTCGCCAAAACATTAAAATTTGAGTCATTTCACCATTTTAATATTCATTTAATATATTTCCTAACCTTTTTTGCTGCTGCTTGATGGCAGTCTTCGCACCAACGCTGCTGCCATCGCCAGTGATGTGCCTGCCATAAGGCTTGATATGGATGCAAATTTTTAAAAATTTATAAGATAACATAATTGTGCCTCAATCTTAGCGGCTGTCTGTCTGTGTGTCTATTTTTACTCTGTTCGTTTGACAATTGGAAAAGTTTTTTATCCAGCTACAAGAAGCTGCAAGCTTCCTTGCTTGCCTTAAACTCTGCGTAATAGTCATTTTTTTCAGTATATATTTGTTGTTGCAGTTCAATCAGGACTAGATGGCAGCACCAGCATCAGTAGAGGAACAGGCGTTACGCTCTACTTTATAATTGCCATTGAATGAAGAGGCAAAAAGTTATGTTTCTCATGAATGCCACTTGCGGTGCGGCACCCTAGCGCTAAACGTAGCCAAGTTACTCAAGCTGAAGAAGGCGCGCACTTTTTGCGACCTTATCGCACGCAAAGCGTCAGTCAAAGTTTTTACTGGTGCCATCGGCTTAATGTGACATCGTTTGAACATTAGGCCGTTGAGGATTAAAACAGTGATGGTGTCGTCGTCAGAATGGGTTGGAAGTAGGCAGGCCTTTGTCAGTGTTACTTTCACTTGATCGTTGTCTAGTGTTGGGAATAACGTTTGTTTGTATGCTTGTCGCTTCACTGTGCAGTTTTTGTTTTTTTTTTTATGTTTTTTATTCTGTCTTGTTTGCAGTATGCGCCGTCAACTGTGAGCGACTCCTGGCTAAACAAAACAAATGAAAACAAACAGAAAATCAACAACAATAAAAGCAGAGAACGAAAAACCAGCATAAGTCAAGAAAAATTGGCACTCGGGGGAAGTTTTTGACGTCTTACCGCTTAATTTTTTGTTTTTTTTTTTTGTTGGTTTTTTTGGTTTATTTTTATTTTTCTTCAAACATAGCTGATAGTTAATCAAAAGATTCAAGACAAATATTATTCATGTGAAATATTATTCATGTAATACGAAAGGAAAATTACCGAATATGGTAAATTATTCAAAACTTAAATTTGAGCTGAAAAGCTGCTCAAATTTCAGTTTGTTAAATGAGGAGGATACTTATTATTCGTTTTAAAAGTCACAAAAAAAATTATATATATGATAAATATTTAAAAACATGTATTACAAAACTTGAAGATATTAATTAATTTCTGCTCTAAAATAAGCTTGCCACTTCTGCACAAATTGTTTCAACTATCCCTTAATTAATGCCAATTAAATGTTACTTTTGTATTGATAGTTATTCATTTGATATTGTTGTTAATCTGTTCAACTGCAATTAATCTGTTATTATATTGTGATTATAGTTTTTCTTTTTTTTTTCATTAAAAACGTGTGAATCCAACTGTTTTTAATTAATATTATCTTAGTCATGCACCGTTGCACAAAAGCAAAAAAAAAAAAAAAATTATTGCAGCCAAAACTGATACCAGAGGTACTGACAATTTATTTCGTTAATTGCATTGTTTGATATTTTATTAATGCAAGACAAAAAATACGCATCGTGTTTTTATTTAAATTACTATTTATATATTTCTTTTTTTTCTTTTTTTTTTAATATTTACTAAAATTAACCGCAAATGTATGCTTTTCTGCATGGACGGTAAAAAAATCAATGTTATTATGTTCAATTATATTAACACTGCAACATGCGGGCCGCTTGCAAGTGTATGTGTTGGTAGGGCAGCATCCCAGCTAAAATTTTACTTACAAATTTTTGAAATAAAATTCATTTTTTATGAACTAAAAATGAATAATTCGAGCTCTGTCACACATATGCCACAACATTATTATAAATTTGTTTTCAAAGCAGAGTTTTAGGAGGATCCACCGCCAAGTTGTTTTATGTAGCATTATACTGGCTATAACATCTACAGAACAACAAAATTAAACTTAAAAATAAGAAAACATGAACCAATAAAAAATAAATAAATGCAGTACAAAATACAAGCAGAACATGAATTACACGGTGATACAAAAAAATAAAAAAATGAATCCACTTTTGAAGTGACCTAGTGTAGGTTGTAGGCCTGGTCAAGTTCAATAAGAATGAACGAATAAAAGTGCCAAAATTAAACTTAAAAACAAGAAAACATGAACCAATAAAAAAATAAATAAATGCCGTACAAAATACAAGCAGAACATGAATTACACGGTGATACAAAAAAAGAAAAAAATTAATCCACTTTTGAAGTGACCTAGTGTAGGTTGTAGGCCTGGTCAAGTTCAATAGGAATGAACGAATAAAAGTGCCCTAGCACCCTCAACATTTTGATTTACCGTTAAAAACCCGTTTTTGGGTACCACTTCTCACTCACTTCTAACCAAGCAACTCAATCTGTTTACAACCGATTTATAATTTCTTATCATTTTTTGAAAGTTTAAATATGGGCCTTTCTTTAGTTTGTGAATATTATGCAGATACTACGTGAATTTATCAAGTGAAAATGAAAAATTTTCTACTTTTTTTACACTTTATTTAACTTTGACGACGTTTTTAAAATTATTTAACTTTGACGACGTTTTTAAAAAATACTTTCGTCTAATGTAATTAATTTTGAATTAATATTCAAAGAGAACGTTTTTTTCCAAGTAAAATGAATGCTGGTTATTGTAAATTGGCCATTATTTTACAAACTTATGGATTTTTTCAAAAAAAAAAATATTTTCACTTCAATACATTTAAGCTTAGAAATGCTTGTTTGATAGCCTGTGTTTTAACGATGAATCATCAGTTTCCCGTTGAAGTGACAAGCATTAATTGGCTATAATTTTTTTTTACTTCTCGCCTGGAATCGGGTTTCGATTATAGAGTTCTTGCTGAAAAAACTAATTTTAGGCATACAAAAGCCTTGGTATCCTTGTCCAGTTTTTTCACAAACTGTTTCATGTAGCCTAACTTTAGGTGTAAATTCGGTAAAATAATTTTATCAGTTTACACCAACGGGATGTTGACAACATTTTTCTTTCCCATTTGAAACGATTTCCTGGCTAGCCAATCACGTGTGTGATATGGATTTTCTCCACGACTAACAGTGTGGCTTTAATCAATTCTAGAGAATAAAAAAATCAGACAACTAATAAAATGGATCTTATGTATTATGTTGGTTATTCTAAATTCGAAAAACGCTTATTTTAATTTCAGATGATATGACTAAGAAGTTAGTCTTTAACTAAAGTGTTAATTTAAAAAAATTTTTAATAAATTTTGCAAAGAAACTCATTTATTCTCAATTGATATTGCAGTAATGGGTAATATGTTGTGCAAATTCAATCAGAGCTTAATGGTCCCAATAAAGTCAATTACACTAACAAATTAAAAAAAAAAAATTAATTTTATATTTTTACTGTTAAGGTAATTTATACTTAACATATGAAATAGTTGTTAAGCGAAAGAAGTTTTTGACTATTATTTATTATAACTATTACTTTTTTATAAAAACACAACCACTTAAATGTCTGACTTTCTCTCACGCCTCTTTTATAAACAATTGATATGTCAGCATATTGTGTGGGGTTGCGACTTTTAAAATGATGATCTTCGATATTTGTTTCACAAAAATAGCAATCTTCTGGCTAATGGATCACTTGACGATGCCAACCCATTGGGCTTGAAAAAGGCAATGTATGTTTGTTTTCAGAATTCCATTTTTTTTAGTTCTGCACAGCAAGTCGAACAAGCAAATTTTGGTTCATACTAACAATTTTCAACAAAAGTGAAGTCAAAAACATTGTTTTTATAATCTATAACAGCTTTTCTTTTTTAATTCAACCCGATGTTCTTTGTCGACAAGTAATCCGCACACGTAACAAAAATAATAGCGTAAATCACACATTACCTAAAATTTAATATAATAGCCGATAACTTGAACGTACTCTTGAGGCCAGGCGTTAATATTTTGTATTCTGTTTTGATCTTTACAAAAATGTACCGTTAAAAAGATAAAATCTTTTATACTGTTTCACAAATACGCGCACAGTAGTTGGAGCCCCTACAAAAGTGAGGAATACAAAGTACAGTGCCGTGTGACGTTTTGAAAATAATTTGTTTTTCGAAAATGTTCTATAAATTCGTCAATTATTAGCCGATTTTTCAAAACAAGCACTCACTGCACTCGGCAAAAAAGTTCTTTCAGAATAGAAATTTGAAAAGGTGGTACTCCGTGGAAACTACGCCTTAAAAAAATAGCCAAAGTTTGGAAAATGCGAAAAATTGTCAAAATTTAGAAAAAAATAAATTAAAAATCGGTTGATAACTGATTAAGTTGCTTGGTTAGAAGTGAGTGAAGGTACGCAATACTGGTTTTTTAACGGTAAATCAACATTTTGAGGGTGTTAGGCGACTTTTTTTCGCTGTGGCCTAGTGTACTCCACCAGACCTACAATCTAGACTAGGTTACTTTAAAAGTGGAAAATGACTGTCACACCGTGTTATTGGAATTTCAATTCTTTTTTAGACAGAAATAACCTCCGAAATAAAATTGCACTTTCAAAATAAAGGTTGTCTAATACATAATATAGAGTAAATTTGGGTATTGTGATATGGTCGAATAATGTGATATACCTACATATTTTGTTATATACACATTTTTTGACAAGAATAAACATGTGAACATAGCGAAAAAGAAACGTACTGCAGCTCTCATTCGCTGTTGTCGCTCTAATTGTTGTGACATTTTTTTATCTGTGTAGTTGATATATTTTTTGAGTGCGCTTTGCTAGTGAATTCCAATAAATAGAGCAGAATTGTAAGCTGAAATAGATAAATTTGTTAGAGTTTGAATTAAGTTAGCCACAAATGAGGTGAGATTTTGATTTTCTACAGCGTATTTTTACAAAAATAATCTTATTATTTTGAAACCCCTATTCGGCTATTGTGATGTAGTCAAAGTTGGGTAATGTGATATACCGTCTATTCATACTATATCTATTTATTCCATTAATTTTATACATTGTGTTATATTTTTGTTAAGTTTTTAAATGCGTTTTTGTATTCAGTTGATTTTGTTTGCATTTTTGTTTTCTTTTATGTTAATTCCACTGAAATAATAAAATTTGTTTTAACAATAACATTATTAACACTAAAACAATATTTTTTATTTTCAATAACATGGTTTTTTTAAAATTTTGGTTGAAAAAACAATAGATAGCTACTGCTGTTGAACAGTTTTCGGGTAAGTGATATTGGTATACATGGTATAACGCATTATTCGAACGTAGTATATCACTTTACCCACCAATTTCATTAAGGGTAAAATTTTTCATTGTGTTGAAAATGCTGTAAATTGGTAATTGGAAAGCTATAGAGCTCCAAAGTTGTAAAACACTGCAAAATGCATCAAAAAATATTCTGTCTAATGCGGTATAAGCTAAGGTATGGAAGTTACTAGTAATTATAAATTTCAAAATACCTATATCACATTAACCGAAGTTACTCTATTATTAATATATAAAAACAAAAAAATTAATTAAAAATAAAAAAAAATTGGTGGTTTCTTCGCGGATTAAGCCTGAGTGTCTTATGCAAACACAAGTCAGTTCAACTTAATTTGAACTTCGGAAATGGTGATTCAATTTCAATTAAAAGGAGTTCGTTCGTATTAAAATTAAATCATTTTAGAATTTAAGTGTAAGTATTATATTTTTGAATGAATTATGTGCAAAATGCCATATTCCTGCGCTCAATTCACTCTGCGAAGAGAATATAAATTTTGTTCACTAAACGCATGAAGTAGTTCACGTTTTCCTTGCATATGAACATGAGGTTCATGCAATTTTGTCACTTATCTCTTGAGTTTTTTTTATTTTCCTCGCATTCTATGAATTTCATTCAGAAAACTTATGAATGATTCAAGCCAACCTTGTATTTATTCATGCCAATTACAAAATTTGTTATTCATTCATGTATCTTGTTCATATGCTTTATGAACTTGGAGCACTAGGCTTATGAATTATGTATGTTCTCTTGTTTTTTATTATGTGTATTTTGTACATTGATATTATGAATAGTTCATGTGACTCATGTCATTAGTTATTGAACGAAAATGCATGAATGCTATTCATGCAGATCATGTAGATTCATAATTATTGTGTTCTGGCTTGATTCTTGTGTGGTACTTGTTTGGTTTAAGTGTTATAGATTTTTGCACTTTAAGACATAACATAAGGCAGAGAAAACAGACCTTTTGCAAAAATTCATAACTCAGTCAAAAGCAAACATTTTTCCAAAATTTATTTAGAAATAAACTCAACAAAATATATTTTTCACTCCAACATATTTTGATAGAGCTCCAAACTGGTGGCAGAGAAAAAAACGGGGCCCCGTGGTTGCAGCGCTGGAAGTCGAAAAAATTGTCTGATCGACACAAAAATTGACTTTTTTCAAATCTTAACAAAATTGGTTATCGTATGACAGGAGCTTTTCTGAAATTTTTTTTTTTATTTTTGGTGATGATCCAAATTTGAAAGTGTGTTTTTTCGAAAAAAATATTGACATTAAAAATTCATGAAAAATTGAAAAAAAATTTAAAAAGCTTTTGTCATACGATAGTGAATCAAATTTAGACAAAAATTGACTTTTTTCAAATCTTAACAAAATTGGTTATCGTATGACAGGAGCTTTTCTGAAATTTTTTTTTTTATTTTTGGTGATGATCCAAATTTGAAAGTGTGTTTTTTCGAAAAAAATATTGACTTTAAAAATTCATGAAAAATCGAAAAAAAATTTAAAAAGCTTAAAAAGCTTAAATTTAAACAATAAAAAAATTAACCCGCTAGTGCCGCAACCAGTATGAAAAACATGGTTTCGAGAAAAACGTGTTCAAAGTTTATGAACAAAGAAAAAAAAAAGGCTAAAACTAAAAATGCGCTCTCACTAATCCGGCTGTTACTTTTGAACCCGTAGGAATTTTTCCATTTTTTTTCTTAGAATCTTAAGAATTACTCAAAAAACTTCCAATGTCATGTTCCCTAGACCGGAACATTCTTATATGGATAAAAAAAATTTCAACTGGTCGGGGTCTCACAAGTTAGACGAACTCATTAAAATGATTTCTGCATACTTTTATTTTCAAATCGGAGAAAAACCGCCGAAGCAATTTTAATTCTCCTGAAGGTAACTTTTATTTTACATAGAACTCATACCCACATCTTCTTAAATGTTAAATTTCTTACTCATACTAACATTTTGACATACAAAAATTGTTAAAATTTTGTTTCATTATAACTGTAATTGACCACCAAAAATTGAATTTTTTGATTTTTTTAAAAACGGCATTTTTTTGAAACCGCTGTAAAAGACACATTTTTTATTGGATTTACGTGGAATTATTGTTGTTGGAAAGGTATTAAGTTCTTCTTTCGTTCTGTGTATCGCTTTAATCAAAGCTATGTGATTAAAAAAAATTTATCGAAAACTGGACGATAACGCAGTGAACAAATGAAATTAATTGTTTGTATGAATAAGAAATATTTTATTTTATCAGATTTCTAAAGTCGATTTTTCACATTCATTAAATCTAGAAAAAATGTATCTTTTAAAGCGGTTTTAAAAAATGTCTTTTTAAAAATATTAAAAAAATTCAATTTTTGGTGGTCAATAAGTTATAATGGAACATAATTTTTAAATTTTTTGAATATCAGAATATTGGTAAAAGAAAGAAATTTCATATTTTAGCAGGTGCGGGTATGCGTTCTGTGAAAAAAAAAAAGTTACAAGCAAAAAACATGTTTTTTTTTGCCAAAAAGGACCTTCAGGAGAATCAAAATTTCTTCGGCGGTTTTTCTCCGATTTGAAAAAAAAGTATGCAGAAATCATTTTAATGAGTTCCTCTAACTTTTGAGACCCCGACCGGCAAAATCTAAATTTCGATCCGGTCTAATATTCCCCCTTAAAAATATGTATATATTAAAGAATATATTAGGAAACAATTATTAACAAAATATTTTATATATCTTTTTACTTAGGTCATTTTTATTTTCCTTCTGTATGTTTTTATGTCTAGAACGATTATGACCATTTCTTTGACCATGTTTGTGAACTTTGAAAAGTTTTCTCTTCTCCTTTAATTTTGAATCTCATCCCATTCTTGTGTTTATCTGACATTAAAAATTGAGTTTAATTATAATGAAATTTTACTTTAAACATCTTTCAACTGGGTCATTTAAAAGTTATCATTATAAAAGTATGAGCAATATATTTTTTTTTTATTTCAATTCTGCTTAATGTGTTTGAGTACGTTTATCATCACTCGTGCATAATAAATACGTACGTTTGAGCTGCTACGTTTGCGTCAACGCGAGCCAGTTTGATGGCACATTATAAAATATATGACAGAAAAGCGCGTCGGAGACGGAAAGTATTTTGTCAGGCGTTAATTGCAGAAACTGACAACCAACATTTTGTCATGTCAAAATAGGGCTTAAATTTATTTAACTTAGTTTTTGGGCAAACATTATAAAATGGCTCAAATGCGTTGTCATACCTGTGGCATTGTTACTTACCTACACACGCACACACACACACACACTCTCCCGTGTGTGTAGTTTGACGAAGTGGGTTAAACGATGCTCAAACCCAACAAACTACATGTGTGTTGTTTGTTATATTTAGTTAGCTAAAACCTAGCGTCCTTTTTATTTGTTTACTTTTGTGGTTGGCCGCCTTAATATTATTTTGAAGTTTGGCAAATATTTGTACAACATATGGCCAAAAGTTTTTGGGATAATATTTAAAGAAAATCTTGTGTGTTGTTTGTGGGTTAGGCTATTCAAATATTAATTTATTATTATCAAGAAGTTTAAATCGAAAATATTATGTTAAGTAAGTGGATGAGAGCGAGTGAGCGAGTGTGTGTGTGTGTATGTGTGAATGAGTGTGTTTAGATGTATGGCTGTTTGAGACTATTTGTATAAATATTTTATAAGATCTTACTTAATATTGGATTATTATTAATGCTTAAAAGGGTTGCCAATGGCGGGTTATAAGTTTTGCTTCAAATTTAGGTTTAAATCTGCTGAAGAGGGTTACATTTAGTTGTGGGTATTCAGCTGTATATGTTTTGTCTAACACCTTCTTACCACACATAGCTAGCCTGGCTATGTAAATAAGTTAAATAAGACAGCAAATGTGCTTTCATATTAATTATTTTATTAACTAGCGGTAATGTGGTTTTAAATAAGATCTATGGTTTACACCTGAGCAGCTATAACGGTTAACATATTTGCCAGTTTACTGTGTATGTTTTACGATTATTTATACTAATTAAAGGGCATACTTTTAGGCAGCCAAGAAATTTTAGACAAAAACTTTTAAACTATGCTAAAGCAATTTGAGTTAAGTTTGATGAATTTACGTTTCAGTTGCAAAATTAGGATATGTTCAGGCGTAATAATTTTAGTTACTTTAAAAAAATTGGCATACATTTTTATGTGAGCAATATTTATTCGAAACTTTTGTGCGCTTAAATTATGCAATTATTGCTTTGAATTTTTCTTCTTCCTTCAAAACTTTGCAAAAGTTATCAGCACACAAAAAAAATTTGTCATCCATCAGGATATAAATATATATTACTTTAACGATATGAAAAGCTAAAAAAAGAAAAAAACAAAACCGAGAAAAATGTTTTTGACATGTTAAGAACTTTTCGATGAAACTGATAACAAAAAAAAAAATACTCTTTTGGCAAAAAATAAGAAAAACTTTAGTCACGTTAATTTTCCAATGAATAATTTTAAGGAGCAATGAACTGAAAAATTCCATTGAAACTCAAACGTTTCGAAAAACAAAAATATAAAATGCGAGGAAAAAACTTTACTTCTCTTCCTTACGAATGGACGTAGAGGAAGAACACTGAAAATCAGACAAAAACAAGGTAGCTGCGTACGCAAGAAATATGCAAAAGTTAAACAGACCTCAAAGGAAACAATGCACCACAGCTGCTCTGGTAATTATAGAGAAATTTGCATACACTGCATAACGGATTGTACAGCTGAATGCAGTTTTTGTATTTAATTTTTTTTTCCAACTATATGCTTTAAAATTATTTTTTTAAAAACATTTTTGTGAAGTTACGAGGAATATAAATTAAACTTTTATGAAATGCACAAGGTTGTTGAAAAATTTAAGTAAAAGCTATACAAATGAAATTTAAAATAAACTTAGAGGTTTTTGCTTTAAAGCATTATTTTATAGAGCTTCAGCTTCAAATTGCTGAAGGAAGAAAAAAATAAAAAATTCTTTAAAAGGAAAACTTTTAAACCAATTTGAGGTAAGGTATTAACTCATCACTAGTAAACTTGTTGCCCAAATTCGAGCAATTTAATAAAAACTAAATGTAAGAAACATTAAAGACGTTTTATATATGATATTCTATTCCAGAAGATTTTTTTTCCCCAATATCGATATATTCAGTCTCAATAATGATATAAAAGATTATTATCTGAATGCTTTGACTTAACTGTCAAAATACGAATACGGACTTACACTCATATTACTACTGAGACAAATATTATTACTATTCGAAAACATCGCAGCTTAACTTTTCAAGCTATAAAACATAACTAATCTTATATATTAATACGTGAACATTAAAGTTTGTCGTACGCTTTTTAGGTTTTTTAAAACTCAAAATAAATGAAACTTATATCATTCGAAAGGTTATGTTGCCCAGATGTGCAGAATGTATATATAAATGATATATCTGATAGAGGGGGTTCCCAACCTTCTAAGTGAGAAATTAAATTTTTGAGAAAAAAATCTGCTCTTTGATTACTATAAAATTTTGTTGGGAAAGAGTTCTTGAATTGGTCGAATTTGAATTTTTTTTAAAGAATACAATTTCTTGAAACAATTTAGTTTTATTTAGCCATTCGTCAATTGTAAAATTTGTAAAAAAATGTGTTTTGAATTAAAAACTTCGGCTTTCCAAGTAAATATCTTGGTTAAATTTTAACGGTTTTTGAATTTTTCTAATTTTTTTTGTTAAATTAAGTTTGTTAAATTTTCTTTCAAATGTTATATAATTTACAGCAAAGTTCTAACCAAAACTATTTTTAATAAATTTTCTTAATATTGTCGTTAGTTATTTAGCGTGTGTTTCAACCAAATGCCAAGAGAGAGAAAAAAAACTGTCTTAAATTGAATGTTCTAATTTCTGAAGCAAATAACTCCGCCATCTGTGAATAAATTTTGTTTATTTTTTTTTTTATATTTAAGTGTTATCAGTTATCTTAAAAAAACTTTTAAAAATAATACCGTTTTTTATTTGTTTATATTTAAATTATTCCTTTTAAAAAAAGACCATAAAATTTGATTTATTCTTAAAATATGGGGTAAAAATGATTTTTTTGTAAAAAAAAAATAAACTCATAATTGCATTTTTGATTTTCTTTCAAAGTCTGTACCGAATTTTAGGTGAATTTATTTTGTCTTGATACTAAATTAATAAACTGTTCGTGCCGTCAAAAAAAAGGCCATCGCCCTATGATTTCTTTGACAAAATTAAATTTTTTTTTAAATGTTGTTTTTCTGTTTTTGAACAAAATAATTAAATAAAAGAATAATTTTTTGAAGAAAATAGCTTTATATCTCTACTCAATTAAGAGTTATAGCCTCGAACTTATTTTAATCATCTCGCATATAATTATAAATAGGCAATCAATAAATTGGTTGAATTTGGACCTCAGGCGATACTAGTTTTAATAAAAACGAAGTAAAAAATAGATTTAAGACAAAAAAATAATACTAAGACATAATTAATAAATTGATAAAAAATACTTGCAGAACACCTAAAACATCGATTTATAACACATTTCGATGAAAAAACGCCAAAAAACCCAAAAAAAACCCATTTTTTGAAAATTGTTAAAATTTGACTGAGTTGTTTGCTCGGAAAGTGGAATTTTTTATTTTGGAACTGCATTTTTCAGACAATTGATATTTGAGGAATGCATAAGAGATAATTTTGATTAACAATTTTTAGTATTGAAAATAATTAAAATTCGATCAATTCATAAGCTCTTCTCAAACTAAATTTCAAATCGATTTAAAAAAATTGGATTTTTGTGCAAACATTTTATTTTTGTTTTAAAAGGTTGGGAGCACCCTGAAGCGAAATCACAATTTTTATAAGTGGTTTGCACATTTACAGTCAAAACCTAATTGAATGATATACGAATCGATAAAATCGGTTCATCGGTCTGGGAGGAGTTGAAGTCACAAAAAAAACATTAGCCTATTAATTATATAATATTTCTTATAATATATATATATTTATATTTATATAATTTATTTATATTTATATATTTATCTTATATTTCTTATATATACTATGAATTTTGTTCTCAGTGCTTTTTGATAATCAGACTTCATAAAAGCTGATTGTTAACAGGCAATGTTTTGAAAAAGTTGCTGTGAACTATATTTTTTTACATGTTCACGAGTACAAATGTTGTCATTTTTGTGTATATTTGCTTAAATACGGAAATTTTTTTGAATATTGAGCTTAAAACGGCTTCAATAAAGCTCTTTTTGCTATGTTTTTATATTTTCCATTCCCCAAAGTCGAACTTATTTAAGGAGCGACATGAGATTGGCCGTTTTTTGAAATTGACTTTTTTTATAATTTTGTATTTTAGTAAATATTCTTAAAATTCTAAAAAAAAAGTTCATGCAAATATTCCTACGGGTTCAAAAGTGACAGCCGGATTAATGAGAGCGCATTTTTAATTTTCGCATTTTTTTTTTTTGTTCACAAACTTTGAACGCGTTTATCTCAAAACCATGTGTTTCGTACTAGTTGCGGCACTAGTGGGTTCAGATTTTGACGAAATTTTTTTTTGTATTTTTTTTTATTTTTTAAACTTGATTCACTATCGTTTAAACAAGCTTTTTTATGAATTATTAAAGTCAATATTTTTTTTCGAAAATACACACTTTCAAATTTGGAACATCAACAAAAACTAAAAAAAAGCTCCTGTCATACTATAACTAATTTTGTTAAGATTTACAACTGTCATTTTTTTCCAGATCGAACAATTTTTGCGACTCCCAGGCTGCAACCACGAGGCCACGTTTTTTTTTTCTCTGCCGCTAGTTTGGAGCTCTGTAAAACCATGTGAAAAATATATTTTTTGGATTTTTCATTTTTCTTATAATTTGTTATAATTTGTTCAATTCTCTACAATAATAAAAAAAAATGTTGGAAAAATGTTTTTTTTTGACTGAGTTATGAATTTTTAAAAAAAGGTCTGTTTTCTCTGCCGCGAATGTTATGTCCCTCCTTAAGTTACATGAAGACATTAAATGAAAATAAGGACCGTTAACTTCTTGCAATCTTCCACGAGCATTACTCTCAACAGTAATTGAAGACACTTTTGCCCCGGAAACTTCATTAAGCTTAAAATTCGAATATAAAATAAATCTATCTTACAATACAACAAACGAACAGCCAACGAACGAATCCTTTGATGCACAGAAGAGCGCGTAATGCAAGTATAATAAGACCAAAAGTCAAGCCTTGTGGTGCATGTAAAATACATAATTAATTGAGCACTTGTGATGTGCAACAAGCACGTGACACGCAATGTCAGACTGAAGCAAAAACAAAGCAAAAACGCTGATTGATGCAGCTAAGAAGCAACATGTAAAATACTGCATGCAGCATAAAGCACAAAGTAAATCCATTTACCACAAATAAAAAGAAAAAACTAAAGAAAAATATACTTAAAGAACAGCCATTAAATTGAAAATGCATCCACAATGTCACAAAATATACAACCCAAACCTGCACGCTCTGTAGATAATTTTGCAGAAGTAAACTCATATGGTTGCTTTAAAAAACGTTGCAAATAAGGCGTGCTTCAACCCAGTTTTTGGAATACAAATGAAGTTAATATGAGTCTATTTTTTCCACTTTGACATTTTGTCAGGAATATAATTTTGCTAAAATGAAGTTGGGGTATTGTTGATGATTATGTTAATGTGTTCTATGGAGTAGCAGCAGCAGCAGTCGCAGCTGTTGCAGCATCGTCGCAGTGTCTGCATTTGTCAGCTAGGGAAAAATTGAGTAAATCTTTGAACCTGTCATGACAGCTTCTTCATATAATTATTCAGCGACAATAAATTCTTTACTAGCAGTTGCCAAACACAAAAGAAGCAACCACATTAATTTGGTCAAATTACCGCTCATCTATTTGATGTAATATACTAAATTGCTATCTTAAGCGTCTTTATTGAATTGAAGATAATGTTGCAATTTTATTCACTTTCAAACATAAGAATTGAGTATTTCAATAATTCATTCAAATTAAGTCAATTGCTTGATGAGAGAAACTATCAAGCCAAAAGTAATTTAATTGAACATCAATCTGTGCATCTGATGGATTGGATTTTGTCTAGTAAAAATGTACATATCTGTAGAATAGGTATAGAATGTTAGAATAGGTTTCAAATTAAGAAAAATAATGAGTTGTAACGGCGCGTTACAAATTAGCTAAGTATTTTTTTTTTTTTGGTCTTATTATTTCTATACAATATTTAAAAAAGGATATCTATATCTTTATAAGCTATCTTTTTATCCAAATAATATTTAAAAGGAAACAAAGTGACAACAAAATGTAAAAAAAAAAAAAATTATTATAATATACTCTTGTTAACGACCGCTGTGGGATTCGAACCCAGGCATAATTAGTACAAACAAAAACAAAACCAACAACTATTGCAAAAATTAGTTTAAGGAACAGCATACTCACATACAGCACACCTACACACAAACTATTGACAGCTAAATTATAACACGTAGCCAACCTTCGATTGATGTCACCTTTCAATGATTTGATTCACAACTGGTTTTGAATGCCGAATGGTTAAGTAAGCGCAGATTGTTGCAACCAGGGTTGCCACCGAAAAAAATATTTTGCTACCAACAACATTAAAAAAAACTACCAAAATGGATACAAAACTACCAAATCAATATAAGCTATAAAACTCTTTTCGGGATACTGTAAAAATGTTGTCATGCTTACATTTATATTAATTTTTTATTGTATATTAAACAATTAAACAATAAAAAGTCACATTTTTTTTCATATTTCCATTTTAAAAATTTAAATGAAATCTCAATATTTTCCCCAATATTTGCATTTCACGCCCAATACAAGTCGCGATTGGCTTCATGCTTTTCGATTGGCTTGAAATTTTGTCTAAAGGTACTTTTTCCACTTATAAGCAGAGCTGTAAAAGAATGCATTCAAATTGATTGCTTCTACAAAATTTTGAATCAGTGAATAACGAAATAAGAATACATTCAATGAATGCAAAATTGATTCATGAATAAAATTTTGAATTCACAATCAATTTTTAAAAATTGATTAATTATTCATTTCTATTATTCATTTGTCGTTATTCTGAATAATGCATTAATTTTGTTATTCAAATGAATGCTATTCATAAAGAATGCTATTCACAAAGAATGCAATTCACAAAGAATCGTCATTCATTTTGCATTCATGCATTCATTTTTTATTCATTATTCATTATTCATTTTTTATTCGTTATTCATTTTTTATTCATTATTAATTTTTTATTCATTATTCATTTTTTATTCATTATTCATTTTTTATTCATTATTCATTTTTTATTCATGCCTGTGGTGTTAATTTTGCAACCAAAGTAGTATATTTTTAGTTCCGTGCAACAGCGCAATTACCGGGATCTTGGGCCAATTGTTTTATGTTTTTAATTGAAGTAAAATTTCAATTTTAAATTCGCAACTGGGAAGCTTCGCGTGAATTGAGTGAAAATAGTGTTCTCTCATGAATAAAAAATGAAGAAATGAATAAAAAATGAATGATGAATAAAAAATGAATAATGAATAAAAAATGAATAATGAATAAAAAATGAATAATGAATAAAAAATGAATGCATGAATGCAAAATGAATAACGATTCTTTGTGAATAGCATTCTTTATGAATAGCATTCATTTGAATAAAAAAATGAATGCATTATTCTGAATAAAGAAAAATTAATAATCGAAATGAATAATAAATCAATTTTCTGAAATTGAATGTGAATTGAAAATTTTATTCATGGATCAATTTTGTTTTCAATGAATAGCATTCTTTTGTCCTTATTCACTTGTACTTCGAATTCTGAATATGAATGCAAATTTTACAGCTCTGCTTATAAGAATGTACGTTATTTGTTTTTTTCGCCATTTTTCAAAAGATATGGAGATACCAATTTTTAATAAAAGTAAAAATCTTGAAAATAGAGTCATTTCCAATAAATCATATCTCCATCATCTGTTACCCTAGTTTTGTAAATGAATTATCGTTAGAAAGCTATTAAAAAGCGATTTCAAAAATAAATATTTTTGGTATATTTTTATGCTATAGTTGCCAACATTTAACTTGCTCATATCTTAACAAAAAATAACGGTGGTCAAATGATAAGTTTTTTCGCAATCTCAATTGTTTCTGACATCCATTTGACTTTATCTTTCATAACTTCTATATCGTTTGAGATATTTATACAAAATCTTCAACAAAAATGTTTGCCTTATTAAGGCCAATAACAATTTTATATAAATCATGACCTCACACGTGACTTTGGCCCATAAATTCTTAAAGTTACAATATATATCAGTTCAATAATATTTTAATAATATTTTAAAGTTTATACATAAATTGAATTATCTGACCAAACGAAAACATATAAAACAAAATAACACCAAAGAATATATAAAAAAGATTAAACAAAAAATATTTTTCAATACTTTTGGCTTAGTTCACCCATTCTTAAGAAGTGCTTCTAATACGCCTTTTTTATTTTCTTTGAGTTTTATTAAGATACAAATTTTTTAAATTACAAAATTGAAAAATCTACCAAAATCTTCGAAATTGGAAAAAAATCTACCAAATAACCAAAAGCTGATTTGAAGAAAAAAAACTACCAAATTTGGTTGAATTTAACCAAAGCGGCAACGCTGGTTGCAACTGGTGTGACTCGTCGGTTCATAACTCTCCCGTTTCACCATATCGTACCTTACTTCACTTGAAGTATTATGGTATATTCCGAAAAGCATGTAGTTCGAACCTTGCAGTATTCTTTCTACCTTTTATCTACACTCGCAACCGGATAAATCGTATTCTCTGCTTCCAGAGCTGTCTAAACCTTGCTGCCTGTAAGCTTTTCAGCCGCCCTCATATCAGAGATTTATTAGCTTATTCTGCTTGCCTGAACCTCGCTTTTATGAAGCTGTTCAGCCGTCCTCACAACAGAAATATAGTTATTTTTTACTTTTGCTATACGAAAGTTCTACAGTGCAGTCTTAACTTTAGCTGCCCTCGCTGAAACGATACCGTCAATTCCGAATATTTTTACTGTATACCTACTTTAACAATGTTACCGAAGACCGTCTATTACGAATATTATAACTACATACCAACTCTACCAAATACCAAGATTACCGAAACTAATCAAATAGATACGCCCGAACGTCACCGACTATTTACTACGTACGCTGCACTGCTTTATGTTGTAATATATTATCACAAGGATTATAATAATTTATTGAATTTGTACATGAAAAATTGAAAATATAAAAACAAATTCAATTGTGTACTAAATTGCGGAAAGTTCAGTGGAGCCTTCAGAGAACCCTGAAGCGGCTGAGCTTTACCTCAGCCTTTGATAAAACCACGTCACAGAAGTAAAAAAAAAAAAATTTGGTTTTAAAAAAACTAACATTTAAACCAAATCTCCCAGCTTACAGAAAAATCTTTGGAATAGAATATTTTTTTACATTTTTCTGATAGTTCCTGACCTCAACTCAAACAAAAAAAAAAACTTAACAAAAGCTTTTCTTGACTTCATTTACATATAATAAAAAAACTTTAAGAACTTAGTCTACAAATTCGTCAATTTAAACAACATTGTTCGTATTGTGCGCTCTGCACCAAAGTCTTTAGCCTAGTCATAAAGGTAAAGTATGTCTAAAAGATACATGAACCATTCTTCATTTTTGTGAATAAAATTTATTAAAATATCAGTCAGTAAAAATATGAGCACCAATTTTGTTAAGCGGTAATAATTTTTTCAAATCCTCTTTGGTTGCGATTATTAAATGAAAGCCTAGTGACCTGTACAAAAGTAAATCCAATGCGAGGTTGCTGTCACGTGAATGGCCGTTTCTTACTCCACCTTTTTTACAGAAAATCAAGGGGTATTTATTGGAAAAATACATTCAGTACATCAGAGGAAGTGAACCTTAGTGCCCATTAATTGATGCACACGGAAGCAGTTCTGTGTACTTTCTCAAGTATCTTGCAATTTTATCGTTTATTTAGTGCTGGCCATCACACACACTTTCCATATAGTAAGATAGGCCTAACTACAGTCATGTACAGCCATCACTCAATTGCTAGAGTTAAGTCCCAGGTTCTACATATTATGAAGTTTTTACAGGCATAAAGAGCGATGATGACTTTTCTAGTGCGCTCAAGAATATTTGGTTTCCAGCTAAACTTTTTTTCAAAATAACTTCTAGATGTTTAATCCTGAATCCGCGAAAAATGAGTGGGTATCACTTAGACATGAAAGATTAATAGATGGGATCTTATATTTCCTTGTGAAGGACTAGCTTGGTTTTTGAGGATTGCCTCCATATCCCGCGGCTATTGGCTCAATGTTTAAGATCGTTCCGGGTCCGAATCCTAGCCAAGCCATAGTCGCACGCCTTAACCTTTCTTGAAATTTAAAAATATCAATATTTGAAGGCTATAGAGTTGAAATTGGTGGTAGGGATGTTCGTGAAATGAAATTGCCTAATAACTCGTATTGATTGAAGTTAATGCATAACACTTGCGTCAGATTCAAATACCCATAGCGCTGCGCCACACATAGAAAATTCTATGCTTGTTTCCCAATTTCTTCTACTTTTCTATCTTCTCATATCCAAACCAAGGCACACTTGACTGGATAGGTTTGACACCTGAAATCCTTGGTGCAATGCTAAAAAATTGATCGAAACAGCGAAGATCAATTTAAGTCTACCATTCTTTCCAAGGCCTTGAGCCTTGAAATTTGAAATGTGCAATCTGAGGTGTAAAATTTTACATCTACTACAGTCAAGAATTTAATATTTGAGTTTGAAATTCAAAATGTTAAGAATAAAGTGCTATATATGAAATTTGAATTTTGAAATGCGAAATTCAACATGTGTGCATTTCCACAGAAAGGTCTACCGGGACCGAAAAAAAATTGTTAAATAAACAAATAATTTTTTTTATTATTACTTAAATTAAAGCTCGTGAGCTTATTCTCAAGTCATTGGATTGATTTAAGTAGATTTTTAAGAAATTTTCCAAGTTGAGAACGTTAATTTGTATGGGAGGTATACGTGGTTTTCATCCTATTGGGATTATTTTCGAACATGATCTTTATTTTTACGATATAAGCTTAAATATCGAATTTCATTAATATAACTTAATAACAACGGCTGTAATCATGTCAACAGATGGGGGGACATACAAAAACAGGGATGCCATGGTTAAAACAAATTAGAAGGTGATACTGCAGTATAATATATGAACTTTTCTATATATGCCACGCCTCCTTTTGGTCGTAAAAAAGTCTTCATAAAGTAAATAACCACATACGTAGGACGGGTGGTGTTACAAAGAAATATAATATTTTTTCTCGCTAGCTTGTTATGATTTTTTTTTGTTTTTTTATTAATATTACTAATATAAAACTCACAAATAATATTTACGAGGTTTTTGGTAGGTAATGCAATATTTAGCTGAAATTACTTTAACTAATTCTTATTAAAAACGTGATGAGAAAAAATGTCGCGTGCTAGATGTCGCGTTCGCGATCAGGCTTAAGCTCAATAAAAAAATAAAACTAATGAAAATATGTCAGAATGACAAATATTTCTTGAAAGCCACATTAATTTTATTTAATTTACAATTAACCGCTTTAAAATGTTATGTTACGTTTCGCAGATATTTGCATTTTTCTAGATGTAGTCGAAAACGAGTTCCTTTTTTTGTCGCGTTCGTGATGCCATGTTTATTGCTTATATTATGGAAATATAAAATCCAGAGAACCTAACTTTTTTTTCTAAATATAGTGCTAATAAAATGCTATCTAAACTTGAAAAAAAAATAAAATTTGTTTTGAGTTTTCTTTATTATTTTGCTCCTCAAAGGCGTACGAATGTCGCGTTCGCGACTATGGAAATGCCCATATAAATTGTGAGATTTAAAATATTTAATATGAAGGTCGATGTTTGATGCTTGAAATTTGAAATTTGACGTTTGAAATTTAAAACTTGAAATTTAAAATTTGATATATGAAAGTTAAAATTTGAAATTGACAATTTGAAATTAGAAATTTGAGATTTGAAATTTGAGATTTGAGATTTGAGATTTGAATTTTGAATTTTGAAATTTGAAATTTGACGTTTGAAATTTGAAATTTGAAATTTGAAATGTGAAACTTGAAATTTGACGTTTGAAAAATAAAATTTGAAATTTAAAATTTGAAATTTTCTATATGAAATTTGAAATTAAAAATTTGAAATAAGAAATTTGAAATTTGAAGTTTGAAATTCGAAATCTGAAATTTGAAATTTGAAATTTGATATTTGATATTTGAAATTTGAAATTTGAAATTTGAGTCCTTTGAGTTTTTTTTTTTTTTGTCATTTGCGAGTTTTTATACGCTTTCGGAATAAAAACTACTTTAAATTTTTTCAAATGTGATGGGATGCATGCGATATCAAGACATCTTTATAACATGAAACGTCAAATATGAAACGGTGGGAATAATACCGTCAGTCTCAGAAAATGGGATTAAACCTGGATTATGGTTTAAAACTGCCCAGTTATTTCTGCGCTCGGATCTTGGATAATTCAGATTTTTGGTATTCCTCACTTGAAGTGAAGAGGGGGGGGGGATGGGGCAGAGTTACTTTGAGGACCTCCCATAATTGGTACTAATTTAGTACTAAGTTTTTTTAGATTTCTTAAAACTGGCTGGTTGCTGATAAGATCCTTCAGGCTGAAAGACATATATTTGTTGTCCGAAAAAGAGTGCTCCTCAAGCACTTTCACAGTCCATATGACCTATTTTTTGAACAAATTACAATATTTGCGTTACTTTTTGAATGAAATAGAGGCTTTTTCAAAAAAACTCATTTTATTTTTCAACATAGTTTCTTATAAACTCTTTACACTTCAACCAACGTTTCTCCAATTTTTTTATATTTTCCAAAAAAAGTTATTTCTAGGTCTTCAAAACAGGTGTTTACTTGTGAGATGATTTCATCATTAGAGTCAAATCTATTTCCGCCGATCCATTTCTTTAAGCTTGCAAACAAAAAAAATTCACTCGGGACTAAATACGGAGAATAGTGTGAAAGAGACAGTAATTCGTAAAAATAACTATTTTTGGTGAAATATAGACGTTTTCTCTTTAAATCGTCACTGAATTGGTCCAATTAGTTGGCATAATATTCGACATTGATTGTTTTTCTCTTTTGAAGGATCAATGTGGATTATACCGCGTGCATCCCAAATTAGGACGCCATTACTTCATTGGCTGAAAAACCCATCTTGGCCTTCTTCGGTGCCGATTTATTCGAGATAACGCGGACTGTCTTCACTGCTGAACACAGTGGGTCGCTGGTGTATTCTGGCCAATCTTTGAAACGAAACAGCGCAAAAACTAGTCCATTTTGTGGCTTAAAAACGCCAAACTCTACTCCGAAGTTTTCACACGATTGCGTTAGTGGTCGATTCTGAGCAAACGCAGCAGCTACTTCTAACTAGACCATTCAAAATCGAAACCACTGAACCAAGTTATATTCTAATGGCTTCTACTATTTTCCATACTTTCATTCTCCGATCACCCAACACCCAATCTCCTGAATTTTTTTCGAATTGTTTCGTGCATTGCGACCTAAACTGGGTGTTCAGAACGTTCGGCATATCATGTACTTGTATGGTCACAATGTCTTGCAGAAAGGTACGCGCACGTAGACAAGGTAAGGATAAAATCTTTTAAGGTTACTCGTCCGTGAATACGTACGATATCTTGTTTACCCTTTAACCTTAAATGGTCACTTGATTTGTGAGCGTTACTTTATAATAGTTATTGCTTTAAGCGAATTGTTTTAGTGTCTAAAGACACTACAGCAATCCAATACTATACAGTTCGAACTCTCTCAAGATTTGAGAAAAATAAACACATGCAGCATCCTTTTTTTAAATCTCTCCATTACTGGCCAAAACTAAGAAACGAAGATACTTAAATTTTGTGTTAAGAAAACTTAAAAGAAAGAAAACCTTATTTTTTCCAAAATCAACAAAGAATGACACTTGCAATGAATGGACAAAACAAAAAAAAAAAAAATATAAGAAAAATTGATAAAGGAAAGGAAATTAGGTAAGAGATAGCAGAAAAAGTGGCAAAATAACAAAACAAAAAAGAAAAAAAAAACTAAAATGGAAAACAATCGAATGTGAATTGTAGCAGGTGTTGTTGAAATGGCTTCAATTTACGAAACGTATGCTCATTGAATGCTTTTTATTATACTGTCAATCGAGATAGACTGTGAAAACACAAGCACACATGCACACACAGCTACACATACATCAATACACATGAAGAAATAAATGCTTATTTACACATTAACTGGCATGAAAAGCAAACAAATTGAATAACAGTTCAATGGAAAACGTTGAAATAGCAAATAAAAGGTTTTTCTCAGAACCCGTTATTTTGTGAAAAGGATGTTGCGTAAACTGTGCTGGTGAAGTTCAAAATATATCAGAAAAACTGAAAAAAAAACAAAAATAAAAATAAATAAATACACATAACCAAAAATATATTTGTTACTATCATACCAAAGATTGTACAAAGTTGACAAAATTTTGGAAATTTTTAAATAATGTAAACATTTTATATATAGTTTGCATTAATCATAGCATATTTCTTATATCGATAAAATCTTTGCATGACATTATTTTTTTCAGTGTTGCCAACACTTGCAATTTCGTTTATTTTTAGTGCTACTCTTCTTCACTTATTTCGCTCTATTCATGTATTATCCTTTTGGTAAATTGACAGGACAAACAGCTTCTTTGCTAGAGAATTTACTGTGAAATAACAAAAAGACATACGTTGAAAACATACAAAATATTCTAGACTGGCTGTATGTCTCGCTGTCTGTTTGTGTTTGATTGTATGTGTTCATAAGTATGCAGTTGAAGCAGCACTATTGCCAATTCATACAAAATTTAAAATGTGTTGCATACAAAACTGTTGTAACTTTGGCTGGCTCTACCATTCAGCATTTGGGGGCAATCAAAGTACTTGTTGTCGACGTTGTCGTCCTCGTAGAAATAGCAAGTTAGACGAAGTGAATAAATTTTGAGCATAGCTAGTAGAACCAACGAAGATCCATGGTCTACAAATGTCAAGTTTTAGCATGAAAGAAGAAAAAGAACAACGTGTGCCAAGTGTAGCTTTTCATTTGAAAATTGATTTATTTGCCAAATTTGAAATGTTGCTTCATTTTGTAATAAATAACTAATGTGCTCTAAATATATATGTATGTATGCCTAAATGTGTGTGTTTGTGTGCATGCCTGTGTGTGTGTGGAAGTGTGCTGACAGTTCTACTACTTTTTCTAAGCGCTACCACTTCAAGTGTTAGTGTTTTGCTAAGTAATGGTTACTGAAAAAAACAAAAACAAAAACACAAAACCAAACATCAAGATGCAGTCATTCGAATCAAGCCAAATATTTGTTGGTCTATCTTAAGGGTCATTTGCCTGAAATCCTCACTTCAATCGGTCAATGATTGCAGTAAAAATTGAAGATAAAAACTACAATTGGGTCAGAGGTCAAACGTTAATTGTTTGTGTGTAAATCGGTGGCACCAGTTGGCTGTAAAACTTCACTGATGACTGCTGTGGTCCAAAAGTGTGCTAGGAAGGACTAGCTACAAATAATTGAATTAAAATAAAAAAAATTACTGACTGGCTTCTAAAAATTTTATTTTTATTTTTTAAATTATTAATTTTTTTAAAATTTTATTTTAATATTTTCTGTACGTGCATTTTATTTTTTTTGTTTTTATTAGTTGTAAGTTTAATTTTAATTTTTATTAAAATTTATTTATGTATTTTATTAATTTAAATTTTTTTTTTATTTCTACTTTAATTTTTATTTTAACTTTAATTTTTTTTATTTATATTTTAATTTTTGTACTTATTTTTAGTTTTGTTTTAATTTTTTAAAATTTTTTTTTTATTTTTCTTTCTATATTAATTTTTATTTTTATTATTATTTTAATTTTACTTCTTATTTTAATTTTCATTTTCATTTTTATTTTTAAATTTATTTTTATTTTTATTTTTATGTTTGTATTGATTTTTATTTTTATTTTTATTTTTATTTTTATATTTATTTTTATTTTTATTTTTATTATTATTTTTAGTTTTATTT
Source organism: Tetanocera ferruginea (assembly GCA_958299015.1). NCBI lineage: Eukaryota > Metazoa > Arthropoda > Insecta > Diptera > Sciomyzidae > Tetanocera > Tetanocera ferruginea. The sequence continues at coordinate 144,143,087 of OY282641.1, forward strand.
TTATTTTTATTTTTATTTTTATTTTTATTTTTATTTTTATTTTTATTTTTATTTTCATTTTTATTTTTATTTTAATTTTTATTGTTATTTTAATTTTTATTTTTATTCTTATTTTTATTTTTATTTTTATTTTTATTTTTATATTTATTTTTATTTATATTTTTATTTTTATTTTTATTTTTATTTTTATTTTTATTTTTATTTTTATTTTTATTTTTATTTTTATTTTTATTTTTATTTTTATTTTTATTTTTATTTTTATTTTTATTTTTATTTTTATTTTTATTTTTATTTTTATTTTTATTTTTATTTTTATTTTTATTTTTATTTTTATTTTTATTTTTATTTTTATTTTTATTTTTATTTTTATTTTTATTTTTATTTTTATTTTTATTTTTATTTTTATTTTTATTTTTATTTTTATTTTTATTTTTATTTTTATTTTTATTTTTATTTTTATTTTTATTTTTATTTTTATTTTTATTTTTATTTTTATTTTTATTTTTATTTTTATTTTTTTATTTTTATTTTTATTTTTATTTTTATTTTGATTTTGATTTTGATTTTGATTTTGATTTTGATTTTGATTTTGATTTTGATTTTGATTTTGATTTTGATTTTGATTTTGATTTTGATTTTTATTTTTATTTTTATTTTTATTTTTATTTTTATTTTTATTTTTATTTTTATTTTTATTTTTATTTTTATTTTTATTTTTATTTTTATTTTTATTTTTATTTTTATTTTTATTTTTATTTTTATTTCTATTTTTATTTTTATTTTTATTTTTATTTTTATTTTTGTTTTAATTTTTATTTTTATTGTTATTTTTATTTTTATTTTTATTTTTTTTTTTATTTTTTTTTTCATTTTTATTTTCATTTTTATTTTTATTTTTGTTTTTGTTTTTGTTTTTATTTTTATTTTTATTTGTATTTTTATATATACTTTTATTTATATTTTTATTTTCATTTTTATTTCTATTTTTATTTTTATTTTTATTTTTTTTTTTATTTTGATTTTTATTTTTATTTATATTTTTATTATTATTATTTTTTATTTTTTACTTTTATTTTGATTTTGATTTTGATTTTGATTTTGATTTTGATTTTGATTTTGATTTTGATTTTGATTTTGATTTTGATTTGATTTTGATTTTGATTTTGATTTTGATTTTGATTTTGATTTTGATTTTGATTTTGATTTTGATTTTGATTTTGATTTTGATTTTGATTTTGATTTTGATTTTGATTTTGATTTTGATTTTGATTTTGATTTTGATTTTGATTTTGATTTTGATTTTGATTTTGATTTTGATTTTGATTTTGATTTTGATTTTGATTTTGATTTTGATTTTGATTTTGATTTTGATTTTGATTTTGATTTTGATTTTGATTTTGATTTTGATTTTGATTTTGATTTTGATTTTGATTTTGATTTTGATTTTGATTTTGATTTTGATTTTGATTTTGATTTTGATTTTGATTTGATTTTGATTTTGATTTTGATTTTGATTTTGATTTTGATTTTGATTTTGATTTTGATTTTGATTTTGATTTTGATTTTGATTTTGATTTTGATTTTGATTTTGATTTTGATTTTGATTTTGATTTTGATTTTGATTTTGATTTTGATTTTGATTTTGATTTTGATTTTGATTTTGATTTTAATTTTTAGTTTTGTTTTCAAATTTTTGCTTTTTTAATTTTTTATTTTTTTTTGTTTTATTTTTTTTTTTAATTAGTTTATCTTGTTTTTGTATGTGTATTTTAAATTGATTACTTTTGATTTAATATTTTGTTTTCTTTTACATTCTGTTTTCAATAAATAGCTATTTTCCTTTGTCAAAAATTATTTATTTAGACTTTAAATATATTTGTTTCGAATTTCTGACTTTTTGAAAATGCTTCACTTTTCTTTGAAATTCATAATTGTTTTCCTGTCAACCAACTTAACCATTTGGAATTGTTTTTTTTTCTTTCTTCAAACCTCAATATCTGTTGTTTAATTAAACCAAGAAACCAAGAACTTGTTGGCAGTTATAATAATTATTTGCTGCAACTATGCAGCCATGTACACCGCCTTTATCATCATCATCATTATCATTGAAATTCGAAGTATTTAGAATATTTTGTGAATTTCGCAAGTTGTTGTTGACAGCTTACAGAAATTAATATCCACCGATTGGATTGAATATAAATAGTTTTCCAGGTGCTCTTAATTGAAAAACTTTTCGAAACACTAATTAAAAGTTTCGAAGCAAAACGTAATGTTGTTGATGATGTTGATAATGCTCATCATAATGTTGTTGATGAAATTATATTGTGGCCGATGGACAGTGTTGTGAATATATAACAGGTGATGTCGAAGCAACAACAAATAACTAAACAACTAATTAAAAATAGTTGAATTAAATAATGTGCGTAGCTACCTGGTTTGCAAATAGAAGAAAAAAATTAATTTAATAGATAATTAAAAGGCTTTCAAATAAGCCCGTAGCATGTTAATGTTTTCATAATATCAACCATTTTTTTTTATATTTACCCAATATTTTGCTCCATTGGCTCAAAATTGTTAAAATAATTTTGATGATTACAAGTATTTGAGTTTTAGCATAAAATGTCGCAAAGCAATATTATTAATAAATGTCAAACTAAAAATATTTAATAATCTAAAATGAACAGTGGCATCAAATTTGTAAGTTTGAGCATTTTTCTTTTAGTTACTTCATCAACGTTACAAGACTTTATATCTCAACGTTTGGCTTTCAGAACCTCTACCATGACTTCGTAAGGCAGTCAATTTCTTACGGTAACAAATCTTGTTCTGAAAATAAGCAGTTACAAGAAAACAATTTTGCTTCAACAAAGCAACAATCGCAATACTCACCGCCCTTGCGTTGTCCTTTCATTGTTCAAGCAAAAAAAATGTCATTCATACAATATTTGAATAAATATTTTATTGTTGTTTTTCTATTTTTTTCTTCTTTTATTTATTTTTTTTTTTTTTTCTTTTGCAAATACATTAAAAATTGAAAATGCAAAATTGTATGCCAGAAGAAAACAAAGTTTTTCTGCTTCATCGGTTCCAAAGACAGACTAAATTGCAGAAATACTAGAAAATAATGAAATATTAAGCAACATAATGGAATTCTTACTGGCGGCTGCCAGTTTCTGGTTTGCTTGATGCAATGTAGAGCAGCAATGCAGTTGATGTGGTTGTTGTTGTTGTTGTTGTTGTTGTCGCTGCTGCATGAATCAACAATTTTGTTGCTTTGCAATTTAATAAAATTTCATACAAACTAGTAAATAAATTAGTAAATTTGCATGTTTCAATGAATTTTTCATGTGCACAAATACACAACAACAAGAATTGCTGGCTATGGTATATATAAGGCTCATACAAACACATGCATATTTTATAGCTGGCACTAGTTGCAATGTTTGTAAATTGTTGAAACGATTTTCGAAAATTAATTACAGTTATAAGTCTTTTGTAAATAGTTTTAAATAGTTGCATGCTTTAAGGCAGTACCATAATTTTATGCTGATTTACAATGAAAACTTACAATTGATAAAAACATATCGGATTAAGTGACCTAAAAAGAAATGCCTTGAGGTTGAGATTTGATGTTATTTCTTGCAATATAGAGGCGAAGGGTTTGTAATGAAATTCAATATTGAAAACTGAAATATAAAGCAATTTAAATTTCAATTTTAGTCATTTAAAAGCTGTTAAATTTTTATGAACAGTTTACAAATTTATTAAAGGTATACAAAAGGATTCCAAAGAAAACTTTAAAAAAAACAAAATCAACAAAAAAAATCGTAAAATCCAACCGCAGCTCCACCTTTCGGATTCAAGTGGTAATCTAAAGTATTCAGGGATCCACATCCATCCGGGGTTTAAACAAAAAAAATTTTAATCAAAATCGGTCTAGATATAAGAATCCCTTCAAACATTTTCAATCGCCTGAGAATCTACAGCGAATTCCTTGGATGATGAAACAATCGCCGTGAACTCTCTTCTGAGAGTCGTCCGGGAATCGCCGAATGTAAGCAGCTGAGATTATAAAAGCGATTCACTGTGAAGATTCACCGACGAATCGCCGACAGGAGTCTTAGGCGATTCGCTAGGAAGAGTCACGAACTAATCGCCGAGAGGAGTCTTAAGCGATTCGCCAGGAAGATTCGCCAGAAAGAGTCGTATACGAATCGGCAGAAGGGGTCTTACCCCTACGTGATTCGCTGACAAGAGTGGCAAGCAAATCGGTTTAAGGGGTCCATAGCGATTTTTTGTGAAGCATCGTTGTTGAACGTCAAAGCTGTTGTAAGTTCAAACTATCGGGCTAAATTAATTTTTTAAAAAGTTCAACTTTTTTATTAACCTTAACGATTTTTTAGAGCCTGCCATTTTCCAATGACAGATTTGAAAATTCTTTCAAAAACCATCTTCAAAAAGCGATCCTTCTTCCAACGAAAGCAACGATAACGATAGTGAAGGAAGATTCGGAAATTGTTTTGAAAATCGCACACTCATCGTTTCGGCGAATAACTAAGGAGTCACCAAATCAATAAATCTTCCAATAGTCTTCCAAATGTTTGCAAGGTGCATAGGCTGAAAGTCCCACGATTTTGAATCAAAACCAGTGTTTCTTAAAACAAGCAATTGTACCTTTTGGTGGTGCCCGTGGCATGCAGGTTAAGTGTGTGGCTTAGCATGTTCGGAGCCTGAGTTCGATCCCCAGTCTCGGCGAAAATTTTTTCAATAAAAAATTTTTCTGATCGGTCACCACCTCTCTGCAGACAATGGCAAACCTTAGAAAGTAAATAATGCAATGTAAAGCTTCTTGAGAACATGAACTTTAGTCGATCGGAGTCGGCACAAAACATGTAGGTCCAGTTCTCGGTCAATTGTGTGTAAACATTTAATAACACACATAACAAAATTGATCGCTTAAAGTCCTTTCAAGGGCTGAAATCACCAATTTGCCAATATTTCGTATTTGGTAGTTGGTATTTGGTATTTGGTATTTGTTATTTGTTATTTGTTACTTGTTACTTGTTACTTGTTACTTGTTACTTGTTACTTGTTACTTGTTACTTGTTACTTGTTACTTGTTACTTGTTACTTGTTACTTGTTACTTGTTACTTGTTACTTGTTACTTGTTACTTGTTACTTGTTACTTGTTACTTGTTACTTGTTACTTGTTACTTGTTACTTGTTACTTGTTACTTGTTACTTGTTACTTGTTACTTGTTACTTGTTACTTGTTACTTGTTACTTGTTACTTGTTACTTGTTACTTGTTACTTGTTACTTGTTACTTGTTACTTGTTACTTGTTACTTGTTACTTGTTACTTGTTACTTGTTACTTGTTACTTGTTACTTGTTACTTGTTACTTGTTACTTGTTACTTGTTACTTGTTACTTGTTACTTGTTACTTGTTACTTGTTACTTGTTACTTGTTACTTGTTACTTGTTACTTGTTACTTGTTACTTGTTACTTGTTACTTGTTACTTGTTACTTGTTACTTGTTACTTGTTACTTGTTACTTGTTACTTGTTACTTGTTACTTGTTACTTGTTACTTGTTACTTGTTACTTGTTACTTGTTACTTGTTACTTGTTACTTGTTACTTGTTACTTGTTACTTGTTACTTGTTACTTGTTACTTGTTACTTGTTACTTGTTACTTGTTACTTGTTACTTGTTACTTGTTACTTGTTACTTGTTACTTGTTACTTGTTACTTGTTACTTGTTACTTGTTACTTGTTACTTGTTACTTGTTACTTGTTACTTGTTACTTGTTACTTGTTACTTGTTACTTGTTACTTGTTACTTGTTACTTGTTACTTGTTACTTGTTACTTGTTACTTGTTACTTGTTACTTGTTACTTGTTACTTGTTACTTGTTACTTGTTACTTGTTACTTGTTACTTGTTACTTGTTACTTGTTTTTTGTTACTTGTTTTTTGTTACTTGTTACTTGTTACTTGTTACTTGTTACTTGTTACTTGTTACTTGTTACTTGTTACTTGTTACTTGTTACTTGTTACTTGTTACTTGTTACTTGTTACTTGTTACTTGTTACTTGTTACTTGTTACTTGTTACTTGTTACTTGTTACTTGTTACTTGTTACTTGTTACTTGTTACTTGTTACTTGTTACTTGTTACTTGTTACTTGTTACTTGTTACTTGTTACTTGTTACTTGTTACTTGTTACTTGTTACTTGTTACTTGTTACTTGTTACTTGTTACTTGTTACTTGTTACTTGTTACTTGTTACTTGTTACTTGTTACTTGTTACTTGTTACTTGTTACTTGTTACTTGTTACTTGTTACTTGTTTTTTGTTACTTGTTTTTTGTTACTTGTTACTTGTTACTTGTTACTTGTTACTTGTTACTTGTTACTTGTTACTTGTTACTTGTTACTTGTTACTTGTTACTTGTTACTTGTTACTTGTTACTTGTTACTTGTTACTTGTTACTTGTTACTTGTTACTTGTTACTTGTTACTTGTTACTTGTTACTTGTTACTTGTTACTTGTTACTTGTTACTTGTTACTTGTTACTTGTTACTTGTTACTTGTTACTTGTTACTTGTTACTTGTTACTTGTTACTTGTTACTTGTTAGAACTCGGACCAGTTCCGTTGATCCCATGGAAAATCCGTGAAGGCTGAACTGCAATTGAGTGGTCTCGAAATATAGAAGTTCCGAATAAGCACCTGGTGATCAGGTTGGGTGTGGAAAGGAGTAGTAATAGACAGTATTGCGTCTTGAACTAAAAATTTACATAGTCCGCAACTGGCAATGTCAAGGCAAAAAGTAGCCGTCTTAAAAGCTCTTTATTCGAAACTCCTTTTCGTGGCCATACTCTTAACTTTAGAGATCTCTACAAGATATTTAATTGGGAATATGCATAGGGCTTGTGTTGTTATACATTATAAGCTTCCAATGAAAACCAAAGTAGCCTCGGATATGAACCTTTGCCATGTTGACGACCAACGCAAACGAAAAACGGACAATGATTTACGGATATGCATCAGATATAGCCGGACCCTTTATAGGGAAGACGTCTCTGTCCAATTGCTTGAAGTTCTCGTAAAACTAAAGGCTAACATCACTGCCAATTACGAGATTCGATGGAAAGAGCAAGGCTGTTTTAAGAGAGCAGACTGGAATATCTGCATAGTTAAAAAGCTTGGACTTACTTTAAATCAATCCTGTACTGTACATATGACGACTCCGAAATTGTATTACAATTGAAACCACGTCAAATACTAAAACAAGTTTAAGTCTCGCATGGGCTCAAAATTTAAATCACGTCAAATACTAAAACTAAATTTAAGTCCAGCATGTGTTTAAAATTTAAACCACTCCAAATAATAATATAAGTTTTAGTCCAGTATGGGTTTACTATTTAAACCACGCCAAATATTAAAATAAGTTTTAGCCCAGCATGGGTTAACAATTCCAAATTTACATTCCTATCGGTTTAGTTCTTAAATTTTGTAAACGCTGAAAATACACAATTATCACAGACGTAAAGTTTTATTCCCTGGCTTAGTTATTTAGCGGTTGGTCGAATCTCAGTCAGACCGTTTGTTTTGTTTTTTTATTTCTATATTGTAATTTGTTTTATTTTTTTATTTTTATGTTATTATAATCTTACTAGTTCTTTCCCGTCAAAAATGACGGGCCCGTTTCCACTTATTCGATTTTAAATTATTCAAATAATAATTTTTAGTTCCAAATACTTAAAAAATACCTCAACCATAGTAGGTACGACGAAATTTGTTTAAAAATTTTTTGTAAAACTGAAACTTTCAAAATGAAACAAAAAATATATCAAGTTTGTGAAGTTTCAATAAATCACAAAACAGAAAATGCCTAAAAATATGCTCAGAAATTTTCAAAAAATCAAGCGTTCCGCACTCACATTTTACGGAATTATGTTATAGTAATATTTTTAATTATCTTATGTAAAAATTGTCATTTTTTGCCGCATCCTAGGATTATAGTCGCGAGTTCTAACCTCGGGCTAATCTGTTGCTTGTTAGAGCAGGAACAAGATGTACACAAAATATAGCTTTTATCACCTTTTAATTATTTTGTATTAAATTTTAAGCCTAAAGTACTAAAATTAAATTTAAGTGCAGCTTTGAATAAATAATTTCTAGTATTTTGAAAAGTATTAATTCTAATAAAAAAAGGATTTAAAAATGCATTTTTTTAACGATTGATTTAAAAATTATTCTAACATTTTTCACCGTTAACTACACCTGTCATGCGGAGAAGCGTGAATTTGGATGCGAATTGATGGTTAGCTGAAAAATAAGACAACTTGTTTCCTGGCTCGCACTTGTGCTTGTTAGTAATCTTGTCAAGGCAAATCCGCTTCAAGGCAAAATTCTTCAGCAGAAGTCTAATTTTCGCGCACGCTCCGACAGAGGAAAACGTCGATGCTGTCAAGATTAGTCTCTATGCGAGCCTAGAGTACGTTTATTATAACAACCCGATCCACGACTGCACCTTCAATCTGAACAAACAATCGATTTGAATCTCAGTTGTCAGAAAATAATGTTACTTATGAGCGCAATTGAGGTAAAATGAGCTGAAATTGAGAATTGGAAAGACACACGAACGCATTGGAAAGACACACGAACGCTTTAATGAATCTGCCATATTAATCACAAGGACATTTGTGGATTAGAGATCAACGACAAACGTTTTTCTGGATTTCAAGTAAAGGCTAACATTTTGATTTTTTTTTCTTTCAATTCAGGAAAATAAAAGTTCCTTGTAGTGAAATGTATCACTGATTTCAGTACATCTGTAATTATGTATGCAAATTATCTAGATGGATTATGAAACGAAAAATGGTTTGTAGCTATGAAATTAATTTTGTTTGTTTTTAAATTAAAACTTTTTTACACAAAGTTTCTAATTTTTAGGCACCTATTTTTAATATATTTTTTTTTTTAATTTTAAATCATTTGAAGTAAAAAAATTAATCAATAGAATAAATATAAATAATAAGAGCGGAAATTCGAATTTGCAACCAATTTGCTTATTCATAAAAAGCCATATATTTACAAATGTTTATTTATCGATGTATATGCTTTGATGCTTTCAATTTGTTAACACTGTGTTATATTTTGTGCAAGCAAATACCATTTTATTTTACGCTAAATGATTTTAGATTTAATTTCAGTTGTTTTCGTTATCATAACAAAACAAGCTGATTAATATGCAAACATAACATAAATATTAGTTATTAAATTAGAAATTATAGCAAACTAATAAACATACTTGTTGTAATAAGCCAACAACTAATCTCTGCAAAGTCACACAATTAATAATTGAGTAAAATAATTGAACAATTTTCAATAGGATGTTAGTGACATCATAAATATTTAATTACTGATTAAATAAGCGGCGACTAAATAATCGCCGATGCGCCGTTCAATGCGACCAACACTACCAATAAGCTGATGACCCTCATCAAATAATCACCGCACATAATTATAACAACCTAGCTTATAAGCCACTCATCGCTGCATGCTGCATAAAAAAAAAACAATAAACAACAACAATAACAACAGCAATGTATTCAATAAGTGCTACACTGAACAAAATTAAATGCAAATTGAATGCATTAGAAATCAAGATGATGATGGAATGGTTTGTCCAACCCTTTAGGTAGGGAGTAGTTGAATAAATTTTAATGAGAATCTAGGCAGATGTTAAACATTAAGAAAGCACTGATGACAGTTAAGCACATGATATTTGTTTTATATTTTAAGGCAGATGCTTAAGTAGAACAAAAATATTTTTTCTATTATCATTATTTTTGCACACAAAATTTTGATTAATGAATATTTTCCTCATCAGACTTGATCTTAATCTTAATTAAAATAAATCTTTATAACTTTGACTAACACAAGACTATAGTTGTTGTTCATTTAATCTTAAGTATTCAACATATTCTTCTTTTTTTCTATAACAAAGCTATTAAATATAAATAAGCTTAGGCCAGCCGTAAGCTTTACGTTAAGGACACTTTAGGAAAAATCTGTCAAAATTCATTGTTTTTATAAATAATGGCAAAGATAAAATAATACTCGTACCGCTGCAAAATTACGCTTCACTGCATTTTGCTTTGTTTCTTCTGAAAACTAACTCAATAACACTTGCACAAGCATATCAATGGATAAAATTTCAAATGATTCTATGGCACCCAGGGGAGCGACAAATGTATAAAAATACTATTTATGCTGTCAACATTATTTTTTATTAATTACATCTAGCAACATAATGTTGACAAAACACCAACAGCAACAGCCAACAGGCCAAAGGTCGACAAGAACATTCGCAACAACTTCAACAATAAACACACTGCAATCATTAGTTTGTTTAGCAGTTTAGCGCTTAGCGCTTTCATGATGGTCCCAAAGGTGTATTTAGCAGACGTTTGTAAACGGCTACGGTAAAGCTATCAATGTTCTTGTTAGTCCAATAATAATTTTAATGTACAAAGTAGCTAATTCAGCTACACAATGTTATAGTTAAAAAAAAAATACTTTGGCCGAATTAAGAAAAAACTATCCCATAAAGTATGCTACAAAAATAACAATAAGCAAAATTTGAAAAAAAAAACAAATTTCAGAACTTGAAAAAGAAATTAGTCATCAATATAAAAAACATTAAAGATTTTAAAAACAATACAAACTTTAAAATACAAAATACAACATACAAAATACAAAATACAAAATACAAAATAAACAATACAAAATACAAAATACAAAATACAAAATACAAAATACAAAATACAAAATACAAAATACAAAATACAAAATACAAAATACAAAATACAAAATACAAAATACAAAATACAAAATACAAAATACAAAATACAAAATACAAAATACAAAATACAAAATACAAAATACAAAATACAAAATACAAAATACAAAATACAAAATACAAAATACAAAATACAAAATACAAAATACAAAATACAAAATACAAAATACAAAATACAAAATACAAAATACAAAATACAAAATACAAAATACAAAATACAAAATACAAAATACAAAATACAAAATACAAAATACAAAATACAAAATACAAAATACAAAATACAAAATACAAAATACAAAATACAAAATACAAAATACAAAATACAAAATACAAAATACAAAATACAAAATACAAAATACAAAATACAAAATACAAAATACAAAATACAAAATACAAAATACAAAATACAAAATACAAAATACAAAATACAAAATACAAAATACAAAATACAAAATACAAAATACAAAATACAAAATACAAAATACAAAATACAAAATACAAAATACAAAATACAAAATACAAAATACAAAATACAAAATACAAAATACAAAATACAAAATACAAAATACAAAATACAAAATACAAAATACAAAATACAAAATACAAAATACAAAATACAAAATACAAAATACAAAATACAAAATACAAAATACAAAATACAAAATACAAAATACAAAATACAAAATACAAAATACAAAATACAAAATACAAAATACAAAATACAAAATACAAAATACAAAATACAAAATACAAAATACAAAATACAAAATACAAAATACAAAATACAAAATACAAAATACAAAATACAAAATACAAAATACAAAATACAAAATACAAAATACAAAATACAAAATACAAAATACAAAATACAAAATACAAAATACAAAATACAAAATACAAAATACAAAATACAAAATACAAAATACAAAATACAAAATACAAAATACAAAATACAAAATACAAAATACAAAATACAAAATACAAAATACAAAATACAAAATACAAAATACAAAATACAAAATACAAAATACAAAATACAAAATACAAAATACAAAATACAAAATACAAAATACAAAATACAAAATACAAAATACAAAATACAAAATACAAAATACAAAATACAAAATACAAAATACAAAATACAAAATACAAAATACAAAATACAAAATACAAAATACAAAATACAAAATACAAAATACAAAATACAAAATACAAAATACAAAATACAAAATACAAAATACAAAATACAAAATACAAAATACAAAATACAAAATACAAAATACAAAATACAAAATACAAAATACAAAATACAAAATACAAAATACAAAATACAAAATACAAAATACAAAATACAAAATACAAAATACAAAATACAAAATACAAAATACAAAATACAAAATACAAAATACAAAATACAAAATACAAAATACAAAATACAAAATACAAAATACAAAATACAAAATACAAAATACAAAATACAAAATACAAAATACAAAATACAAAATACAAAATACAAAATACAAAATACAAAATACAAAATACAAAATACAAAATACAAAATACAAAATACAAAATACAAAATACAAAATACAAAATACAAAATACAAAATACAAAATACAAAATACAAAATACAAAATACAAAATACAAAATACAAAATACAAAATACAAAATACAAAATACAAAATACAAAATACAAAATACAAAATACAAAATACAAAATACAAAATACAAAATACAAAATACAAAATACAAAATACAAAATACAAAATACAAAATACAAAATACAAAATACAAAATACAAAATACAAAATACAAAATACAAAATACAAAATACAAAATACAAAATACAAAATACAAAATACAAAATACAAAATACAAAATACAAAATACAAAATACAAAATACAAAATACAAAATACAAAATACAAAATACAAAATACAAAATACAAAATACAAAATACAAAATACAAAATACAAAATACAAAATACAAAATACAAAATACAAAATACAAAATACAAAATACAAAATACAAAATACAAAATACAAAATACAAAATACAAAATACAAAATACAAAATACAAAATACAAAATACAAAATACAAAATACAAAATACAAAATACAAAATACAAAATACAAAATACAAAATACAAAATACAAAATACAAAATACAAAATACAAAATACAAAATACAAAATACAAAATACAAAATACAAAATACAAAATACAAAATACAAAATACAAAATACAAAATACAAAATACAAAATACAAAATACAAAATACAAAATACAAAATACAAAATACAAAATACAAAATACAAAATACAAAATACAAAATACAAAATACAAAATACAAAATACAAAATACAAAATACAAAATACAAAATACAAAATACAAAATACAAAATACAAAATTCAAAATTGGAAAATTGGAAAATTATGTTCAATTAATGATGCATGATGAGTGATATATGATGCGTGATGCATGATGGATGATGCATGATGCATGATGCATGATATATGATACATGATGCATGATGCTTGATGATTGATGGTGCTCTTAAGGCCTCGATTTAAAATAATCTTCTGAGCGGCTCTGTTTGTTGGTACCATTTTTTGCTCTAATATATTTGGATACTAATAAAAAAACATCACTACCGTTTAACTGACAATATCATATAAATAATTTTAGCTATTTCATAATATGCTCGACATTCTTCTGCATCAGATGCTATCGTGTTGCATTCAGCTAACTCTACGAAAAGTATTTTTATATATTTGCAACATTGCAGCAATTTGTAAATATTTCTACGGCATTTTTAAGTTGTAGACTTCGTTGTTGTTGTTGTTATTTCTGTTGTTATGCTGTGTGCCACTTGTCTGCTTTGTGCAATAGCAACAGCTATAACAGCAACACAATAATAACAACAACAACAACCAGAACAACAAAAACAATAGCAATAATAAAACTATGCAAAAATGGCTGACAGTAATGGCGGTATTTCTATTATTGTTATTTCAATGGGTTTCACAGTATTTTGCATTACATGCCGATTGAAAAACAACAAGTACTAAAATGCCGTTAGGTTGCAAAATAATGCTGTTGTTTTAGGATTTTGTGTTTTTCTTTGTTTTTTTGTTTTTTTTTTGTTACTTTTTGCTTAGCTGCTTTTGCTGTGCAATGCAAAATATTTTGGCTTAATGTTCCATTCCATACTCTAAAAATTAAAAATGAAAAACTTTTGCAATAAACTCGAATAATCGTGGCCGCATGCCAAAACGGCCTATTTGCGAATAAATTCAAATATATATATTTATCTACATATAAATATACATATTTATATGTATGTGTATTTAAATGCAATATTTACAAAACAAATACAAATAGACAGACCAACGCCCAAGCATAAAAGAGGGTCTGAATGAACAACACTCGACTTTTGTTGTTATTATTGCTGTAGTTGTAGTTATTGCAGCTGCTGTTGTTGATTTGTTGTGCATGTTGTTGCTTTTGTTGTTGCTTTTGTTGTTGTTGTTATTATGCAAAGTGAACAGTGTTGACGCTTTGCAGACGGAAAAGTGTATTGAAATACAAAAAAAAAAATTGTGGCCCAAAAACCGTTGCGATTTTTTAGGTGTTCTGTACGTCGGCCCAGTGCAACTTTGTCATTTGTGGGATCATCAACCCTTAGAAGTGCAACACTGTTTACTTACTGTTACGCAAATAGCATTGTATTGTATGCTATTGAGGTTGTTGTTGTTGTTGTTGTCAAAAGCGTATTTAATGAATTTTCAATGAATGTGAAACACTTTTTACTTGGATTTGCATATTTAATCTGCTCTTTTTTTCCCTTTCTTTTTACACTTTTTTTACTCGTTTTATTCTGTTTTTACTCAGATTTTGATACTCTGCCAGATCATCATTAAAATTTTGTTTGTATTTCTTTTGAAAGTGTAACCGTTGCCAACTCACCAGCTTTACAATGTATTTTGCTAGAGGTAATGGCTGATATTTTATTTTTTTTTTTTTTTTATAAAAGTTTATTTTTGGGTTAAAGTTATTCACTTTATTGCTGGAGTTGGCGAGTTTTTTTGTGCAAAGTCCGGAAAGTGTGAATGTTATATAAAAAAAATAACAGAAACTTTGGTATTCAATATTTATCATTGAAAAGTTTTAAGCCTGTAAAGCAAATAAACGTATTTATATCCAAATATTAATTAATAACGCTTAAGGAAAAAGTTGATTTTTTTTTCAAAAAGTTTGGAATGTTGAATTTCAGATATATTTGGATATTAAAAATCTTGTACGAAGGGAAAATTTATATAAAATCTTATCAACTTTTTACAATAAAATAAAGTTATACATATATTTATTTGTTCGAATGAAAAGTTAAAAAAAAAATATTGAGAGTTTTGAATTTAAAGGAAAAAAACTTAAACTTAAATCATAAAAAAAAATGTGAATAAAAAACTCGCTGATAACGACTACCGTTAAAGAAAAACTGACAATAATTTACGAATATGTGAATTGACTGTTCGAATTTCTTATAATTTATTATTAATTTATGAATTTATTATAAGTTTTCTTACAATTTTGTATTTTAGTAAATATTCTTTAAATTCTAAGAAAAAAAATTTCATGGACAAATTCTGACGCGTTCAAAAGTTACAGCCGGATTAGTGAGGGCGCATTTTTATTTTTCTTTGTTCACAAACTTTGAACGCGTTTGTCTCGAAACCATGTTTTTCGCATTAGTTGCGGCACTAGCGGGTTCATTTTTTGACGAAATTTTTTTTTTTTTAGGTTTTTTTTTTAAACTTGATACTCGTATGACACGAGTTTTTTTAATTTTTTTTTCGATTTTTTATGAATTTTTATAGTCAATATTTTTTTTGAAAAAAACACATTTTTTAATTTGGAACATCACCAAATATTGAAAAAAATTTTTTAAAAAGCTACTGTCATACGATAACCAATTATGTTAAGATATCAAAAAGTCATTTTTTTCCAGATCGGACAATTTTTGCGACTCCCAGCGCTGCAACCACGAGGCCCCTTTTTTTTCTCTGCCGCCAATTTAGAGCTCTATAAAACCATGTTGAAGTGAAAAATATATATAATTTCGAATTTTTTTTTTCTTGTTATTTGTTCAGTTATCTACAATTAAAAAAAAAACTTTGAAAAAATGTTTGTTTTTGACTGAGTTATGAATTTTTAAAAAAATGTCTCTTTTCTCTGCCGCGAATTTTATGTCCCTCCTTCAATTGGAATGGTGCTTGTATAGTACTGATATATATCTTGGTAGGATTAAAAGCTGATATCACTGCAGTGCAAGAAATTCGGTGGAAGGGTTAGGGTTGCTCACGGTAAATAGCCTTTTTGCCGTTTTAGGCGAAAAACGTGGGAGGCAGAAATGTACGAGTGCGAGAAAGTTGAGAATCACGGCGTCAAAAATTGATTTTTCGAAGACATCACGAAAAAGTAAGATTTTATGATAGAGACCTCTTTCTACAAACACGAAAGTGGGAATCTAGTGACAGATATTCAGATACACTCGCTATAGTTTGAGAATCTTTTATCATAGAATTATATTTGATAGAATTTTCAATCAGGATGTCAATAAGTAACTCAGTCTTTTTCAAAATCCACTTTGTACAAAGGTATACAATACTTTTCTAATAAAAACCGCATGACTTTTGCTCATCTAAAAACCAAGCTCAAAATAAACCCTTTCAAAAACCATGGAAAAGTTCATTAAATAACAACCAAATTTGAACAGAAGAAAAAAAACCGCCAACCACAAAACAAGCTCAAGCAGGCTTAAATTCTTCAATTTCCATAAAAAAGGATACTGTTTAATTTATATATTTGTTAAATAAGTTGTATTTAAATCTCGTACGACAATTAATAGCACTCGTTGATTATTTAGAGCTTACAAGCTGAATGGCAGAGCAAAACAGTATCACACAACAAAGCACCATGTTTTTTTTTTTACTCTGATTTTTAATTAAAATAAGCAAAAGAAAAATTTAATGTCAACACTTCTTAAGGTTGCCTTAATAGCCGCACATTTACGGCTTAAATTTTCAACAAAGGATATAAAATTAAAAATAAAAAATATAGCCAGTGTTAATCAAGCACGAAATTGTTTTGCACACTGCTTATCAGAAAATTTATCTCAGCGTAGAAGGCAAAGTAGAGTGGAGATTTATAAAATGAAGCTGTGCCGCGTACTATCTCTAACTGTCTGTTTGCACCTCTCTGTCTGTTCATCTCATCCAACTGTCCTTTCTGAATGTGTCCTTTTGTTTAAATTATTCGCAATTGTCAAGTATGACAAGCAATAAATGAAGGGAAATTAGATTTTTTATTTCTTTCCTGCTTCAAACTGTTGTCGCATTATTAAGTGTAGCTCCTTGTGTTCCATCACCATTGTTACTATCGCGTTGTCGAACGCTTAACTATTGTTGTAGGCTTGTTTCTTTTTTTATTTCATTGTTTTTTTTTTTTTTTTTTTGTTTTTTTGTTGAAAATGTCTTCCGCTTTAAGCTTAACACTTGTTCAAATCTCAAAGGATGTCCGTCACACCGTTTTTCTTTTAGTGCAAAGATTTATTTTCATGATATGAAGTGAGAGAAGGAAAAAAAAATTAAATAAAACATTGCTCAAGGCTTTTGCTGCTCTTGGGTTGTTCAGAATTCATTGTTGTTTGAAATAAAGATTTTAATTATCTTTTTTTTTTTTTTGCTAACTATGCAAACAGTAATAGTGAAATGTTAATTGTAGAGCACATAGCAAAATATTCTCTCAAATCAATGTTTAAATATTCAAAGTTTATAAAGTCGTTATAGGTGTTTCTTTAAAATATAGAAACAAATTTAAAATACTTTAAGATCATATCGTTCATTTCCTCAAATAATGTCATAACTCAAAAAACGCAATTTTTTTATTCGCGTGAGAAGAGATTATGTCTTCTGTTTCCTATGCAAGGTATGAGTAAATTGAAAACTTTAAAAACATTTTCTGCAAAATGACTTTTTTATGATCTTATCGCAAAAATCATATTTTGAAGTTAAATTTCTTATGTTCCCGGAAATAAGTTCAGAAAATGAGATCCAAGTAAAGTAAAACTTCTATAAGTAAGTCTTTTCCTATGCCATGTATCTAGCACAGATGCTAGCAAAATATGAAAGTGACACGCCCTTTTATACTTACGCGAGCATTTTAAATGTCAATCGTTAATAAACTTGTGATTAAGACACTTAAACATTTATCGGAAATGTGAATTTAATATAACGCTGAGAGTGTTTGTGTCTTGACACAAAGTATTCCATGTACTCTGCAAGACCCCTTGATTAGACTCTTTCTGTAATCTAGAGAATATTGAACTGTCACTTCTTCTCAGATCAGCAGCTCGAATGATACTTTTCATAATTAAATTTAACAAGTAAAGAAAGTCTAAAGTCGGTCTAGGCCGACTATGAAATACCCCAAACCCACTTTTCAAAAACAAAAAATTTTTATTGTAAATGGGCGTCTCCAAGGGCGGATGAAGCCTATATTTAATATGCATTTAAATGTTGATGAAAAATTTACACATACCAAGTTTTATTCCTGTAGCTCACAGTTAATGCCTTTATTGTGCTTTCGCTATGGGAGGTGGGCGTGTTCATGGACGGATTACTCCCAATTTTTGAACACAGCATAGTTTTGGTATAAAATACATACATACCAAATTTAATTTCTTTATGACAAACATAACCTTATTTATTGAGTTTAAAACTTTTTGGGTTGTATGGGAGGTAGGCGTGTCCGTAGGCGGATGACGTCCATTTTTCAAAAACATCTTTGTCTTGTCATAAAAAACATACGTGCCAAATTTTAGCTCTGTAGGTTAAACATAGGCTTATTTATTGCGTTTTCAATTTTTGGGTTGTATCGGAGGTGGGCGTGTCCGTGTGTGGATGACGTCCATTTTTCGAAGACATCTTTGTGTTTTTATAAAACACATACAAATCAAATTTTATTGTAGTTGGCTAATTATGAGCTGAGTTATGCAGTTTTCAATTTTCGCGTTCTATGGGAGGTAGGCGTGTCCGCCTGCGGATGATGTCCACTTTTCAAAACCATCTTTATTTTGTTACAAAAAACATATGTGCCAAATTTTAGCTCTGTAGGTTAAACAGAGGCTTATTTATTGCGTTTTCAATTTTTGCGTTGTATGGGAGGTGGGCGTGTCCGTGTGTGGATGACGTCCATTTTTCAAAGACATCTTTGTGTTTTTATAAAACACATACAAATCAAATTGTATTGTAGTTGGCTAATTATGAGCTGAGTTATGCAGTTTTCAATTTTCGCGTTCTATGGGAGGTAGGCGTGTCCGTGGGCGGATGATGTCCACTTTTCAACACCATCTTTGTTTTCTTATAAAAAACATATGTGCCAAATTTAAACTCTTTAGGTTAAACACAGGCTTATTTATTGCGTTTTCAATTTTTGCGTTGTATGGGAGGTGGGCGTGTCCGTAAGCGGATGACGTCCATTTTTAAAAGACATTTTTGTGTTGATATAAAACACATACATATCTAATTCTATTGTTGTAGGCTAATTATGAGCTGAGTTAT
Organism: Tetanocera ferruginea; assembly: GCA_958299015.1. Classification (NCBI taxonomy): domain Eukaryota; kingdom Metazoa; phylum Arthropoda; class Insecta; order Diptera; family Sciomyzidae; genus Tetanocera; species Tetanocera ferruginea. Next base: position 144,162,588 of record OY282641.1, read on the forward strand.
GCAGTTTTCAATTTTCGCGTTGTACGGGAGGTAGGCGTGTCCGTGGGCGGATTCCAAAAATATTCAATAGTGCAGATCATTGGGTTCATATGACCATGTGCATCAAGTTTCATCATATTTTCTCAACTCCTTCTTCTTATCATGTGTATACGGACAACACACAGACGGACGGACGCACATGGATAGCTCGACTCACGTGGTGACGCTGATCAAGAATATATATACTTTTCTATACCGGACTCGCTTCGTTCTATGCGTTACAAACGTTTGCACAAAGTTAATATACACCTGACCCCTGACCTTTCAGGTTTAGGGTATAAAAAGTCATTTTATAAAGAATCATCTTGCCTGAAATCTCGATAAGTTAAGAATGAGGATAAGAGTTCCCTTGTTGCTGGTGCTGCTCAGTGTCATTCCACAGTGACGAATAAGACTTTCAGAATTATCAAATTCAGACTTGGTGGAGTAATCAACAAAAAAAAAATGTGTATTTTGATCTCTAGGGTCCTTTCTTAAATTTGACGTAGGTTCTTTTAAGTCTGCAGTCAAAATGTTAAGTTTCAATTAGTTAGTTGGTGATCGATGATCTTCAGACTTTTGCTGGATAGGACAGGATTTTGTATGCGATATTAAGAAAGCTTATACCATGATTCTTGGCGCAACTGATGGATTCGTATTTCTTGAAGATTGGGCAGAGCACACTGAAGTACCTATCGTAAAAACTAAATTTTTCCGGTCACGTTCTGCATTAAAGCTCGTGAATGCATTTAAATAGAGCTTCATCTTCATTCTTAAACGGCTCAGCTTGTAGGCTGTCGGCTCCTGCGGCTTTGTTGTTTTTAAGCCGAGCCATAGCATAACTTCAAAGCTGTAACCCTGACTTAATGTTTCAGAAAGATCGTATGTAATGGTGATATTGCTGTCAGTGTCGCTACTCAGAAGTCATACATATATCGTCCATTAGAGGAGTACTTTCCTGAAGCAGAAGTGAGTGCCGAATAGCGAATACTTTGGCTGTTCATTTTGTTTGCAGCTAGCTTTCTCTGTATAGGATTGTGAGTATTCTTAACTACACGCGATTTGATTGCGACAAGATATTGATCTATGAGGCACATCGAATCGTGCGTACGTCTAAAACACTGGTAGAGTGCTTGTTATGATCAGGGGACAGCCAAGTGGACTTATGAATATAAATATGCTCAAATGCGTGCTGCGGCGAAGTCATTCAACCTCATTCCGTTATCGAAAGTGTTGTCATGGAGTCTGAATTTTTCATATTTTGACCAAAATATGTTGTCCTTTTCCACCTTAGTGTTCAAGTCACCAAGCACGGTTTTATTGTTGTGACGAAAGCAGCGTGCATATGACTCTCCAAGGCAAGCATACAACATTTTGTTATTTTCTGTCGGAGTGTGTCCACATAGTAGTCTTCTGTTCAAAAATTTAGCCATGAAGTGGATTTTGGCAATTCGTTCGTTCACAACCTCGAACCTCGTACTTTTCCTAATGGCCACTTTATTAGATATTACAGCATGCTTACCGTGAGTTACAAGCGGAGAAAAGACATGTTTAAGACATGATTACCGTAACAACAATTTTTATAGCTACTTAGGTTGTAAAATTTTTTAATCCGTTGAACACTTGACTTCGATGTTCCCGCTTTTGCTACCATATCACGAACCGAAGTGCCTGAATTCTGAATAAGCAGCCGCTTAACGTTCTGGGCCATCGCTTGGTGCGCTGGACTATTTTTGTCCCTGAGCCTGGCGTTTTTGATAAAGGGGTAAGCTGTTTGTATCATTTTATGGTTTTTTAATCTGCAATATTTATACTTTATGTAGGTACCATATATATTGCTTTAGAGGTAACACTTTTTTATAAATAACCTAAAAACAAAAGGACAGTTATTTCTGGGACAGTCTTAAGTTGCAGCAAAAATGTTGTTCTTCTGTCAATCATGATACATAAGAATATTATGATAGAGACAAACATACTCAAATTTTGAATGTTTGTTTGAACTATGCTATGATCGCTCAACTATTTAGTCAGGTTCTCTCAGTAAAGCGGTGACCGTGGCATGCAGGTTAAGTGTGTGGCTTAGCATGCTCGGAGCCCGGGATCGATCCCCAGCCGTGGCGAAAAGTTTTTTCAATCAAAAATTTTTCTGATCGGTCACCACCTCTCTACAGACAATGGCAAACCTCAGAGAGTAAATAATGCCATGTAAAGCTTCTTGAGAACATGAGCCGTTCGGAGTCGGCATAAAATATGTAGGTCCAGTTCTCGGTCAATTGTGTGCAAAAATTTAATAACACACACAACACAATCGATCCTAAGAAGTTCGGTCAAAGTCCTTTCAAGGGCTGACATGGCCAATTTGTTTGTTTGTTTTTTCTCTTAGTAAAGCAACAAGTTTGAACGTGTTCTGCAGCAGAACATCATCAAACACGTGTTGCTTTTATTTTGTATGCTTTTAAAAAGTTTAAATATTTTTTTAATTTAATTAATTCAGTGTGCGAAGTGTACAAAATTGAGTAAAGTGTAAAAAGTGTAATAGAGAAGAGGGCGAACGAAACAGCACATATCCATAATTCAATAAAACTTATTGTCTCTGAACAGTTTGCAAGAAAACCCTTCACTTCATGGAAAAGAAAACATCTAGCAAAGGATATGTAGAACAAACCGAACTTCACTTGTTTCGGTTTTTTTTTTTTTGTGTTCAATTAATTTCATTATCAGACACTCTAAAAATCGTAACTTGCCTTCGTATATAAAGTGATGGGTTTTCTTTCAAACTGTTCTGAGACAATAACTTTTAACGATTTCTGAATATATGCCGTTTCTCGCCAACTCCTCAATTATATAGTTAATAATAACATTAACAATATTTCACACTGTTTTTGTAATATAAGCATTAAATGTTTGTTAATATTAAAGATTAATTAAACTTATAAATAACACACCTAATCAGTAAAAATAATGGTTTCTGCAAAAAATGTGTGTTCTAAATAAAGTTATTGCAATCATTCCATTTTCTTCAGAATAATAAAAACATGATTATTTTAATAATATTTTGGTTACTACAATAAAATTTCTTGTCTAATTATAGTTGTTGCGGTCATTCTTGTTTTGTCCTAATAAAAAATAAAAATGGTTGTTTCAATAATTTTCTGGTTTCTAAAAAAAATTCCTTATCTTAAAATAGTTGTTACAATCATTAAACCATGATCATGGAAATCATTATCAGCCCAATCATGAAACATTTTCTCCCGGGAGTTGTAAATGGGAGTTTCCGGTTTTAAGATGGCAGTTAAAGATATCTCATATTTTTATTTAACACTCATGAATATTGACGGATTAAAACAAAATTGTATTAAAAATTTCCAAAAAGTATTTTAACTTTATCTTAGAAACGGAAACTCCTATTTACAACTCCCGATAGAAAATGTTTCATGATTGGGCTGTATATGTTTAAGAACATGGTTGTAACAATTATAAGTCGAATCATACCATGATTCTTTTATAACATGGTTGTTGCAACTATGTTTTTTCTCTGCGTGTACCTTGTAACCACATCGCATTTCTTGGATTACGATGATTTTATATTTTTCCAAGATGTCAATCTGTTGTATAGAGACACCATCCCAATTTAGGCATCGGAAATTCCAGGTGGATATCTGTTAATCATAATCAGTTTTTCGTTTGCAATAGTTGTGATCAAATTTTTTCTAATATTTGTTTTTGATTGTTTGTTGAAATGGTTCTTTTCTATGGTGGGTTTCATCATGATCCAAGCCACAACCTTTGCTGGAAGACCAAAGGGGTCTGCCGCACAGATTAGCCATCAAACTAGCGGTTGCTAACAGTTGTTCAGGAAGTCTCAGTGAAGATCTGAGTCGACTTGAGATAATTTTGACATGAATAATGCTGGCTTATTGATAATACCTTGCTAAGTTTAGGCGGACAGATGACAACAGACACGTTGTCTGACACGACCAAAAATGCTGACGAATGTACATTAAAGTAAAGTTTGGACATTTTTTTATCGGAAAAAATTACTCAAAGTCCAAGAAAATGTCTTTAATTGACAACTTATGCTTGAAATTGGAAAATTCTCAGAAAAACTTGATGTTTTGTAATTTTCCAGAAAATTTGTAAAAAATTTCAAAAGTTTCTTTTCATTTCAGAGGCCTTAAACGTTATTAATTTATTTTGTATGTCTTCTGGTCAAGGAAATCACGTATGCAACACCTCTACGGTCCTGCTATAAAATTTTAGGTAAAAACTCATCGTGAAATAATTCCATTAAATGCTTTTACATTTTTGTTGCAATTTTTTTTTAATTTTTGGGGTTTCTTCGCAATCTGATGCTTTAATTTTATGTTTTACATTTGTCGTAGAGTCATGCGTTCATATTTTGTTTTAACCGCATAACAATTACCAATGATTAAAACTAAGTGAGTAAAAATTTCAAGCAACGTCAATGCATTTTTGTTGCATTTTCGTTTTGAAATGCCTGAGGATGTTTTGAATTTGTTGTATATATTTGTAAAGTTAACAAGAGCGCATTCTTTATCAAGCCTTCAAAACTAGTATCGTGACATTCATTCTCAGGTAGTAATAAACTCATGCAACATATTTTCAGTTTCGTTGCTTTAAACGCTTTCTCTTCGTAAAAATGACTGTTAATTTTGTATTTTTTTTTTTCATGACACCAAGTCATGAGTTTTTATCGCTTAATTATTTCTAGAGTTACATATTTGAGAGGCGTCCATGGCCGAGCGTGCTAAGTGTGAGGCGTACAAACCAACGAATCCCGAGCTTAAACCTCACCTCAGGCAAAAGTTTTTTTCAGTACAAATTTTTTCTGATCGGCCGTTATCTCTCTAGAGTCTAGACAATATCACACCTCACAAAATAAACAATGCCAAGGTAAGCTTCTTAAGAACATTAACTTTCGGAGTCGGTATAAACATATAGGTTCCGTTAACTCACAGTTGTGTACAACACTTAAAACCAGACATGCTCAACGAAATCAACAAAATTTTTTCGTTTCGTTGAAACCGAAAAATAAATTATCAAAATTATTTCGTTTTTTAAATAACGTTAAAAATTTATCAAAGCAAATTTCGTTTCGTTGAAAAACGAAAAACTTTTTATAATTTTCTCCTATGCTAAAAAAAATTTCTTCTGATACAAAAAAAAAACGAAATTTTTTTGTTGAAATTAACGTTATTTTCAACGGTTGATTGGGAAAAAAACGAAAAAAGTTTATATCGTTTTCTCCGAAACGAAATAAATATTTTTCGTTTTTTGAATTAACGTTATTTTTTTTATTTCGTTTCAACGAAACAAAAAAAATATTTCGGTTACCGTTAAAATTAACGTTAACGTGCATGCCTGCTTAAAACACATAAGCAGCTCGGTCAAAGTTCTTTCAATTGCTGATATGGCCAATTTGTTTTTATTTGTTTTATTTACTGATACACATAGATACTCAATAGCACTTCGGTGACTTCTTCTTTAACAAGTTTTTGTAAAGTTTGAGCTAAAATTTAACTTTGTCACGTCAAAATGTTAACATTTATTTTTTCATACTCCTTCGTCACAACATTCCAATAAAAGTATTAGTGGGCATAAAAAATAAAAACTCTGAGCATTATTTTAAAGACAAAAAATTTAACATAACTTTTAACATAAAATACCGTTTAAGCTAAAAATTTCACTGCATACTTTAAACTGTAAAACTGTAAAAAAAAAAAAATATATTAAAACCGTTTCCCTTTCATAATTTCCGCATTACTGCAAAAGTATTAAACAATATTTCATCATTTTTTTTTTTACACCCCTGCAAGTGTTCCTTAAAGCACTTCCTGGAAAACCTTTGTTAACTGCTAACCTTTGCCCACACAAGCTTTAAAAGTTTTAATTAAAAAAAAAAAAAAAAAAATTGTAAACTTTTCATTTTAATTCTTTCCTAATACGGCAGAATTTGTAAAATGTTCCCACTTGAAATTCTTAAAATTGCTTTCGACGCCTTTGTCTCTGCAACAACTTGAGTTTGTGTGTGTTTTTTTACTTTTTTTTTTAACACAATCCGCAGCTTAAGCCTCTTCAGCAATTCTTTTAAAATTCACGCTGCTGCCAACGTACAGAGCTACTCAAGTTCATCTAATGCTATTGCTTCTGTTGCTGCCGCTGCTGCTGCTGTATCTGTTGGAAGAGCTGCTAAGGATTGTCAGATGCAATATATTTTAATTTAAATGAAATGTTTTAATAGCTTGGCACAAAAGGGGAATAAATCGAGTAAAATAATTAGAACACATTTCGTTGATTTGTTTTTTTTTATTGTTCTTACTTTCTACTTTGTTTTTTGCTTTAACAAATGTATAAAACAAAATATATAAGATTTTAATTCCTGCGAACATTTGTGGAAGTTTTTTTTAAGCAAACGCTTTTCTCTGCTGCTGCTGTCGCTAAAAAACAAAATCAAACGAATGCTCGTTATTTTTTATAACTCACTCACTTACCCAGCTGCAGTGTATTTTATTATTAAGCAAAGTTTTTTCTACTCATCTCTTAAGCTTCATATTTTTATACCAACATATAAATGAGTGCACCAACCAGCTACCACCCAGCTGAAACATGTTGCTTAAATCCCTGCCACCAAACCTCTTTCAACTTGGTGTCAGCGTGATTTCAATCTTTGACTTTATTGTGGTCTTCATTATGCCGGCTGCTGGCTGCTTACACAGACGGCAATGACAACGACAACGACGACAACGGCGACGACGACAACGGCCACGAAGACAACAAAGGCGGTAAGCTGGCTGACTCCAGCCAGCAACATACGACGTCTTGTTGGGTTTTGTGGTATTGGGCTGTTGGGCTGTTGGGTAGGTTCAAAGTTATTTAAAATTAAGTGTTTCCTCACAATGCAGCTTAAAATGAAGAAACAGAAAAAGTTGTAGAAGAAGCAGCAGCGGCAGCAGCATTGCAAAAAATGTCCTACTTGGCGTTTGAAATGTATTCCTGTTAGAATTTATGATGTCAAACGTTGCGCCCTTAGCAAAGGTTTTTTGAATTATCAGCTTTACATTTCATTCCGCTTGCTGTATTCTTTTAATCTGTTATTTTTTTCTTCTGTTGTTTTGGTTTCGTATTTTAATTTGACATTGAGTTTAATGTTAATTATCCGCTTTGCTAATTTAAGCCGGCATTAGTGGCCTCTATTTAATTAGGTGAAAATTAGGTTTGTCTTGCGGAATGTTAATAAAGAATTTCAACAAATTATTATTAAGCCAGTGAATAGAAGAAGTCAAGAATCTAAGTTATTCTTGGAATTTTTCTACATGTCATTCAGGTGAAATTCAATTAAAAACATTCTTTAGTTACACATTTCTTTTGTTTCAACCATGGTGACATAATTGTACACAAAGCGCTATAATCAGTCATATAATATGGCCTAGTAATATTTATAATTCTCAGAATATTACATGTACACAATGTTTAGTTTTGAATTAAATCCTTGCAACACGTTTCGTTGCGTGCAATTTTTGTTAAAATGGAATCCCACTTTGGAAAATATTTTACCGACATATATCTTATCCGAGGTATATCTTAAAAAAAATCCTAATTTTGTGAACCATTTATTAATGTTTGGTATGGACACTATACATCATAAACCCTAAACTTAAAATTTTATATGTCGTTGAAGCAGTTTAGTTATGTGTGTAATTTCAAGAAAAATTAATGCCTCTCCTACACAATAAATTTATTGTTTCCATCATTAAGTTAAACTCTAACAGTCACTTATTCGAGTTGAAATAGCAATTACGATCTGTAATTTACAAAGACACTGTCATGAGTCCAGTTCTCGGTTACTTAAGTTACAGCATTTTTGGTAACTGACGTTACAGCCAAGTAAATCTATGATTTCTTTTAGTAAAAAGCAATTTCTTAGCTATATTTTATGCATTTATTGAATTTGTTCTTAGATTTAACAATTGATTTCATCTACGTTATCATTTTTGAACAAAGAATAGGATTGTAACGAAAATTTAAGGTAACCGGTCAAAACCACAAAAATTTATTTTAAACATAATTTTAAAATTTGCGGAAAATTAAAAAATGCACTTAAAAATATTAGAAATGTAAGCTTATAATACAGTTAACCTTGTTGACTATGACCTGATGGTATCTCTGTATTCTATCTAGTTCCAGCGCTGCTTTAAATCATTCTTTCAAATTCAGTTTTTGATTTCATTGCTCAATAGATGACATCATTAGGCGTTTTCGTTTAATTATTAAGAGCAGAGCAGGAACTGTCAAGTCCCTTGTTCGTGTTCTTTATTTTGATCAGAGCATTAAGAGTGGATTAATCGAGTTTTTGTATAACTTATAGCCTAAACAGAGCACTATCGACGTCACTCTATCTACTCAGTTTCATAAGACCAAGCACGTAGAGTGAATAACAGAGAGCTTAAATCCGAGAGAGAATCTGAACGGCTCTGAAGATAACTCTGCTCTTAACCAGGGCTGCCGTTTGGTAAAATATTACCAAATTTGGTAAAAAGATTTTAACTTGGTAAAATGGTAAATTTTTTTTTGGTTTGGTAAATTTAAAATTGATGAAAAATAAAAATAAGTTGCATATCAAAAAATGATTGTGTAAAAATTATATCAATCATGCTCATTGTGCAGCACCACACTTATGATTGAAAATAAATCTTTCAAATAAATTCGAACATATCAAGTGAAAATTACACGAATGAACGCAATGCAAAATGTCTTGCTAGATGTTAATGCTTAGATCGTCGGCTTAGGGAAGAAATTGATGGATCGCTGAGATGGATAAGTAAAATTATATTTTTAATAAATTGATTTTCTTAAAATTTATATTCTTAGCGATTATGTTATTTCTATATAGATTTGTTATTAGAAAGAAGGCGACCAATGTGGAAAGCGATGAAACATATTCAAGCGTGCAATAAATGTTAATTTAATTAAAACTAGCGGATGTAACTCGGTGTTACTCGGGTTTGTGCCTCGATCGCAAAAAAAGGACGATTTTCAAAAATGCTCTTCTTACTTTAAGAGTTATCAGAAAAAATTTGTGACTTAAAGGTGAAATTTGACCTTGAATTTCTCTCTTATTTGACCTAATCCGATAAAACTGAGTATGAGGGCATAATATATAGACCATGTACTACTATAAACCATTGCGATATTTGAGGTTATTCCAATTGGGCCTTAAATTGTCGCACAGTGTTATCAATTAAATTTTACAATTTTTTAAATTATAGTTTTTTGGGGTTTTGCCCCCTCTTTCCGTCGAAAGTGTAAAGTCAAATTTCCGTAAAATTGTACCTGTCAGAGATGATTACAAAAAAAATGACATCTTCAACGTCTCGATCTGACGTCTCGTTTTTGAGGAAAATGGCCATCCAGTTTGAAAAAAAATCATTTCGAGAAAAATGCGTTTAAAGTTTTTCTTAGCATGCATATAATATGCAATTTTATTTTAAAAAAATTCCAATTTTAAAAAATCCTTTAAGCGACGATTCGATTTGTGGATTGTCTTCGTTTAACTTCGGTTTTGGTCGATTATTATATACTATTCGGTTAATTTTTTTTATCTTTATATACCTTCTGCTCATGTTTGAAAAACTTATTTTTTCTCATTAGTCTTCGGTTCTTGACTTCGTTTGCATTCGGCTCATTCCTTGATTTTTGTCGAAAGAATTTTTAAAAGCATAGGATCTATTCCAGTAACAGCTACAAATGCCTACCAAGTTTCATCAATATCGGTCATTAAATCGGAATAAGCCAAATATAGTTGATAGAATAAAGCGCCCTCTCACGGAAGTTTTCTGAAATTTAAATAGCCTCAATTCTGTTACAGGGTCAAGTTATTTCACGTTCCAAATTTTAGTAAAATCGGTGAAGTCATTTAGGAGTTATTGTGTCTTAACAATATTCTACTTACAGCGCCCTCTTGCAGAATTCTTTGGAATTTTTTATATTTTATATATTATATTGGTTGAACTTTCATACCAAATTTCATTGAAATCGGTCCAGGCGTTTAGGAGTTATTGAGTATTAAAAATGAACTTCTTAAAGCGCCCTCTTGCGGATGTCTTTGTAATTTTTTATGTTTTATCTTAGGTGGAGGTGAACGTTCAAACCAAATTTCATTTAAATCGGTACAGGTGCTTAGGACTTATTATGTCTTTAAAACGCACTACTTAAAGCGCCCTCTTGAGGTAGTTTTTGCATTTTTTTATAGCCTATGTTTTATCTTGGGTGCAGTTGAACCTCCATACCTAATTTTATTGAAATCGGTCCAGTCGTTTATAAGTTATAATAGAGTGCCACGCCCACAGACGTATATATGTATAAATGTATTGTTTCTTTAACGTTAAAATTAAATTTTTTTGTGTTTGGTAAATTCTTTTTCATTTTGGTAAATTTTTGGATGAAATTTGGTAGAATAAAATGTTTGAGAGTGGCAGCCCTGCTCTTAACACATAAACGAAAACGCCTATTGTTGCGGAAACATTGAATTTGGGATGATACATTGTGAGTCTCTGCTCACTTTTGATATCAAAGAGAAATTTCTACACTCAGAAAAATTTTTCTCGGAATATGATAAAAAAGGTATCAAATTTAAAAAAACATGGTATAGACTTTGCTCCAGAGAATGCTTTTATCTAAATGCGATACTAAAAATTCTCTAAAAATGATGAAAAGCTTCTATGAAAAAGAGTATTATATAAAAATATATTGTTTTAAAAGAAAAAAAAAAATTTATTTTTGAGAAATTATTTTTTATTGAAGAAAATACTTATCATACACTGAGAAAAAAACATACTTTAAAATTGAACAAAAAATTTTAAAATAAAAATTTAACGCCTTTGCGTTTCTACAAGACAAAATATAAAACAATTGTATTATTTTTCAACTACCTATAAGCTTTTTTTTTTAATTTTCTTTTATTATTTCTTTGAAAAAACAAACAAAATTTTGAATACAATGACAATTTCTGAAATTTCTGAAATGGTTCGACAAATATCAAACATAGGATTAAATAAAAACTAGCTAATTAATTAAATAGTAAAATATTTCAAATGCAAACTTCATCGCATGAAGTTAACATTTGGTATTCGGAGCGTCCCGGGGGTAGCTGTCTGTGAATCTGATGCTTAAAACTCGGAAAAGCTAAAAAAATGGCATCGAAATATGCTTTAAAATATTTGTTTTAAATTTTAAAATGTTTGTTTTAAATTTGTTTTTCGTAACAAAAACATTGTTTTAAAAACAAAAACTTTTGTTTTGAATTTAAATTTAAATACAGTTGTGTTTAATTTTAATGAATTTGTTTCAAGCTCTATTTCAAAAACAAATTCGTTAGATATGAACACAATTTCATTTAATTGTTTAAACACATTTTTCCCTCAGTGTAGTGAACATTTTTTATCAAAATAAAGGAGGAAACATTTTTCATTTTCAATAAATTTTTCTCTAGAAATGGGAATGTTTTGCGCGAGAAAAATGCTTATCATTATTAGAAACACTTAAATATATTTATTTAAGAAGTGAAGAAATATTTCTTCGAAAATGTGAAAATTTATTTTATTTGAAGAAAATTTTATATGAAAAAGAGAAAATTGCTTTTATCGGAAAATAAAGAAATTTTTTACCGGAGAAAGATATGTGTTTTTTTCTGAGTGTAGTACTATTTGTAAACTTACATGATGCACTTTTCACAGGGATTAAGAATCAGCTCTCTGAGCTTATTTCTAAGGGTTAACTAAACCCAACTTTTAATAAGGCCGAGAGAATCCTCTCGATATTAAGATCGTTTGAACAGTCTCGGCTTGTAACAAACAAACCCACATTCATGTCCAACCATTATCAGTTTTTTATTTCACTGCACAAAAGAATGCGGTAACTGACGTTACAAAAAACCATATACATTTTTTAATGCAAGATCAAACAATCAATGTTATGTTCTCATTAACTGGATGCTCCTCTCTTTTTCTATAATGATGCATTACTTTATACTGTCGTCATAAAAAAAAAAACAAAAAAAAAAACAAATTGGCCATTTCAGCCCTTGAAAGGACTTCGACCGAGCTTCTTATGATCAATTGTGTTGTGTGTGTTATTAAATGTTTGCACACAATTGACCGAGAACTGGACCTACATGTTTTATGCCGACTCCGAACGGCTAAAGTTCATGTTCTCAAGAAGCTTTACATGGCATTATTTACTCTCTGAGGTTTGCCATTGTCTGCAGAGAGGTGGTGACCAATCAGAAAAAATTTTTATTGAAAAAACTTTTCGCCGCGGCTGGGGAATAGTGGGAATAGTGGCTCGTCATAGTGGCACTAAATTACCAAAAGTACTTTTTGGTAACTGACATTACATAATAACAAAGCTAAAATTAGACCCATGTTATATATCATGCTGATATCCATATAAAAACAAACATTTTTTTAATTTTATTTCAAAAGAACACCCAATTCACTTTGGTTAACTTAATATCTCTGTTTGTTTGTATTTGAAAAGTCATAAAAGTTGAGAAAAAAACTAAAATGACGATATTATCGGAATTTAAAAAAATTTAAAAAAAAAACTGGTTAAATTCAATTTATTCAAGATGTCTCGTAAGGCTCAAGGTATAACTTAATATACCAGTTTTTTTCAAATAAATAAAAACTTCTTTTTAAATTAATGCACGGGACATGTTTGGCATGGAACAGTACTTGGAGTTACTCAAGATCTTGCTATTACGTTACCTACGCTAAATACGCACCAAGAAAGAGCAAAAACAATGCATGAATGAATTTCGGAAAGGAAATGATTTTAAGGTACTATAACAGTGTGTAAAAATTAAATTTTTTTTTTTTTTTAGAATCTGGTTCCTTAAGTTCTTAAGAATACTTGTACGAAATTTTAGAAAAAAATATCAAACAAAACAAAAAGATATGTAAATAAATTTGAATTGAATAATTTTATAATACTATGCAAAAAAATTAATAAAAAAAGTGTTGTGTTTAATAGCTTCACACTGTTATAGTACCTTAAGCGAGTGATTCTTTATTTTTCTTATTCTTATCAGACAAAATTCTCGAGTAAAGGCTCTTTCCCAAATCAGCCTTCTAAAGTTGTAATGGCAAACCAATGACCTTTTCTTAAGAAAAACCTTGTTTTTTTTTTTAAGAAAAACCAACCACCATTGTAAAAATTATATCAATGGTTGGACCTTTATGCATACCCAAAGCTCACTTTTTCATACCACCGGGACGCTGGAGGCAGCTCTCGGTCAGTTTAAGATGCAGGACCGTCCCTGAATATTAAGTGAATGATTACTTCGAAAAACAGGCAATCGTTTCGGGTGCCTTGTAAACTTTGGCGTCTTTCAAAGCCGAAAATAAATCTAATGGTACCTTTAAGAAGTGCTTTAAAGAGCAGATTTTGGCCTGAGAGAATAAAAATTTTATCTTTTTGATCTGTCAGCGTTTGTTCGGTGCAAAGAATAAGGACAGATAAGGGAACCTCAAAGACAGCAAAAGCCAAGAACACTGAAGGCAACACAACTTAATCTTCGATAATATGATGTCTTTAGATCAGCTCTTTAACGAAAGCTACTGCACCATCAACTTTTTCTGGGATGATTCATAATAATATTAAATTTAACGCGCTACAATATGACTCAAGCTGATTGGAGTTGGTCATCAGACCAATGCAACATGCGATACTTTGTGAGTCAAGCTGACCAAACTATGTAATACGTTGTGACTCAAGCTGATCGAACTGGATCAGCAGTTCATTGCCGTTCATTGCAGTTCGTTACCCTTATTCATGACACCGCCTAGTCAGCGAGCTTACAAACGCTTTCGCTGGCTTGAAATTTAAGCTATAAATATTTGTAAGCTTGTTATTGTTAAGACAGTTTTTGTTCATACGTCTTAAAAAAAAAGTTAAATAAGAAATTGAATCTATAAAACAATAACACATATATTATCGTTTACTCCGAAATGCTAACATAGGGTCATAACGCCCGACAATAATGACCATAACAATGCTTTAAAGTACTCACATTTTGGCAGGCCAGCTCAAGCAGATCTTATTTAAGGATAATTTTAAATAAAAATTTCTCGTCGCATAATTCCACACTAAAAGCCGAAGGATATAATACATAAGTGATCAGTACGTGGCTAATACAGCATGCAAAACCTGACTAAAGGACATTAATACTAGATAAAGCACTTAATTTGTGATTGTCGTGCGCTTCGGAGCGCAAAGACTTGGTTGGTTGTGATATTTACCACGTTTTTTCCAACATCTAAATCCGATATCAGTACAGCTAAAAGGTCTGCTGAGACGAATAAATCGACAACACATTTTTTAAAAAAAAAAAATTTCTTTCTGTCGAATAGAAGAAATGAGCCCATGGCTAGCATGCATGGTCATGGCCCCCACTTTGTGGCAGAACTATAAAAAGAACTTGGACAAGGATTGGGACAAAGATTAAGACCAGGATTACGACTACGTTTTGAAATAAAATTATTACAAGAATAAAGTGCTAGCTAAGGTGGTTTTCTCATGATCTGAGGACGTCGTATTTTGTTTTTTAAAGTTTGTCTTAAGGGCAAGTCATTTATGTAACAATTTTACAAGTTCGTTGCTAAGTGGCTCCTTCTTTGTCTTTATAATGCCATGTATTTTTATATATTTATTTTTGTCGTCATGCCAAAGAATATATCTTAACTTATTGTAAAACCTATACATATCAATTCATAACTCCATTTCGGGTTAAGACATCACGTTGTAATATTTTTGTACACTTTATATTTATGCAAATTTTAAATAAATTTGGTAGCTCATGAACTGTATTTTCAGTGGAATTATACTTTTCGTCATGAATTTGAAAATTAAATTGGAATATTTAGGCGTTTGTGCCAACAAAATTATGCAATTAAAACAAAATTGTTCAGATAATGACCTGGCTGACTTTTTATGGTAGTTTATTTTTTAACAACTTCTTCAAGCAAATTAACACTTGTTTGTACGTGAGATAAATATAGAATAAATGTAAAGTTCCCATTTTTGCACGTATGCATTTTCTTTTCAATAACTTATTTTATAATATTTTTGACGATCGTCAAGTAATAACTACTTTACTTATTATCTTACGTTATAATTTTTAACCACATATCAACTACTTTATTTTATATTAAAGGGTCCTTATATCATAACTCATAGTTTGGTTCACTTATTTCCAAATTTATGCAAGAAACTCTACTGTTTTTATCAAAAAAATATGAAAATTTATATTCAAAGTGACCAGCAACCATACACGCAAAGAAATTTTTCGTTTATCGTAACTGAAAAATTCACCAACTATACTTCGTTGCGAACTTTATTTGTTGCAAACGAGTATTCAGTTGTCATCAACTTAAAAATATTCTTGCTTGAAACGAAAAAACATCGAACTTAATGAAATTTTATCATTGTTTTGGAAGTTCAAGTTTAGCCGAGCGTGCTGGCGCTCGAGTCTAGAAATTTGAGTGACCTGGGTTCAATTCCCAACAGCAACACCAAATTCTTTTTTTTTTAATTAATGTTTTTTATTATTATTTTTATTATTCTTATTTTGACGGTTCCTTTTGACCAAGCAGTTAATGAAACAGAATTGCAATTTCAATAATTAAATTAAAATTTTTGATACTTACACAGCCAAGAATCGAACCCACGTCTCCCGCGTGCCAGTCTAGCATGCATCCATTGAGCTATTGTGAGATATTATCTAGAATGAATTTTTTTAGATTACAAATGTGTATGTCATAAGAAATGGATCTTTTTTCTACAAATGAAGTTTTCAGTTGAACAAAACAAATTTTGCGGTTGCCGAAATTTAAAAATTTCTTGCAATTAAATAACGCGTTTCCCGCAACTGACTATTATTATAAAAACAACAACTTAAATTTTTGTTAAGACAAAGTGCAAAGGTACAAGCGAGATGCCATTTGTGTGGCTGCGCTTACTTAAACTGTAACACATTCTTGTTTCTTTGTTTATGGCAAATATTTTACATTTGTCATCAACGAAAGCAAGCTGTGTAGCAGTTGTGTGACTGCGCTTGTGATTCACAGTTGTGTGTCTGTTTGTTCACACTCTTAAAATACTTCCTTTTCGTTGATGGCAAATATTAAACGCTTTTCATCACCGAAATCAAGCAACTTTTTTTGTCAGTTAAGAACTACTCGCTTATAACAAATTAATTTATTTTCCTGCAAACGAAGTTTTCAGTTGGAAAAAATAAATTTTTCGGTTGCTGCAATTTAAAAATCACTGCCGTTTATGACAAACAAAATTCATTTCTTGCAACTAAAAAACGTGTTTCCCGCAACTAACCATTATTATGCCAACTGTTCAAACGTTTACAAACAATGATTTGAAGTATGACAAACGAAGTTCGTTTGCAGCAAACTGGCGATAAACGTTTTTTTTCTCTGCGTGTACAATTTTCAACCATTGTTGACCAGCAACCATACCATTGTTGACAAATTTCCCGAATAACTGCCTTGACCCATGCACCAGTAACAAAGAATGTAAGACATAAAGTTGTTTCTGTTATAGGATTCCTTATATTTCTAAAAATGCTTATAAAATGCTTACTATGAGAGAATTTGTAATAAGAGCATGCCGAATATCAGTTCACAAAACACTTCAATAACTTATCAAGTACAACCACCACATCCTGTTGGCATATTTCGAATTGTTATTTGAAACCAAAAAGCTAACCACAAAAGCAGCCACATTATTTAACAAAAACAAAAAAATGTTTGAATACAGAATTAAAAAAAATACATATAATTGGCTTAAAATGCTCAAGTATCGAAAGCTGACAGTTCAGAGTTTGTTACCGCTTGTTGTTATGCTAATTAATTTGAGTGCTGCCAATGCATGAGCCTCACTCAGCCATGTCAGCGGATGCCATACAGTAACTTTTCCCTACATATCGATCAACTGCGTGCAGGATATGCCCCACATGTGTTGGGTTGGTGTTGCAGCAAACAAGAGCAGGTAAAGGATCAAGCGTGCGTACTGTTGATTTGATTTTTGGGATGAGTGTCGCAACATTGTTGAGTTAACGTTCTGTTTGTTTGTCGTTGATAATTTCAAGATTTTAATTAACACAAGAAGTGCTGCCATTGCAAAAATATGCAAAGCTGTAGAGGAGACGCGGCAGTCACAGCAGTCGCTGCATTTGTTTTAAACAAAAAAAAAAAAAAAAATATAGAATGCAACGCAGCAAAACAAAGAGAAGCAGCAGGCAGCAAAATTCAATGAATGCAACAAAAAGCAGCGAGAGCTGCTGCTACTAAGCTGCTAAATATATATTTATAAACATACACAAACATACAAGCAAACTAACATGTTTTGTGTGAACTAATATCCTTACATTGTTGTTTTGCTGTTGCTGTTGTTGTTGCTGTTGTTGTTGTTGTAGATGATGCTTTTGTCGTAACATTTTATTGTTTACACTGCGAGCAAAGCAGTTGCTGTTGCTGCTGTCTGCTGTAGCAACTTCTATTGCTGCTCTTGGTGCTGTTGTTGTTTTTGTTGTTCTTGTTGACTTTATTCTATCATGTCCTTTGTAGTCAACGACATTTACATTGCGGAATTCCTACAACGCAGCCTCATTTCCTTCCTCCTCCTCATCAGACCATTTCATTTGCTTACTGATATCCTTCAGCAAGATTTTCAACGTTTGAGCCTTTGTTCTTGAGTCGCTGTGGCAGAAATAGAAGCGTTGTAAATGATTTCATTAAGAAAATCCTTGTGGAAGTAAAACAACAAACACAAAAAAAAAACAACCAACACAACATTCTAAGGAAGAAACACAAACAATCTTGAGACAAAGTCATAGAAATATTGAAATTAAGTTAAGCTAAGCTGAGGGAGCTTATAAACAACAACAACAACAATAAAAACAACAACAAAAACAACGACGACAACAATAAAGAGCAATTAAAATCTAGTTCACAGAAAAAAAAAATTTTAATATAAATTAAATTAAATTCAAAACTGAAAGTCAAAGTTCCAAGCAGACAAAAATATAAATAGAAACTATGAAAATTTTAAAAATTTGATAACCTTAAAATTAATCTAAAACCAAAAAAAAATCTAAAATCTTAAATCTTAAATTTTAAATTTTAAATTTTAAATTTTAAATTTTAAATTTTAAATTTTAAATTTTAAATTTTAAATTTTAAATTTTAAATTTTAAATTTTAAATTTTAAATTTTAAATTTTAAATTTTAAATTTTAAATTTTAAATTTTAAATTTTTTTAATCTAAAATAAATAATTTTTAATCTAAAAAATTAAATTTGAATATTATGAATAATATGAATATTGAATATTGAATATTGAATATTGAATATTGAATATTGAATATTGAATATTGAATATTGAATATTGAATATTGAATATTGAATATTGAATATTGAATATTGAATATTGAATATTGAATATTGAATATTGAATATTGAATATTGAATATTGAATATTGAATATTGAATATTGAATATTGAATATTGAATATTGAATATTGAATATTGAATATTGAATATTGAATATTGAATATTGAATATTGAATATTGAATATTGAATATTGAATATTGACAGTATATATGAATATTATATATTGTCAATATTCAATATTCAATATTCAATATTCAATATTCAATATTCAATACTCAATATTCATATTATTCATGATATTCAATATTCAATATTCATATTATTCATAATATTCAAATTTAATTTTTTAGATTAAAAATTATTCATTTTAGATTAAAAAATTTTAAATTTAAAACAAAAATACAAAACTAAAATTTAAAAATTCAAAAATCAAAATTAGAACCATCAAATTTTCCGAACTAAAAAAAATGAAACAAAGATCAGATTTTAAATGTCATGTTTCATATTTTAAATGTCAAATGTCAAATGTCAAATGTCAAATGTCAAATGTCAAATGTCAAATGTCAAATGTCAAATGTCAAATGTCAAATGTCAAATGTCAAATGTCAAATGTCAAATGTCAAATGTCAAATGTCAAATGTCAAATGTCAAATGTCAAATGTCAAATGTCAAATGTCAAATGTCAAATGTCAAATGTCAAATGTCAAATGTCAAATGTCAAATGTCAAATGTCAAATGTCAAATGTCAAATGTCAAATGTCAAATGTCAAATGTCAAATGTCAAATGTCAAATGTCAAATGTCAAATGTCAAATGTCAAATGTCAAATGTCAAATGTCAAATGTCAAATGTCAAATGTCAAATGTCAAATGTCAAATGTCAAATGTCAAATGTCAAATGTCAAATGTCAAATGTCAAATGTCAAATGTCAAATGTCAAATGTCAAATGTCAAATGTCAAATGTCAAATGTCAAATGTCAAATGTCAAATGTCAAATGTCAAATGTCAAATGTCAAATGTCAAATGTCAAATGTCAAATGTCAAATGTCAAATGTCAAATGTCAAATGTCAGATGTCAAATTTCAAACATAATATATCAAATGTCTTATGTTTAATGTCAAACAAAATTAACTTTCAAAATTAAATTTCAGTTAATCAAATGTCAACTGAAACGCCAAATTCAAGATTCAACATGCAAAAATCAATTCGAAAATTCATTTCAGAAAAATAGCAATTCATAGTTCCATATGAAAATGCAGATTTTAAATCTATCAACTCAAAATGCGTAATTCCTTTATGTATTAAATTGAATTTTGCGCTCCTCGCTGAATTCTTAAACTTACAACGCAATAACTTAAAAGCTTGCTTTTTCTCTCCTACTCAGCCGCTGGCCATATGCTCACAGCATGGTTGGCTGACATTGCATAAATAGGTTGCCGCTTTTAGCGTCATAAAGTTTAGCATCTTAGCATCCCAAAGCGACACATTGTGGAGCACGCGCACCCACAACAGCACGCGTGTTGTCTGCCAAGTTGCCGCTGCCTGCAAAAACCTACAGCTTTGGATCATTTTCAAGACTGGTAAAGCAGCTTTACCAGTCAACTTCTACTCAAGTCCTCTCAAGTCTGACTCAGTCAGTCAGTCTGTCAAGTTGTGTTGTTGTTATTTTGTCTTGCTTGCTTGCTTGCCATCCTGCTTGATGCCAACGTAAGTCAGCGCCAAGACGTGCCCGAAGCCTCACGTACCTGCTCAGTTAACCGCACCGCTCTGCCGCTTTGAAACGCGTTTTATTTTGTTGTTGATGGTATGGATAAATGTTGGATTTTCGCTGGATTTCAATGCGTTTTGCATACAAAGCTAAATCAGTGAAGAAAGCTCAACGCAGTGCGTCAAAGCTTCTCGATGCTCATGCCAACGCATCAAAAAGCTTGGCGTTCTGCGACTTCAGAGCAATGCTTGTCACGTGGTATGCGTTTTGGTTTTATTTTATTTTTTGTTGTTGTTGCTTTTGCGGGCTTAGTTTTCATTAAGCTCGTAAACTACATGTTTAAGTTTTTAATGCTTTGGTGATGCTGTGTGTGAGTGCGTGTGCTAGTGCGTGGGTGTGTGTGTGTGTGTGTGTTTATTTGTATGAATGCGTATAGCAGGATGTTTGCTGCATTTAAGGCTGTGTAAATTTTAGCGTTTACCTTGGGGATAATTTTTAATTAGTTGCTTTTAAGTTTGTTTTTTTTTTTGTTTTCTCTTTGGTTTTTACTTTTTACGCAAACAACTGTTGATTAGGGATTATCTTAGCTCAAGGTTGAAATAAAATTTTTTTTTTTTGTTATGTGTCCTTAGCATATATATATGTATATATAAACATATTTTGTATTTAAATTCAGCCCACCAAAGGCAGCGATAAAGCGTTGAGCTGTAGAGCATGAATTTATAAGAGTGCGACGTTATTTTTAAATCACTATTGCAATTTCTTCATCAAAAGGCAGCTTAAATTTTAGGTGAAAAAATAACATGCTCATAAATTTTAAAAAGCAACCCTTGAGACAAGTTATTCTGCCCATCAATCATCGTTAAAAATTGAAAAAGATTTATATACATTTTTGATTGCATATTTCTAATTTTTTAACGTGTGCAGACTTTAAGCAAACTATTTCAGCACAATCGATAACATCAGAACAATTTAAGATTTGAACGAATGTCCTTAGCTGCGTAGATTTTTGTACAAAACTTAACCCTTTTTTTTGGAAATTATTTAACATCCTTTACATTTACAAATTTTTGTACACATTGTTGCTGAAAAATTTGCTGTCAAGGTCAACAGCAGATAACCATCAATCAACTTCAAAAGCAACAACCACTTTAGTATTTTTGGCACATAAATTCCTGTTTAAAATTATTTTAAATTAAGTGCTAGCATATTTCAAAATATACAAAAAGAAAATAAGCTAATTTTTAAGTGTCCAGACAAGTTTGGCAAACATATTAAAAAAAAAGTTAAAAGAAAAAAATATAAAAACCTATTTTGCTTTAAAAAACTTAAACTTAAATACAGCCATGTCATCTCAAGGTCAGCCAGACAATGTTAACTTAATCAACTAACAAACTCTTGTGTATGAATTTTCAACTTTACTGTACAGTGTTCATGAAATATTAACGCTCTCTTTGAAACTTTTATCTGGACAACAACTATTTCACACATTTACACTGATCAGTTCAATTGTTAAGCTATAAATTATTGATTTTCATGCACTCACACAAACATTCACTAAACACACACACACACACACACACACACCCACGCATACTCAAAACAGTGCTGACAGTTATATTTCAAGTGTGTGTGTGCGTATGAAATGTGACAGCATGTAGAACATCTATAAATAAAATACATAAAAAACACACACATACACACAACAATACACTAACAAACAGTTGTGGCCGAAAAAACAACAAGTTCACAATTATTATATCGAACGATATGCGTTGTCAGTGTGTTAGTAGTTATGAAAAAAATGTTATTTATTTATATGTTCTTAAGTAGCTTTCAATTTAGCAGCCAGACAGATGATGAGTTATCCGGCGTACACAAGCATTCATACTTACAAACACACACACACACACACACACACATACTCAGACAGCGTTTAAATGCCGTCATTGCTATTGTATCCAACGCTTATCCATGTTCAACAATAATATTTATGTTTTTTATGTTTTTCCATTATTTATATGAGTGTCCGACAATGCTTGTATATGTATATGTTTGCTTGTATAACGATGTTAAGCTTTTAAAATGAAATTAATCGGGAATGTCTTTTTACGTCAATTTAACTTCAAGTTGAGGGTTTTTACAAATAAAAAAAACTTATCTCAGAATCTAAAATTAGACGTGTCTAGGACATAACTTAACTATAATAATAGTACTACTATTTTGTAACATAGCAACTATACTTATTAGTTAGATGAAAGTTAAATTTCATAGTATTTTTTTTACAATTTATCTTATTAAAAAAAGTTAGGAATTGTCTGCTTTAAAGTATTTTCAAATATATTTAAGTTTTTTTTATATTGATGACATCACATTTCTTTCATACAATTTCTCCAAATTTCAAACATCTTTAGTACCTATTAAGAGTAATATATGAAATATCAAGTCAATATATTAATTGTTGTAGAATTTTTGAGAGTTTTTTATGTTTTGCTGACTTCACTTTCTATGGGAGATGGAAATGAATAGAAAGTATTTAAAAAGGCTGTGATGAATTTCAAACTACATGTTCCAACTTAAAGCTTATGTAACAAATTTTAAGGCATTAGATAGATTTTTATGAAAT
The DNA here is from genome assembly GCA_958299015.1 of Tetanocera ferruginea. Taxonomy (NCBI): domain Eukaryota; kingdom Metazoa; phylum Arthropoda; class Insecta; order Diptera; family Sciomyzidae; genus Tetanocera; species Tetanocera ferruginea. Next base: position 144,185,421 of record OY282641.1, read on the forward strand.
TTGTAGAGATTTTTAGTTTTTATGACGCTTTATAAAAACGCCTTTTATAACGCTCGCATTGCCTCTTTCAACGCTAGCATCTATATTATTAATGCTAGAAACTTGAATTAAAAATTCTTCATCAAATAGACTGATGTAGTCTATTTTGGTTTTTCTTCACCAGCGGCTGATACCCTACAGCCAGAAGTTATGACTTTTTAGGAACTGAGCTGTGTGAAGTCAAAGAAATATATCAAAATTCCGGCAATGAATTTGGATAGCTGGTTTAAAATAAAAACAATCATTAAAACCATTTTAAATTCACCATTTATGGAAAATTTATTTGTGATATGAGGTATTGTATATGGAAAAGTTTTTTCATATTGAAAATAGTTTAATTACTAGCTATTTCTGTTATTGTTTGCAATGGTTATAAGAAGACTATATTTTGGTAGTAAAGTGGTCTTACAGGTCATTTGTTGAAATAATTTAATATTTAAAGTATAAAAATTCAACTCGAATGTACTTAACTTATATAATTTTCTTTATTTACCAACCTTCTCTTCACTAAGGAGTTAAGGCTTTTTGAAGAATTCAGAGAGAAATTTTTTTTTGGGGGGGGTTTTGTCAAATGTCGAGCTCAGATATGAAAACAATTTTACGTTATTATGGCGGATGTGATGTAGTGGTTAATGTGTTCTATATTTGCACTAATGTTTCCTAGTTCAATCTTCTGGCAGGGCAGGCCACTGATTTATTTTTTTCAAAATCTTCATATCACAGCAATAAATTTCAACAATGCACATAGGGGTATTTGGGTCGAAAAACCGCTCATTAATCAATTTCTCAAAATGTAAAGTTGAGAAGTAAAATTATTTTCTAGCTTTTGTTAATACTTATTAAATAAGTTACCATTTGTTTTTTTAATTTTTATGCACACACTTCGTCGCAGCATCAGTTGAAAGTCATCGATCGTAAGCTTGCATTGTTATTGAGTTAATTTGAGTGAAAAAGATCACACCTAAACAAATATTTTTTTTTTGTTATTAATATTGTGAAATAAGTTTGTTGCTATGGAAGATTTTGCTGCAGGTATGTACTTTAAAATACAAATTTTTTTATGGATATTGAAGATTTATTTAAATAGATATATAATTTGTTTTGAAGGTATGAATGGGAAATTTTTTCAAAATTTTTTTTTTTTAGTATGAACCTTTTGTTATATTATTTGGTGTTATTGGGTAACATTTTTGGTATAGGCTAATGAAGAAAGATGTCAAAAAGCAAAAACCGAAAAAAAATGCTGCCCGAAACCGCCCCCCTCCCCCAGATTTCATTGTCCCTGATAGGTGTCTAGTATGATGAAAGAGAAAATTTGAAATGAAAGAGAAAGGGGACCTGACATTGGTCGTTTATTTTTATAATTTTGTATTTTAGTAAATATTTTTAAGATTCTAAGAAAAAATTTTTACGAGCTCAAAAGTTACAGCCGGATTAGTGAGAGCGCATTTGTATTTTTCCTTGCATTTTTCTTTGTTCGCAAACTTTGAACGCATTTATCTCGAAACCCTGTTTTTCGTACTGGTTGCGGCACTAGCGGGTTCATTTTTTGACGATTTTTTTTTTGTATTTTTTTAAACTTGATTCGCTTTCGTATGACACGAGCTTTTTTTTTAATTTTTTTCGATTTTATATGAATTTTAAAGTCAATATTTTTTTCGAAAAACACACTTTCAAATTTGAAACATCACCAAAAAGTGAAAAAAAATGTAAAAAAAGTCATTTTTTTCCAGATCGGACAATTTATGCGAGTCCCAGCGCTCTGCCGCCAGTTTGGAGCTCTACAAAATCATGTTGGAGTGAAAAATATATTTTTTTGAATATTTTTTTTGTATGTTTTTTTTTATTATTGTAGAGAATTGACTACAATAATTAAAAAAAAAATTTGGAAAATGTTTGTTTTTGACTGAGTTATGAATTTTTCAAAAAAGGTCTGTTTTCTCTGCCGCGAATGTTATGTCCCTCCTTAAGAAACTTAATTTACACCTTTATTTGGTCGAAACAAGCTTTATAGCCCTTTTCAAGTTATTTTAGACAAATATCATTTACTTAGGACAAAAAAATATTTTTGAGCGGTTTTTCGAGCCAAATACCCCTATGTGCAATGTTCAAACATATTTGTTTATTTTTTTAGTTTTCTTAATAAAGGGTGATTTTTTTGCTATTTGTTTTTTCAGTGTAATTTTTTACACCTCACGCGTGATTGGTGGCAAAGCCAAAAATTCTCAGTAAAGTTTGCCATTTCACCATGAATACACTAACAGCTCCTGTAAATCATTTAATTTTATTATTAAGTCGTTCTCTGAGAGGAATTCAATCATTACGGCAATTTAATGGTTGTCATAATCGACCCACCGAGGTCATTCAAGGTATTGTGACCAAATTTCGCACCAGCTTCACTTTATTAGACGTTACTCCACCAACCCATAGACGGAGACTGCCGAGTACCGGGAGAATATTGCTGTTGAATGGGTCAGTGTCAATGAAGATTACGATTTGCAATTCGCCGCCGTTCTCAACAATTGGGCTTGTGTTATTCGACCATATGGCACATATAACGTAATGACCTAGGTATGAAACCATACAAAAGTGCGTACAGATGGTGCAAGAACTTAAACCGGGTGACTTACCACAACGTCGTTTGTTTGGTGAATGGGCCCTCAGAAAAATTGGATGAAGATCCAGTTTATTATTCAAAATTTGTCTTCACTGACGTAGCTTAGTTTTAGATCAATTTTGGTGGATACGTCAACAACCTGAATTGCCAAATTTGGTTTGAAGGGCAGCCAGAGGCAGATTAAGATCTGCTAATGCACCCAGAAATATGCACTGTTTTGTGGGCCGGCGACATCATTAATCCGTTCTTTGAAATAAAAAAATAAAAATAATGAAAATCGTACTGTTACAAAAAGCAAGGAACTGTACGATGATAACCGACTTTTTTTTACCCCCAAATTGGAAAAGTTGGACTTTTTTGATATGTGGTTCAATAAGAACATTTTCAAATAAATATTTTACTAACTATTTCAAATATTCCTTTATTATGAAAAATTAAATGCTTCAAAAATCACTCTTTATATCATCTGAAATATTAAAGTCAATATGAAATAACGCAATCCGCAAACCGTTGACAAAATTTGATCTCTCCCCGAAAAAAAAAAATTTTTAAACTCATGCCATCACGTTCGTGCAACGGCCGAACTAGAAAAAAAATGATATTTTAATGCTGTTCAGCTTCTGTATTGCTAGCTTCCGTTGTACTGACGTTTAACGACTTGTTTCTTACATTTTGAGTTGAGTGAGTTGAGTCACCACCTACGTAACCGAAGAAATTTCCTTCAAACTCGTTATTTTATGCCGTAATTTTTTGAACGATTACTACTTACCCAAATGCTTTGTGGGAATCAAGTATCCAGTGAAGTTACATGATACAGGTCAACAATAATTTCGACTGTCTTCCGTAGCTGGTGAAAAATATTTTATAATTCATAATTTTCCATTTTCAAAACCTGTTTCAATAAAATCCCTCTTTGGAAAAGTGCCGTGAAGACATATCCTTAAAAAGATATAATTTCGATAGAATTCAGCAGTCAGTATTCCTGCTTATTGGTATAACTTTAATCAAGAAGAAAAATCAAACCAACACATTTTTTTTTTCTCTTAAGCCTTTATATCACAAAATCAGATAATATTTGGAAATTTAGAGAAATTTTTAATGAACCAGATTTGGGAAAGTATGTTACAAAATTATGAATTGTGAATTTTTTTCTCTAGTTTCGGAAGTCAATCGGAATAATTTTTTTACTGAATCACAGGACTTCACTATTAACTTACACCCTGCCGAGTTTGGGCTTGCGTTTAAAAAAAATTAAGACATAAACAGGACGAAAAATGACAAGTTAGAGGGGATTTCTTTAATTATTTTGGTGGCGAGCGACTCAACCGATTGTCCTCAAATTCAGGCTTTATTATTTTGTATTACAAAACTCAAGTTTTTCCCAAATATTTTAGCCTCTTTAGTGGTTTCTTTGCTAAAAGTTAAAAAGACAACTCAAATCGAAGTATTGTCAACAATCCCTGAGTGGACAGAATCAGAACTTAACAAAAATTTAACAAAACCCAGAAATTATAACTCAGCGAGAATTGAATTGAAATATACATTTGGGGTTTTTACTCATTTGATAAAACGTGTGATGCCTTTTTTTTAAATCACTTTGATAGAATTCTTTTTTGCTTGGTACTACAATAATTTTTTTGGGGGGGGGGGGTTAAACCCTGAAACCCCCCTTTGGTTGCGCTAATGGTAGACTGTCTCGCCTTAAAGGAAAAAAAAAATTTCACCGCATAACAGCTAATCTGAAGCATTATTGAAAGAAAAAATGTTTGACCGTAGGGATCGCGCATCGACATATTTCTTTATAACTTCGGTATTTTTCGTGAAATCTTTTTTTTTTAGTCTCAGGGAGACCTACTTTTGTCTCTAAAATTTAAAAATTTGAAAAAAATTACGAAAAAAATCTTAACAATATTTCTAGTGAACAAAGCGAAAAATTTTTAAATAAAAGTTCAAGGATTTTTTACGGGCTTCCCATTTCTGAAATCAAAATTGGAAGTTTAGATGATAGAAACTTTAATTCTGTGGGTCAGTTTTATAAGAGGTCAACTGAAGTCAATGAGTCTAAGAAACAGAAAATATGTCTTCCTGAGACAACCACAAAAACACATCATTCTTAAAGATCGGACTATAAATAACGAAGTTATAAGAAATATGTCGATGCGCGACCCCTACGTTCGGTCAAAAAATAATTTTTTTTAGAAAATTTTTGTAAAAAAATGCTTCAGATTAGTTTGTATGCGGCGTAATTTATTTTTTCGATACGGTCTAATGTACAGCTTTGCGCTGAAAATTCTCTAACTCTCACAGCTATCTGCAAATAAATTTGCTGTCGTCTTCAAGGTGAATGTTTGAAGTTATCAGATCCGAAGTATTTCGAGGAATCAGGAGGAATCACAAAAGTTACAGCTTAATAAAAATAAAAAAAAAATTTGAAAATAGCGTAACTTAAGGAATCTGTATATTGCCAAAAGATTACAATTAGAAAAAAATTGTAAAAGCACGTCTAAAGTGCCTTCATTCTAAAAACTAAGTTTGAGCTAATTCCATTTATAATTGAAAATTCTACAATCATTCTTACAGAGTAGTGAAAACAACATTGTAGGAAAAAAGAAAAAACGTTTTTAGAAACTCAACTTTGGATGACCATAGAGACCAATACTTGGGATCATATTACTTTCAAAGTGTGTTTTCACATGTTAAATATGTCCAGATTACAAAAAGTAGAAAAAAAAATAAGTAAACGCCATAACTTTAGAATAACCCTGAATCCGAGGGTTTTGCCTATATTTCTCCCAAAGTGCGTCGCTATGCATAGTATGTAGGGATTGTTTTGTATTGACTTAGATCATTTTCGAACTGCACAATCTATAGAGTAATTTTGTATGGGAGGTAGGCGTGACTTTCATCCCGTTTATTTTATTTCCGAACTTGATTTTAATTTTTACGCAAAAGCTTAAATATTTAACTTAACTTCATTATAATGACAAATGGACATATAAAATATAGAGATATATAGACGAACATGGCCTAAATTGACTCAGAAGATGATGTTGATCAGGAATATACGCTTCTTTTTAACTACCATGCTGCTTATGAGCATTACAAACTTTACGCCACAATCAATACATTTCTAATGCTGTACGCGTGGATATGAATCATATTTTTAATTGGCCACAAGTTCATATAATTATATTATTTCATATATTTGAATGTTAACAATATTTAGTTATAGACATTTGAAGTCTTAATTATATAATCAAATTTTCTTGAAAAATTAAGAATGGCTTAGGGTATCGTTTTTAAAGCTTAGTCATTATGTCACATACCCTTTACAATTTTTGTTTACCAAAGTTTTCCTTGGATTCAAAAGTTCAATTTTAAAAATATTCATACTAGAATAAATAATTATTCAAAGAATTTTATGAAACCGACAGGGTACGTATACTTTTGTGAGTGTGTGTATATGAACGAACTAGTTCATTAACTCAAAGAAAGTATAAAGTGCGATCTTTTTTGTGTAATAAAATGCTCCAGCCTACTCAGCATTCTGAAAAACTGAACAAAAGCAAATCAGCTGCTTAAAGTAACGAGAATGATTCAGTTCCTGTGTAACTGTAGAAGCTATTATATAACCCTATTTTATGTCTGCAAATTGGAATACACAGCAGACTATGTAAAATCATGCATCATGCAATCTTTTGAGGATAACCATCGCCTTAAACTGAAGAAGTTCAAGAGACAAGCACCCTGGTCTCAGAAAAGGAGTAAGGAAGTTGTTTAATAGAGCTAAGCGCAATAATGACTGACAATCCTACTCCCGATCTCTCACCAATTGCAATAAAGAAATCAAAAGGGCTAGAAAAGACTCATTCAGAAACTTCTGGGGTTCCATCAAGGATGTTCTTATGAGCTGTCGCTTTCAGAAGATATTAGCTACTGTCGGACCACAATCCTAGACCAAACAAAAACCAAGAAAGAGACCCTAGAACTCCTTCTCAACACTAACTTCCCGGACTCCGTCATTCAGAACGGTTGCCACTCATACCACTGCGAACAGACAAATATGCCAAGTAGAGAAGAGTGGATATTATTTAAACAAATATGCAATGCATTAGCAGTATATTGGGCTATTATCTCCTTCAAATCTGCTGGAGGAGATGGTGCAGTGTCTGAGGATCTACAAGCAGCACTGAACACAGTATAAAGTTGGTGCCTTAACGAAGGCCTCTCTGTTAACACAAAAAAAGGAAAGTTATTGGTCCTTTTACAGAACGCGCACAAGCTTAATCTTACTTGCCCGAAACTCTTTGGGGAAAAAGTAAATTTTTTCAACTCAGCAAAGTATCTTGGAGTGATAAAAAATAAAAAAATTGGCCATTTCAGCCCTTGAAAGGACTTTGACCGAGCCTTTTATGATCAATTGTGTTGTGTGTGTTATTAAATGTTTGCACACAATTGACCTAGAACTGGAACTACATGTTTTATGCCGACTCCAAACGGCTAAAGTTCATGTTCTCAAGAAGCTTTACATGGCATTATTTACTCTCTGAGGTTTGCCATTGTCTGCAGTGAGGTGGTGACCGATCAGAAAAATTTTTTAATTGAAAAAAACTTTTCGCTGCGGCTGGGGATCGAACCCAGGCTCCGAGCGTGCTAAGCCACACACTTAACCTGCACGCCACGGTCACCAATCTTGGAGTGATACTGGACAATAAACTCCAGTCCAGGAACCTCCACAAAAACCGCAATCATCAGCTGATCAACAGTCACATTGTGGACCTGCAGAAGAACCTTTGCGGCAAGAACTGGGAAATAAACCCTAAGATGATGTAGAATCTCTTCACTTTGATCGTCAGACCCACACTATCATTTGCGTCTGTAGTGTGGTGGTCGACAACCCTAGAAGGATCAAAGATCAAGCGATTAGAACGAGTTCAAAGATGTGCAAGGATATATATGACAGGCTGCAACAAGTCCACTCCAACAGCGGCACTCGTTGGCATCTTAGGACTATTCCATCTGGGTAGCATTGTCCCAATTCATCCCCTTAATAGACACCTCTCCTCAAATATATATATTTGTTTTCTACAATTTTATTTAATTTATTCCTAAAATTTTACAAATATTTGAATTTTGAATTTGAAGTTTTAAATTGAATTTGAATTTCAATTTTCAGCGACTAAAAAATTTACTTCACCTTCAAGCCGTGCAAACTCACGCCAAGCCTTTCCATAAAAAAATCGTTGTTTCAAAAAGTTTAATAAAATATAACTTTGGTTTCTTGAAGTTAAACTTGTCTTTAAGCAAAAAGTATTCAAATTTTATGAACAATTTTTTTTTTATCTCCAAAAAAATGCTTAAAAAAATCTACGAAATTCATTCAATATAATTAACTGTTATTTTAGGTCGTTAAACATGTGTTGTTCTAAAGTTTTTTTTTTGTATTTTCTTAATCAAACCAATGAGATAAAAACGATATCTAATGTTTTGTGAGCAAAATCGAATGCTAAGCTTATAGAATAGGTTAAGACGGAAACAGCTGGTGGTTACAAACGCTGTCTTGCAGCTTAACAAATATAAAATTTTGACCTTTTGAATAGTCATGCTTAACGACCTTTTCAATAAGAAATAATATAAAAAAAAATTTAAATGAAACACAAACAATATTTTAGCTTCTAGGCAGGCATTGGCAACGATTTTATAACAACTTGCAGGACTTTCAGGAATTCAGAAGCTTCATAAAATAAGCAGAAGAAAAAGGAAACAATCGCTTTGAAAAAAAACTCAGTCAGTCAGTCAAAGGAGAGCCAAAATGAATGAAAATGAATTTCTAAACAAAGGCTTCTTCGCAGCAACTAATTTTTTGTGTATCGCAGACTTTGTGCGTGTGCGTGTGTGTGTGTGTGTGTGTACGAATTTTTTTGCGATATTATTTTTGTTCATGTATCTATTGTTTTGCCAGCCTTTAGGCTAGCAATCTTTGCCTTTTCATTATCTGCTTCTCATCGAAATTTTGCTTCAATGAATCGATGAATCGAGCACAAATCCATGAGGCACGGAGACACAAATAATGCCAATCGAAATTAAATCGATTTTTTTTCCTAAGGCTCTTCAGCTCTTTCGGTTGATAGGATACTGGCTGCTGCTGCCTGCTGCCTGCCTGACTGCTTGCTCTGTTGGAGAACTTCTTCTTTTTTCTGTTGCTTTTTTCTATCTGCTGTTTATTTTATTTTTTTGTTTTTGGTTGCTGTTGCTGCTACCGCTGATTGCTGAAGGGGTTTTTTATTTTTTATTTTTTTGTTTTTGGGTGACTTGCCATTGTAGGCTTGCTGAGAGGGGTAGGCAGCACATTTCGTTTCTTCATACCCCCCACCCTCACCCCCATAAAACCAACCAATTTCAAATAAATGTCAAAATAAGCATACGCATTAGCTTAAAAAAAATTGTGACATCAGTTGAGTTAAGTTGTTGTTTTTTTTTTGTTTAGCTTGTTTCTTTCTGTTCATAGAACGGAAACGGAAATGACAGCCTGCCAACAAGCAGGTGTAGGTACGCTTATGTCAGGTCATGTCCTGTGAACGAGCAACCAAGCATTCGGCTTGCTAATGCCGAGCACATCATGACAATGTTGGCCGAAAGCATTTTTCTTGGCTAACAAGTAATGATTTGAACATGTTATGAAAACTTGCATAAAGTTTCTCCCTTTTACCACAGATTTTCAACTAATTGCTACAATGTGTTGAGTTTCTTTCACACACACAGAAACACTTGTTTCAATTTAAATCTCTATAAACTGTGCTATTAACGACATGCGCTCTAAAAGTAAAATGAGTAGGTGTGGTGAGTTTGCTGAGAGATGGGTGAGTAGTATTGCGTTTAAGTTGCTTAACAAAAAATCTTGTGCCTAACGACACATTCAGAAATTTTGACTGATGATAAGCTATGAAAAAGCAAAGCAAGAATTAGTTGGTATAACTTTGGTTTGAGGGTAGATGGCATAAGTATTAATTTTGGAATATGAAGGGGGTTAGTTAAGCTACGAATGTATTGATAGCTTTAAGCTGTATTTTAATCGCCGTTTTTTAATAACTGTATTTGATAGCCTAAAGACGTCATTTAACAGAACCGTTATTTCAAATCTGAGTTTGAATTTAATACAACAGTATTTCTTAACTGTCATGTATATGTTTGTAAATGTGTATTGCATACGATTATTTGCAAATTTCCAAGCGAATTTTCTTACGAAATATCAAGTTTTGACAAGATATATACTTTGTTTATTAAAATATAAGAGATATGCTATATCCCGACTTGACAAACTTAGGGTTTAAAAAACAAGGCTGAACCCAAATCTTCGAGAAAATTCGAACATTATGAAAATCTGCAAAAACTAATAAACACTACTCATATAATATAAGTGATTTTGTTAGCTGTAAACAAAGGATTCATATATACTAGAATGAGGAAAGCTATATCAATATGCAACTTATCAACCGATCAAATACACAAAATCAAAATCAATATCAAAATCAAAATCGAAATCAAAATCAAAATCAAAATCAAAATCAAAATCAAAATCAAAATCAAAATCAAAATCAAAATCAAAATCAAAATCAAAATCAAAATCAAAATCAAAATCAAAATCAAAATCAAAATCAAAATCAAAATCAAAATCAAAATCAAAATCAAAATCAAAATCAAAATCAAAATCAAAATCAAAATCAAAATCAAAATCAAAATCAAAATCAAAATCAAAATCAAAATCAAAATCAAAATCAAAATCAAAATCAAAATCAAAATTAAAATCAAAATCAAAATCAAAATCAAAATCAAAATCATAATCAAAATCATAATCAAAATCAAAATCAAAATCAAAATCAAAATCAAAATCAAAATCAAAATCAAAATCAAAATCAAAATCAAAATCAAAATCAAAATCAAAATCAAAATCAAAATCAAAATCAAAATCTTCAAAGAAATTGAAATTGAAATTGAAATTGAAATTGAAATTGAAAATGAAATTGAAATTGAAATTGAAATTGAAATTGAAATTGAAATTGAAATTGAAATTGAAATTGAAATTGAAATTGAAATTGAAATTGAAATTGAAATTGAAATTGAAATTGAAATTTTGAAATTGAAATTGAAATTGAAATTGAAATTGAAATTGAAATTGAAATTGAAATTGAAATTGAAATTGAAATTGAAATTGAAATTGAAATTGAAATTGAAATTGAAATTGAAATTGAAATTGAAATTGAAATTGAAATTGAAATTGAAATTGAAATTGAAATTGAAATTGAAATTGAAATTGAAATTGAAATTGAAATTGAAATTGAAATTGAAATTGAAATTGAAATTGAAATTGAAATTGAAATTGAAATTGAAATTGAAATTGAAATTGAAATTGAAATTGAAATTGAAATTGAAATTGAAATTGAAATTGAAATTGAAATTGAAATTGAAATTGAAATTGAAATTGAAATTGAAATTGAAATTGAAATTGAAATTGAAATTGAAATTGAAATTGAAATTGAAATTGAAATTGAAATTGAAATTGAAATTGAAATTGAAATTGAAATTGAAATTGAAATTGAAATTGAAATTGAAATTGAAATTGAAATTGAAATTGAAATTGAAATTGAAATTGAAATTGAAATTGAAATTGAAATTGAAATTGAAATTGAAATTGAAATTGAAATTGAAATTGAAATTGAAATTGAAATTGAAATTGAAATTGAAATTGAAATTGAAATTGAAATTGAAATTGAAATTGAAATTGAAATTGAAATTGAAATTGAAATTGAAATTGAAATTGAAATTGAAATTGAAATTGAAATTGAAATTGAAATTGAAATTGAAATTGAAATTGAAATTGAAATTGAAATTGAAATTGAAATTGAAATTGAAATTGAAATTGAAATTGAAATTGAAATTGGAATTGAAATTTGAAATTGAAATTGAAATTGAAATTGAAATTAAAATTGAAATTGAAATTGAAATTGAAATTGAAATTGAAATTGAAATTGAAATTGAAATTGAAATTGAAATTGAAATTGAAATTGAAATTGAAATTGAAATTGAAATTGAAATTGAAATTGAAATTGAAATTGAAATTGAAATTGAAATTGAAATTGAAATTGAAATTGAAATTGAAATTGAAATTGAAATTGAAATTGAAATTGAAATTGAAATTGAAATTGAAATTGAAATTATAATTGAAATTGCAATTGAAATTGAAATTGAAATTGAAATTGAAATTAAATTGAAATTGAAATTGAAATTGAAATTGAAATTGAAATTGAAATTGAAATTGAAATTAAAATTGAAATTGAAATTGAAATTGAAATTGAAATTGAAATTGAAATTGAAATTGAAATTGAAATTGAAATTGAAATTGAAATTGAAATTGAAATTGAAATTGAAATTGAAATTGAAATTGAAATTGAAATTGAAATTGAAATTGAAATTGAAATTGAAATTGAAATTGAAATTGAAATTGAAATTGAAATTGAAATTGAAATTGAAATTGAAATTGAAATTGAAATTGAAATTGAAATTGAAATTGAAATTGAAATTGAAATTGAAATTGAAATTGAAATTGAAATTGAAATTGAAATTGAAATTGAAATTGAAATTGAAATTGAAATTGAAATTGAAATTGAAATTGAAATTGAAATTGAAATTGAAATTGAAATTGAAATTGAAATTGAAATTGAAATTGAAATTGAAATTGAAATTGAAATTGAAATTGAAATTGAAATTGAAATTGAAATTGAAATTGAAATTGAAATTGAAATTGAAATTGAAATTGAAATTGAAATTGAAATTGAAATTGAAATTGAAATTGAAATTGAAATTGAAATTGAAATTGAAATTGAAATTGAAATTGAAATTGAAATTGAAATTGAAATTGAAATTGAAATTGAAATTGAAATTGAAATTGAAATTGAAATTGAAATTGAAATTGAAATTGAAATTATAATTGAAATTGAAATTGAAATTGAAATTGAAATTGAAATTGAAATTGAAATTAAATTGAAATTGAAATTGAAATTGAAATTGAAATTGAAATTGAAATTGAAATTGAAATTGAAATTGAAATTGAAATTGAAATTGAAATTGAAATTGAAATTGAAATTGAAATTGAAATTGAAATTGAAATTGAAATTGAAATTGAAATTGAAATTGAAATTGAAATTGAAATTGAAATTGAAATTGAAATTGAAATTGAAATTGAAATTGAAATTGAAATTGAAATTGAAATTGAAATTGAAATTGAAATTGAAATTGAAATTGAAATTGAAATTGAAATTGAAATTGAAATTGAAATTGAAATTGAAATTGAAATTGAAATTGAAATTGAAATTGAAATTGAAATTGAAATTGAAATTGAAATTGAAATTGAAATTGAAATTGAAATTGAAATTGAAATTGAAATTGAAATTGAAATTGAAATTGAAATTGAAATTGAAATTGAAATTGAAATTGAAATTGAAATTGAAATTGAAATTGAAATTGAAATTGAAATTGAAATTGAAATTGAAATTGAAATTGAAATTGAAATTGAAATTGAAATTGAAATTGAAATTGAAATTGAAATTGAAAAAAAATAGAAATAGAACTAAAAGTAAAAATAAAAACAAAAATAAAAATTAAAAAAGAAATACTAAAAATTTTAATTTAATTTAAAGGATTTTTATGTTAAAGAAATAAATGTGTACATATACATATATATATTTATGTTAGTATATAAAAAATTTTATTTAGTAGTAAAATTAATAAACATAAAATACAAAAAAAAAATTTTATCAAAAATATTTATGTGCATAAAAAACTAAGAGTTATATTAAAATTATTTTTTTATTTTTTGAAACAATTTAATTAAATTTGGCTCAACTCAACAAAATTCCCTTTTACCACAATAAAGGATATTTTTAAAGAGATAGTAAATAGCGGTTTTTTTATAGACTTATTTAGACTCAGAGATGGTTTTGCTTGTATAAGAGAAAGTATAAAATAGCTATTACAACTAAGCTAATCGAGAGAGAGAGCCAAAGTAAAGCGTAAGGCATGACTTAACTAAAAGCTTTTCACCACAAGAATTGTACTCAAAATGTAAACAACAACATTAGACTTCAACGTAGAGTTGAGAAAAACGTCAAATAATTTTAAAATCGCACACAGTAACATAAAGAAAAATTGTTGTAGAATTTGCTTTAACAAAGATCAGTAAAAAAAAATTAAAAAATACGTCATATTTTTAAAATTTTTCTAAATTCCTCTTGGCTTATTTTGTTGTGGTTCAGCTGTTTCGATATTTTGAGCCTAATGGAAGGCACTTGTGTTGGTGTTAAAAATTCAACACAGCCTTGAAATATGAAAAGCATGTTGAATTTCTGCCAAAAAAACACCCAAAAATACGAGTAAAACAAAATCAAGCAAAGCAAACGCCCTGGAGCATGCTCTCAATAAAAACACTGGATTGAGTAAAGATGCTTAAGAAATTCAACACAGCTTGTGTTTTAATTAAAAGGCGCTCTTTTGTGATTATGTTTACCCGGAAAATTATTCTATGCTGTAGTGAACGTATAACAGTTGTTGTTTTTCTCGCGTCTCATCAAACATACTCACCACACTCCAGACTAGCCTTATTTTATCGATATAACACTAAAAGTATACGAAAAAATGTGTGCACGGGAAAAACTTGATTTTGGAATCTAGTCTAAAAGCGTCTCTCGTAAACGACGCCACGACGCGGTGCGGTGTAAAAAACCAAGAAATAAAAATTATTTTGTGGGAATATTTGGCAAAAATTAGTGCAAAATATAGAGAAAATTTAATAGAATAAATTTAAAACAACTGAAAAAAACAAAATTTGAAAAAAAGTGACTGAAATTAACAAAATATAAAAACAAGTGTTAAGGATTAACTAACAAAAAAAAAAAAAAATAGAGTCAGTCAGATTTAAAGGCTGGTCACTTCGCTGGTATAGGTCAACATTTTCATAACAGTGTGAGGCTGTGAAGGAATTTGCTCATTTGAAGCCGCCTAAGCTGACAGTTATACAAACAAAAACAAAAAAAAAAAAAAAAAAATCAAAACGTGTTAGAAGTGTTCACAATTTGATATCTGTAGAAAAACAAGCAGACATTTTTAAATTTAAACCAAAAATGTGTTAACCTCAAGTAAAAATAAAACGCTGTCGGAAGTTGAGAAAAAAATCTGTCATGTGTCAAAATACAATTTGACAGTCAATTTACAAACTGTGTGGTCGGGTCCATATATTTTTTTTCGCCTATTTCTTTAGTGTTTTTTGAGCAAAAAACACAGCATTAACAAAATTTAACCATCAATAAGCAGAGAGCGTGTAAAGCCAGAGAGCCAAAGTGTGAGAGAAAAAAAAAAAAAATCAAAAAATAGACGGGCACAAGGCAGCATCCAAGTGGGTGGCTTATTTTGTGTAACACTGTGTTGTTGTGTGCTAAAGAAAAATAATATGCTTTTAAATGGAATTTTGTCAGTAGCGTAAAATTTTGATTGATGCTGATTGACGCGTCAATTGTAATGTTGTTGCTGCTGCTGCTGCTTGGCTGTTCCTGCTGGGGGGCCTAAACAAGAAAATCTACGGCACGTTTTTTTTTTTTTTGCGTTGGTGGCGGAATTTAAAGCTGTTTGTGACATTGTACAATATTCTGTCAACTAACTGTCAGCTGTCAATGTTGACTTGAAAAACGGCAGGAAATGAGCTAAACTTGAGAGTGTCCTGGCAAGGATTTTTAAATAAATAACCAAAACAGAGGCATGCTGTGGCAGGCAAAAAACAAAGTGAACAAGTTAAGCCTATAAAAAATAAAAAAAAAATAAAAATTCCAGAAGCTGTGTGTTTTCGTTGACAAAACTTGAAAAGAAAAAAAAATACTTAATCAACTTCAAATTAAGTGAAATTGTTAAAATTACATGAAATTTATAAAACAAAAAATTTCAAATTAAAAAAAAAATATAATCTTTACCAACAATTTTCTTAAATTTGTACCAAAAGTTGGCGCCTTATTTATTAAAAACAGCCAGCTTAAAACAAACAAACAAACTTGTTACCTTTTTGCAACGCTGTCAAACATTTATTTACAAAAAAAAATTTGTATGAAAAAAAAAAAACAAAACCAAAAGGCACGTTTCAGTAATTAATAGCAACATTACACCAAACAGACTGCACAAAGTCACAAACAAACAAACTCAAAAACATGCAAACAAGCTAAAAAAAAAAGCAAACAACAAAGCCAACAAATAAATTACAACCAAAAAAAAAATTATTATCATATAAAAAATAAGGATTACGTGTTGTCAACGTCAGTCAAGCACACATAAATAAGTAAATAAGCCCCAAATTTATATATATATATATAATTTAATATATAAACATACATATATAATTAAATTGTTGTTGTTTTGTTTTTGTCAACAAAAGCTGACAGCAAACATAATAATCTAAAATTAACGAAAAAAAAGGCAAAAAAAGGATAACGTGCTTTTTCACACTACAAAGATAAAAACAACAAAGCAAAAAAAAAAAGAACAATTAAGGTACGTATTTAATTTCAACACACAAAAAAAAAACAAAACTCTTATATATGACAATGCAAAAATATGCGTCATATTCCATCATTTAACTACAGCTTAGCCAGCTTAAAAAAGGTTTTTCTCTTCTCATACGAGTGCAGGAATGCATGAAACTTTTATTAATCCTATAATTAAATTAATTAATATAGTCAGTCAGTTCTCTGTCTTTACTGGTTCGTATTAATATAAATTAAGTTTTGGTACCTTACCACAAACCTTTGCAAATTTGTTAACTCATTCCCGGCGCTTGTAATGAGTCAAAACTTTTAAGTTTTACAACTTTCTTTAAGGCGCTTTTATATAATTAGCCATTAGTATGAAAAAAAAAAAAAAACCAACAACAAAGAAGAAAATTTATTTCCATTAAGTCTTAAAAGGCATAACTTTTGGGTATAGCTTTGGGCAAAAGCAGCTTAACAAGCAAAAAAACAAGCTTTATAGTTAACCATTGTTCACACTTTCGCAGAGCCAGGAGGCAGCAGACAGCAGGCAGAGAAAGCACGAATACACTTCGTTATGCGAACACTTCCGCAGAAAAAATTTTATTATATTTATACATTGTTTAACATTTTCTTTTTTTTAATTGACCGAAATAATTAGTTATGTATTAAAATATTCAATTTCTTTAAATTGTTATACAGCTACAACAATAATCAATTCAATCTGGAAAGTAACGAACAATATTAATTATTAATTTATGCCATGACTTCGAAAAGAATTCAAATTATTGTTCATTTATTGACAATTTAATTATTGTGTGGGCTCTGAAATTATTGTTATTTGATTAAATGAATAAATTTCATCACAATAAGCAACAACATTATCAAACTTGAACAGCTGCCCGACTGTGTGTTTTGTTTGTACTCTTTGCTCTGCATAACTTATTCCTGATTTTTAAAAAAAAATTAAAATATATGCAAGAAATTATCAAAAATGAAATCAAAACTTGCCATAGATGACAGAAAAAAATCGTTCATTTTGTGTTAGATGATCAGGTGGCCTTACAAGTCGAGTGGTAAGTGTGCTTGACTGCCAACATGATGATCTGGGGTTCGAATCCTGGCCAGGCTATGGTCCCACGCTTTCACCTTTCCTCAAATCTTACATTATGTTATGTTTAATCAAATCATATTAATAATTCATCAATTTATACGACTTTAGAAGTTGTTATGGTGGTAGAAAAGTGGTGTGGATTGGCTTGCTTGAGAGCTCGAACTCACTGAGGTAAAGATTGAACTCACTTGCCTCGGAATCAAATTCACATATTGATAAAGCGCTCCACACATAAAACATTCTAAACTCATATCACTTGGTTTTCCTTTCTTTCCTATATATCCTATTTTATCTATCCTTATTTATCTCCCTATCCTGTGAACCAAGGTAGACTTGACTGAATATGTCTGGTACCTCAAATCTTTGGTTCAAAGCTCCAAAAAAAATAAAAACTCAAAATTACGCTTTGACATAATTTCGAAAGTATGTATTGAATTTTATAACGGTAATACTCAATTGCTATAGCTCTTCATGGTCATATCTAAAATTTGAATTTTTAAGTTGTGACAGTCCTGCACGAAATAAGCGAAACGAGTAAACAGATTTAAACCATGTCATTGATGGGCTAGGATATCAATGAGTAGAGAATATCAAGAGAAGCGGAAATAGTTTTTTAAAATTAATACAAGCTGATAGTAGCTGATAGTACCCGGCGCAGCTCGAGTCTGGTGCTACTTTTTATTTGTTGGTTATGAGATATGATACGGTAAAATGCCCAACTCAGCCCATATTTTTCTTTAAAAGTTTCTGGTAAAGTTTTTGGTTCATTTTTTGGTAAGAAATTTAAAAACTTTGATTTTTATTAATGTTTACCCAGCCTCTTCATGGGTGGATGACGCTTGTAAATCATAACAAAATGCTCCCAATTTTTCACGCAATTGTTTTCAAATTTTGTGCATTTCTATATACAAAACATCCAAAACAATTTGGCCATTTCAGTTCTTGAAAGGATATTATTATAGCTTCTTATGAGCTATTCTGCTGTGCGTTTTGTAAAATTTTGTACACAATGTATCAAAAACTGAACCTTATTGTTTTATACCGACTGTGAACGGCTTAACTACATGTTCCTAAGAAGCTTTTCATGGTATTTATAATTTTCAGGGGTGTGCCATTGTCTACAGAGGGGCTTAACCAAGGTCCTTCGGTGCCAAAACCATGCACTAACGCTTTGTGCCTCGTCCACCACGTTTTTATATATAACGATTTATATCTAAAGTTTTGACCTTTGCCAAAAATACTAACGACCTCAGATTTGTAGTAAATAAAATAATCTGCCATGCAAGTATTTTCCAAATTATTTACTTGAAATTTGGTAGTTGCATACCTTTGTGGTAAGTAACATTTTAGGTTTAGATGTCTTTTATTAGACAAATTTTGGTTTCTATTAGAACATGCCAGTTGGTTAAAATTTTCAAAAAATTGTAACCACAATAACTTTTGTACCTGAAACTCGCAAAAAGTTTTTAGTACTTATGGTGCAATTAAAAAAAAAATCAATAAAAAATGAAAGTGCTGACTTCGAAAGTAAATAACTCGGACATTTTAAAAAGGATTCCATTCATTTCTTTATTGTTTAAAATTTTGATTAATTTTTCGTCTAATCATCTATCCATCTTTTTCATTTCCGTTTTTCTTCTAATTTTTATAATTTGAAAAATAAAAATTTCTATGAATTTTTTAATTTCGCAAAAAAACTTTGATAAAAATAATTCTTATTGGAAAAATATTCCAAATCAAATATGGCATTTTAATGCTTTTTTATATGGTATACATAAATGTAGGGTTTATTTCAAGTTTCTAGCGTACAAATTTAAAAACTGTTTATACGATCGAAAAATTAAGGCAAACTATCATAAAAATTTAAAATTTTTTATCTGTTTATTTCTTTTAATCTTGTATTTTTGTAATTTCGTTTGCATGAAAAGTAATGGTGCAGTGAAAGAATCCTGACAATTTCTCAATTCGTTTCTGAGTTATAATCCCAAATATTCCTATAAACACTCACACAGCAACAACAACGCCACCTACCGGGTCAAACTTTAGATAAGCCATCTACAGACCCAGCCGCACACACACACCAAATTTCATACAAATCGGTTCAGCCGTGTAGGAGGAGTTCAGTGACAAAACCATGTACAGAAGAATTTTATATATAAAGATAACGTTTTATTCAAAAAAAAACAAATAGCCAAAAACCCATAAAAAACTCATTTTGAGTCTACATATAATTTGAAAGAAATTTGTTTTGGCGGACATGTTCGTGCGTGCTATGTGTGATGCGTGCAAGTGTGTTCAATTCTCACATCTGATAGAAAGTTTTTAAAAAATATTTTCTGAAATTTTTCAGATCGGCAGTCATCTCCCTGCAGACATTGTCAAGCCTCAGAGATAGAAAAAATGCCACGTTAAGCTTCTTGAACACATGAACACAAGCCGTTAGGAGTAGTCATAAAACATCAGTTATATACAAAAATGTAATAACACACACAACAAAATTTGATTTCAGAAGCTCGGCCAAAGTTATGTATAGGCGAATTTCTAAAGGTATAGGCAGAGGTTTTGTTTTGAAAATGTATATTATAATTAATTATTACTATAACATAATTCCGTAAAATGTGAGTGTGAACGCTTGATTTTTTTGGAAAAATTTCATAGCATATATTTAGGCATTTTTTGTTTTCTGATTTATTGAAGCTTCAAAAACTTTTTAAAATTTTTTCAATTTGAAATTTTCAGTTTAAAAAAAAATTTTCAAACTTATTTCGTTGTACCTACTATGATTTCTGTTTTAATTGCAAGGTATTTTATAAATTTTTGGAACTAAAAATTGTTATTTGGACCATTTAAAATCGAATGTGTGACCATCGTTGAGTTATACTTTAGCATAAAAAAAATAAATGCTAAAGGAAAGAACTAGTAATAATATAATATAAAATTATATAGTATATTTGAATGAATATATATATATGAATATCTATATATATATGAATATCTATATATATATGAATATCTATATATATATGAATATGTATATGAATATCTTCCTGTCAATATATAAAAGACAAGCGTCCTGCTCCGTGCTCTATACAAAAAACAAACTGGCCGTTTCAGCCCTTGAAAGGACTTTGACCGAGCTTCTTATGATCGATTGTGTTGTGTGTGTTATTAAATTTTTGCACACAATTGAACGAGAACTGGACCTACATGTTTTATGCCGACTCCGAACGGCTAAAGTTCATGTTCTCAAGAAGCTTTACATGGCATTATTTACTCTCTGAGGTTTGCCATTGGCTGCAGAGAGGTGGTGACCGATCAGAAAAATTTTTTATTGATAAAACTTTTCGCCACGGCTGGGGATCGAACCCGGGCTCTGAGCATGCTAAGCCACACACTTAACCTGCATGCCACGGTCACCACTCTATACACTCAGAAAAAAGTTTATCGGAATATGATAAAAAATGCATTATATTTAGAGAAAAATGGTATAGACTTTGCTCCAGAGAATGCTATTCTCTAATTGCGATACAAAAAATTCTCTAAAAATGATAAAAAACTTCCATGAAAAAGAAAAATATGTAAAAATAAATCGATTTAAGAGAAAAATACTTTTTATTTTTGAGAAAAGATTTGCTTATATTGAAGAAAATACTTCTCGTAGTGAATTTTTTATCAATATATAAAAGAAAAAATTTTCGTTTTCAATAAATGTTTCTCTATAAATGAGAAATTTTTTGTGCGAGAAAAATACTTATCATTATTAGAGACGATGAAATATTTCCATTTCCTAGAAGTAAAGAAATATTTCTTCGAAAATGAGAAATTTTTTTCTAATTGAAGAAAATTTTATTTGAAAAAGAGAAAATTGCTATTATCGAAAATAGAGAAATTTTTTACCGGAGCAGGGTATGTGTTTTTTTCTCAGTGTATCGCTCAAACTGTTATAGTTGTAATTGCTATGTGTAGGCTGAACATGTAAGCCTGTACCAGAACCTGTTTCGGTATTACAATGCTTTTTATATGAAAGAATTGATAGCCTAAAAGTATGCACAAAAAATGTATTTGATATTTACCAGTGAGAACACATTGACGACGACATAAACAAAACAACATTTGAGGTGAATGAAAAATGTCATCGTCTTCAACTTAATTATTTTGAATACAACCCTTCCTATGACGGGCTTCTGTACTAGTAGTACTATAAAATAAGTAAGTTCTTACTGTACTAATGTTTGCTTTATAATAATGATGGCTCAGCAGATTATCTCCTCGGGCATCTACTATGAGGCATCTAAAAGTGTTGCAGTTGTCAAAATTTATCAACTTATCTGAAAGAAAATATGTTTTTTGTTTGATTAATAATTATTAAAGGCATCCGCTGTTCAATCGAAGTTTCATATTTCGACTATTTTTGCAACAGTTTTGACTCCAAAAAAATTATTTATTCACACGTGTCTTAAACTGTAAGTATATCCTTCCGGTACTAGAATAGAAATAAATCTGTCAAAATTTCAGTCTTATCGGTCAACAACTTGTTTAGTTTTGACTTTTAAGCATGATGATTTTTCGAAAAAATACTTTCTAAATAATAACTTTTAAAGATTCATTACGATATAACTATGAGTTTATGTGACTAACGAGTCAATCTGCGATTCCGATTTCAAACAATAGCCCTTCAGCCTTCTCGAAAAGCCAATAATTTTGGAGCTACTGTTGTATTCGAGCTGTACGAGCTTTGTCTCGAAGAGACTTTTTCGGTTCTGTTTCGCTACTCGTGCCACATCGGTGTTTTCGGCGAAAACTTTTCAATAAGTGCCAACTATTATACACAGCTTCGTTATAAACTTTAGAATGGAAGTATTTTATTCCACATTTAACTTTCCAGCAGCAGTCTAATCTGAAATTTCGAAAATTTTCAGCCTTGAATTGAGGTGCTTCGGACATAGTCGCCAAACTGTTGCGATGAAACTTTTCAACCATGGCATTCTGGGTATGTTCATCCAAGCATTTTTTCAATAAATTAACTTTAGACAAATCGGTGTAAATTGGTGGGAGATGTTCTTTCATTTCATTGTAAATATTCATTTTATCACTTTTTCCTTTTGATAGCATGTTTTTTACATGTTTACATTTACAAATAAGTTTGCATTATTCAGAAATTATAAAGGTATCTCCACCCTTTTAACCGTTTTCAAACGCTCTGCAAAAATTGAAATAAGCTGATTCCAAATCCGCCGCAAGAATTGAACATTGGCTTATCTCTTTTTAAATTAATACCATACCATTTGACTATATGTCAAAATTATTTCATAAAAAAAAATGTTTATTCAATTTTGTGATTTCAGGTCATCAATAATGTTATAACACAGATCTGCAAATTTTAACTCTTATTTTCCCCCTCTTGAATTTAAATGCTGATCTTGGGATATTTTGGTTCGCGAATTACGAATATGTGCTTGATTTTTTCCTATCACTGTCAGTTTTTTTGAAAAATCGCTTTGTGTGAATTAAAAAAGCCTAGATCTCAAGATATCATGAAAGTGGACTTTTTTATACGAATTATGTAATTGAAGTAAAATGCTCATCGAGCATCTCATCTTTCTAAAATGTTCAAAAATTTTCTCCTGAATTTCCTCATAACAAGGACTCTTTTGATTTCCTAGAGAATGTCTCACTACTTCCTTAAAAAATTTCTAGGTTTTTAACTTTTTTCATTATTAGCTTATTTTTCATTATCAGCTGCATTTTTCATCAATTTTCTTATGTTCGAACCAATGAAAATATCTTCCTTCAGTTTAGCTTCAGACAGAGATGAAAAAAATTTTGTGTAGCTACTTAAAAACCTTCTTGTTCTTTGTTCAACGCCTCCACACGTTATTTTATCATCCCAGTTTAATGTCATGCAAAACTTTTTCTCGAGTAACAAAATTGTCTCTCCGAACATGTTTTGTTCCAGGGACCAGTTCAGTCATCGGTGGTCCAGCTTTCTTCGTCCAATCTTGTTATCTGTTTCGACTATCTCCTCTTCCAACAATTTGAGTAAATTTGTATTGAACAATAAATAAGGTTTACTATAAATGAGGTCTTATCAAATGAATCAAAAATCTGCATTTTTTTGATAATAATGGTAAGGCACTTAGTTAACTTAGTTATATTTAAGTAATTATTTATGATAACTTATTCATAAGTCTCTAATGCAACCATTCACTTGAATAATATTTGAATTATTGAATACGAAAGCTTAAGTTATTTTTGCAAAAAAAAAACGATAATAAAAATCAAATTTTATTACCAATTTATTAAATTTAAGTACAGCCTTGAGTAAAAAACTTTAAAGTATGTTAAAAAGTATTAAGGGGGGATATGACATTGTCCGTTTTTAAAATCCGTTTTTTAATCGATCGATTTTATATTTTTGTTTTTTATTTTAGTAAGTGTTCCTAAAATTCTAAGAAAAAATATTTCATGGAAAAAATTCCTACGGGTTCAAAAGTTACAGCCGGATAAGTGAGAGCGCATTTTTCTTTTTCAACCTTTTTTTTCGTTGTTTATCTCGAAACTATGTTTTTCGCACTGTTTGCGACACGGGTTCATTTTTTGACGAAATTTTTTTTTTTTTTTGCCATTTTTAAACTTGGTTCTCTATCGTATGGCGACCACGATCGTGGCGACCGTGGCATGCAGGTTAAGTGTGTGGCTTAGCATGCTCGGAGCCCGGGTTCGATCCCCAGCCGCGGCGAAAAGTTTTTTTCAATAAAAATTTTTCTGATCGGTCACCACCTCTCTGCAGACAATGGCAAACCTCAGAGAGTAAATAATGCCATGTAAAGCTTCTTGAGAACATGAGCCGTTCGGAGTCGGCATAAAACATGTAGGTCCAGTTCTCGGTCAATTGTGTGCAAACATTTAATAACACACACAACACAATTGATCATAAGAAGCTCGGTCAAAGTCCTTTCAAGGGCTGAAATGGTCAATTTGTTTTTTTTTTTTTTCTCTATCGTATGACACGAGCTTTTTTTAAATTTTTTTTGGATTTTTTATGAATTTTTAAAGTCAATATTTTTTTCGAAAAAACAACCTTTCATATTTGGAACATTACCACAAATTGAAAAATATATTAAAAAAAAGCTCCTGACATACAATGACCAATTTTGCTAAGATATAAAAAAGTACTTTTTTTTCCAGTTCGGAGGATTTTTGCGACTCCCAGCGCTGCAACCACGAGGCCCTGTTTTTTTTCTCTGCTGTCAGTTTGGAGCTCTATAAAACCATGTTGGAGTAAAAAATAAATTGAAAAAAAAATTTGACAAATTTTGGAAAAATGTTTGTTTTTGACTGAGTTATGAATTTTTAAAAAAAAGGTCTGTTTTCTCTGCCGCGAATGTTATGTCCCACCTTATGTCTAACAAAAAAAAGATTAAAAAAATTGTATTAGTTAAACGATTGGTTTAAAAATTTTTCCAAGATTTTTATCGTGTATGAATTTCTGAATAGCTCAGGGTAAAGATAGTGCAACTTTTCTCTCATTCTCTCTGAGAAACAAAAATTCCTCCGTATAGATCAATTCTTTGTCACAAAGTATGTATTGTGACTAGCATAATTTTCTATATTTCAAAAATTTTATTTTAACTTTTTCTTATAACTTCTTATAAAGTCTCTTGATGTGACTTCCAATATCTTATTTATGAATTCGTGAACATGACAGTTTGTCGAACGCATTTTTAGTATTAATTAAAACTCAAAATCAATTATAAATTTCATTCATTCGAAAGGTACTGTTGCCCAGATGTGCAGACTGCAGGATTGCCAACCTTTTTATGAAATTTAGTTGGAAGAGAGTTCTTGAGTTGTCGGACATTATTTTTTTCAAAAGCAACAATTTCTTAAAAAAATGTAGTTTTATGCATTGGTCAATTGTGAAATTTGTAAAAAATGTGTTTTGAATTAAAAAAATTTGACTTTCCATGTCAATATATTGATCGAATTTTAACGGTTTTTCAATTTTTCTAATTATTTCTGAAAGTTTGTAAAATTTTTTTCAAATGTGCTAACAATCACTGAGAAGTTCTGTCCAAAAGTATTTTTAATGAATTTTCTTAATATTGTCGTTAGTTATTTAGCAAGAGTTTCAACCAAATGCCAAGAGAGAGAAAAAAACTGTCCCAAATTGTTTGTTCTAAATTGGGTAGCCAAGATCTCTGCCATCTTTGAATAGATTTCATTTATTTCTATTTTGTATTTAAGTTTTAAAAGTTTACTTAAAAAATTTTATACAAATTTTACAGTTTCTTTATTGCATATATTTAAATTACTCCTTTAAAAAAGAGACCACAAAATTTGATTTTTTCTCAAAATATGGGTAAAAATGATTTTTGTTGTAAAAAAAAATAAAAACTGAAATTTGCATTTTCGATTTTCTTTCAAAGTCTGTAACGGATTTTAGGTGAATTTATTTTGTCTGGACACTAAATTAATAAACTGTCCGTGCCATCAAAACATCAAGACTTACTAACCTCTATGATTTCTTTGACAAAATTAAATTTTTTCAAAATGTTGTTTTTCTATGTTGTATGAAATAAGCAAAATTAAAAAAAAATTTCTCTGAAGTTAATAGCTTTATATCTTTCATTAATTAAGAGTTATAGCCTCGAACTTATTTGAACCATTGCGCTTATAATTATAAATTGGCAATCAATAAATTGGTCGAATTTCGAACCAGGCGATACTAGTAATAATAAATAGGCAATCAATAATTTGGTCGAATTTCGAACCAGGCGATACTAGTACAAATAATTGTTTGTCAACGAGCAAATTATATCTTGCTTCTTATGTCAATGGTCAGCTTAAATAAATTAAATAGCTTCTGAAATAAGAGTTGGCAAAGTTTTAGAAACTAGAAAATGTATAATTGCTGAAGTTTAAATTTCTCTGTAGCATGGTGAGGCAAACGATAATGCCAAGTAAATATTGGGTACAATAAAATCCTTGGTGTTTTTTTTTTTGTAAAAATATATTTTTGTTCCTCATTCAAACATCTGAGGGAAAATTTAAATGTTGAAATTGAAAATAGTTTATTTAATATGACGGACGTTAGTAGTAAAATGAAATGATTTTGTTATCTGAAATATACTTAATATTGTTTCTTATATAATTTTTGAAATCAGTCGTCAGTAGTTTGAAGTCTTTCAAAAAGTGCACATATGAGAGATACAGACATCGGACACTACAGCCAAGACGAAAACGAAACAATTTGTGTTCTCCTTCATTTTGTATCAAGAAAAAACACACCACGAACAAATTTTGAAATTTAAAATTCTTTTTGCCATCTTTGGATTTTGCTTTAATCCAAACATGTATTCTAGCTAGATTTTTAAAAAAAATCAGCTACAATGGTTTAGAAGAAAATTAATTTTATTGCTTTATTTTCATATATTTATACATTTTTAAAACACTATTCATACAATAAAACAATTTTTTTTAAAATTCTAACAAAATTAAAATATCTAGTCAGAAATTAATTAAAAAACCAGTTCTTGCATCATGTTGATATTGTATTAATGATGAGTTGCAAAAGTCATAAATCAAACTTTACATAAATCATAAATAAATTATTAAAATAATATGTTAGAAAAAAAAACGCTCATACAGACCTTAATCAAATTAAAATGTCTTCCAAATAATTTCATACAATGCTAAAAATAACAGCTGACACGTGTCAAAAATTTTGTCTCAAGCTTCTCTTGCATATGTTAACTTATATCGAATCAAGAATAAACAAATAAACAAACTTTTGAGAAGGTTTGAAGGTTAAAAAATAAATAAATAAAGAAAACTTTTTGTGTTCCAAAAGTTGATGACGAAAAGGATAATGAATTTATTTTTAACTTCTTTCCTGTTAAAAAAAACTTTTTATGTTTGTCAAAAAGAAAATTTTGGGAAAACTTTCAACTGCTGCTTTTCAAAGGCTTTTTCGTTTAACCATTAAACTATTTATAAATATACAGTTAAGTCAGCAAACCCAAACCAGCAAATAGCATCAGCAAATATTTTTTTTTTTTTTATGAAACCTTTTAAATAAGTGTCAGCCACTAGAATTTTTCTACGCTATTTTTTAAGTTTATTTTCTGCTGCACTAAAATGCTAAACTTAAGTAGATCTTTTGAGTTGCTTCCATTCATGCTTTTAGCATAATAGTGTGGCAACTCTTGCCGCGCCTTATAACGGGAGTGGTACATGTTAAATAGTTCTCGCTTGAGATTAAGTAGTAAACTGGTAATAGCAGGGAGAGAAAATAAAGAACTGGCTAATGCAAATACACAACAAAAACACGAAAAATGCTCACAAAACAATGCATAAAAAATAAAAGTCGGAATAGAAGAAAATTCTAATAAAAATGTAAATTTTCATGCTCGACGTGTTGAGGTGTTTTCTTTGTTTGCTTGTTTGTTTACTTGTTCTTGGGTTTATTTATCTTTTGTTACTTAGTCTATTCTCGACTTGTACTGCCACTTTTGTTAGAATGTCTTATGTGTTAGATTAAGTAGCGGCAGGATGGATATTGAAATTGAGTTCTGACACACTGAGTCTGAACTTGAAATGAGACTACAAAATGTAACAAACGGGGATTAAAGCCTATCTCTTTAATCTGTGGTTTTGGTAAAAGCCAATCATGGGCGAAATTTCAAAATTTAATTTGTTGTTTATTGAATTGTCTATGATTTTGAATTATTTAATTCTTGTCTAAGACATTGTGAAATTATTGTCAATATCTTCAACGGAAAATTACAAACCCAAAAATTTTATTGAAATTTTACAAGATATGTGTCCATGACTGAAATTTTCAAAATTTTTTTAATCATAATAAGAATTTTAGTTTTTTAAACTGACAACAAGATTTTCTTAAAAAATAATTATTAGTTACTTAGTTAATTATAGGAAATTTTTTTTGCCATAAAATCTCCATTTTTCGCTGAAAAAAACATAGAATAGTCATAGCAAAGTTATGATAAATTTAAAATGTAATAAATTTAATAAATTTTAAATGATAAATTTATATTTAAAACTGCGGTTTAAGATTTTATAGTAAAGTTTTTAAACATGATTTACCCTTAGGAGTTTCTTTCCTTGAGATATCAAAATAATTTTATTTAATTTGAATTTAAAATATTTAGTTGACCTTCCTTTATTTTCCAAATCCGAGAAAAATAAATTGTTTTCGATAATACTGTTGTATAACATCACAAAAATATTCTCCCAAACCCGCCTTATAAAACTCGGCCCTGAAAAAAAGTTAAACATAAAGCTGTAACGGTAAACACGTTAATGCCCGTATGACACTACGTTTTTTTCCTGTTTTTTTTGTGTATTTTTCATATTAAAAACTGACGAAAATTAAATTACAAAAACAATTCGACAATATGTTGGAGGAAAACAAATTGATTGCGTAAAAATTTGAATTTTCACATTTCGCTGCCGGCTGAAAAAATCTTCGTTAAAAAAAATTGTTTTCAGCAAAAAATTGAAAAGTTCAAAAGACACGAAATGAAACTAAGGTAGACAGACGAATATGTTTTATTTTTACTTCTTTTTATTAGTTTTGTTATTGTCTTGATGCATAAATGCAGTAGAATTTAACAAACAATACATATTCTGTCAACGTAAGCTTTTTCATACACCCATTTTCGCAATAAAATATATAAGAGGAAATATTTTTTGGGAAAAAATAAAATTTTTACATAGTTCAGTTCATTGCAAGTAATAAAAAAAACATTTTTTAATAAAACTATATTATTTTATACAAAGTTAAATATTTTAAGAAAAACCTTAAAAAAATGTTTTTTTTAGAAATCAAAAAAAATTATAAATATTAAAAAAAAACATGTTATAACATATTATCTAGACTGAGGGAAATTTGTGTTAAAACTAAATGAAATTGTGTTAATATCAAATAAATTTGTTCTTGAAATAGAGCTTGAAACAACTTCATTTAAGTTAAACACAAATGTTTTAAAATTTAAATTAAAAACAACAGTTTTTGTTTTTAAAGCAATGTTTTTTTAAAAATTTTAATATTTAAAACAAAGGTCTTAGAGCATGATTTTTTCAAGGTAATTTTTTCAGTTTTTCTGAGTTTACGACATCACATACGTTATCAGCGACCCCTGAGACCCTCCTAATACCAAAATTTAACTACACTCGGTAAAGTTTGAATTTTAAATATTGAAATAATTGATTAGTGATTATTTTATCTGATGTATAAGCTGGTATATTATCTGGTATTTTATCTGATAGTGGTGACCGTGGCATGCTGGTTAAGTGTGTGGCTTAGCATGCTTGGAGCTCGAGTTCGATCTCCAGTCGCGGCGAAAAGTTTTATCAATAAAAACTTTTTCTGCTCGGGCACCACATCTCTGCAGACAATGGCAAACCTCAGAGAGAAAATAATGCCATGTAAAGCTTCTTCTCTCAGAAAAAAGCTTATCGGAATATGATAAAAAAGGCATCATATTTAGATAAAAATGGTATAGACTTTGCTCCAGAGAATGCTATTCTCTAATTTCGATACTAAAAATTCTCTAAAAATGGTAAAAAGCTTCCATGAAAAAGAAAAATATATCGTTTTTTGAGAAAAAACTTTTTATTTTTGAGAAAAGATTTGTTTTTATTGAAGAAAATACTTCTCTTAGTGATTTTTTTATCAAAATATAAGAAAAGTTTTTCATTTTCAATAAATTTTTCTCTATAAATGAGAAATTTTGGTGCGAGAAAAATACTTATCATTATTAGAGACATTGAAATATTTGCATTTTCTAGAAGTAAAGAAATATTTCTTCGAAAATGTGAAAATTTATTCTTATTTAAGAAAATTTTATTTGAAAAAGAGAAAATTTCTGTATCGAAAATAGTTGTGTTTTTTTCTCAGTGTTGAGAACATGAACTTAAGCCGTTCGGAGTCGGCACAAAACATGTAGTTCTCGGTCAATTGTGTGCAAACATTGAATAGCTCACACAACACAATTGATCATAAGAAGCCTTTCAAGGACTGAAATGGCCAATTTGTTTTTTTTTTTATTATTTTCTCTTACGTTCAGTATTTGTAAAACAAAAAATTCAATAGTTGTCATATTTTTCAGAGTTATTTTTCTTTTTTTGTTATTTTAAGACATAAGACAAAATAAAAAACATATAAAAAAGGAAAGAGTCTATAGTTGATATTTAAATACGTTTGTATTAAATTTTGTTTTGTAGAAATGCACGCTCGGCCATGGACGCCTCTCAAATATGGGCATCTCCCAAAAAACGTCCACCAAAAGTGAAGAAAAACATTAAAATAAAGCACTCTAACAGCTTTTAACTTTATTTTTTTTTTATTTTGATAAGTTTTACTGCTGTGTTACTTGAATTCAACTTATTATGATATATTTTTATTAAAATTTATAATGAACATCTTTACTGTATTTTACTACTGTGGAAAAATTTGTCCCGTCCATGATGTTGCGTCCGTATTCGTCCTATATCTATTTTAAAAAAGATAATAGATAATTCTTATATTTCATAAGTCTACGAAGAATAGTTATTCTTTGCCCTCCATTAACATGTATATTATATTTAAAAAAAAGTTCTCAAAATAAGCTATTAAGCTTATTGCATATTTCTGTACGAGCTTAAAAAATCTTATATTTTTTGTATTTTGTCCGTTCCATTGAATGATTGTTTATTACTTTGTACTAATTTGTACTAAATCTTGCCAATATTTTTATAAAAAGTAGAACTCATTCGTCGCGTTAGAACACGTAAATACATATAGGCTCATTTTGTTTCTTTCTTGTTTTTTCACGAAACGTCCTTCCGTGCGTGCAACTGGGAGATGCCCATATGCGTTAAATTTTTATTTTAAAAATTTTTGTTTAATTCTAAAGTATGTTTTTCTTATCAGTGTATTGAAGTTAAGAGGAAAACTTTACAAGTTTTAAAATTAAAAGAACTGGAATACATTTTTAACCCCAATCAGTTTTAAACAATTTTTAACTAAATTTTTTTAACAAAAATCGTACAATTACTAGAAATGAATGAAGTGTACACTGAGGGAAATATGTGTTAAAATTAATTGAAATTGGGTTAAAATCAAACAAAATTGTTTTTTTATTCAATGTTTTCAAGTTTAATGTCTGAGTTCTGTTTTAGGGGGGTTTTAATTTTCCCCTTTTTTGCAAGTTATTATGGTTAATCTTATGAGGAAACCATGTAACCCTTACATTTTAGGTATTAGATGTGTTTGGAAAATTAATGTTAAAAAAACAACGAGGAACATTTTTTTACGAACATTTTAACCATACGGATCTGCAGTGTATGGGTCTTTTTTGTCCCTATTTCACAAAGAGGCAAAAAATACACATTAAACAGTTCTGAAGAGGGTTAAAATGTCCCATAACAATATTTCGCATATAATTAAACTATAAGTCTCTGATTAATCAAAGCTCAAAGCTCAACTTGAACACCAGAAATAAGTCAAAACTAACAATCTGTTCAAGGCTTAATTTGTAACTTACTCAGAATTGGTGCTAAAATTACACACAAAAACGCATTTGCGAGGACTAGGCAAATGAAAAATTGTGCTGCATACACTCAGAAAAAAGTTTCTCGGAATATTATAAAAAAGGCATCATATTTAGAGAAAAATGGTATAGACTTTGCTTTAGAGAATGCTTTTCTCTAATTGCGATACTAAAAATTTTCTAAACATGATAAAAAGCTTCCATGAAAAAAAAAATATATCGTTTTTAGAGAAAAACACTTCTTATTTTTGAGAAAAGATTTATTTTTATTGAAGAAAATACTTCCCTTAGTGAATTTTTTATCAAAACATTAGAATAATTTTTCATTTTCAAAAAATTTTATTCTATACATGAGAAATTTTTTGTGCGAGAAAAATACTTATCATTATAAGAGACATTGAAATTTTTCCATTTCCTAGAAGTAAAGAAATATTTCTTCGAAAATGTGAACATTTTTTCTCATTGAAGAAAATTTTATTTGAAAAAGAGAAAAATTGCTATTATCGAAAATAGAGCAATTTGTTACCGGAGCAAGGTATGTGTTTTTTTCTGAGTGTAAAGCTCTCAATCGAAGTTTTGATGAAGTTAATTAATACGTTTAATTGTTGTTGGAAATGAACAGAGATCATCTGCTTTTGTGTTTTACTTCTTTTTCATGCTTTCTGAACTGCTCCAAACTTTAAGTTCTTAAGTTTGATTTATCAGTACAAAGTTGAGTTGAGCCATTTAACGAGAAATAAACTCTTCCTCTACCAATATTAAAATGTACAATTGAAATGAACTCAGCTTAACTTAATATATATTCTGATTTTTTAATAACTCAATTTAATAAGTGCCTAAAAGTATGCACACAATTACATGAAAGTGTACGTTAAGTGATATTTTTAACGAAAAAAAAATGTTTTTATAAAAAATGTCGCATAGAACAGCTGACTGTTAAAATATTACAATTTATGAGCCCTACAAAAAAAAAAAAATATTTAATGCTGGCTCTAACCGATTTCGTACAAGAAAAAAAAAAAAATTAAAAAAAATTAATAGCTTAGTTTTGATCTTATGCAACCCTGTCATTTATGTGGTTTGTGGAATTCACACTTAATTTTTGTGCTGAAGCTGTTGCAACTACATCGCTGCCTAATTTCTGGAATTAATTTTATGTCTTACTAGACTGGACCCATAAGCGTAGATTTTTATCCAGAGGTCTAAAAATAATTCGATTTTGTTGATGTTTTTCATAAAAGGAACTAAGTGAATACCTTGAGTTTTTGACAATAGTTTATTGATTCTTTAAGTATAAAAGTATATAGTTTGTTATATAAGTGTCATGATAAATGTTGATACGCCGTAGAACAATGCATTGAACAAAAGGTACCCAACTGTGTCTAACGCACTAAACATTCATGACATCTGAAATAAAATTAAATAATTTTATAAATTGTATAATATTCTTTAGAGCTTAAATCTTTTATATTAATGAGAAGTCGAATTTTACGATTTAATTAAAAAAATGGTAAAGAAATGCATTTGAAAGTTCCGTTTTTTCATATTTTTACATCTCTAAAGTGCTCTAAAAAACAAAAAAAAAAAACCAAAAATCATCTTAAGTTAAGTATCCAATTAATTTTATCTATTTAAATATAAGAAAATATAAGTCAATTCATGAGTTGCTCTTGAGATATCATGGAGTTTATTAGTTTGAAAATCCATGGTTTTTCAGAAAATGCGTTTAAAATTTGGTTACTGATGATTTCGAGTTATAGATTAAAAAAAACTTTATTTCTTTCTCTTACGATCATTTTTTACTGTTTTGTTATTGGAAAAATCAATTGTGGAACATATTGCACTCATCATTAGCTAACCAAAAATGAAAAAAAACCATAGATTTTTTGGTTTTTCCCTTAAGTCAACAACTGTCTCATATTAAGAGACAGTATTGATAACCGCAAATCCCTAAAATATATTTTTTTTCGCCTACACTTTTGGCTTTTAAGTTGCAACTTTCTTAAGTTTAAAGCAAAAATTTAAATTTGTCTTTTTTATAGTTTATAATAAAAGTCAATATTTTCAAAATACGGTGACTGCATTTTTGTCGAAATAGATTTAACTTTTTGTATCCACGCCATTAAGAATCTTAGAATATTGAGTCAAATACAGACAACAAGATGAGTTCTAGCACATAATGATCTGATGAGCAAGAAATTTTAATTTAAAATATATACTATTATAAGTGATTAATAGATATCACTTAATATAGTATAAATTTAAAGTTGTTGAACACTTCAACCTCGGTTTTTCAAGAACAAACTGTAAATCTTATCTGAATAACAATTAACGAATGGTTGTGATATATTTCAGTAAACAGGTTAAAAAAGTCATTGCATTTTTCAAAATATTTTACAAGGCTTACGAAATGTTTATGAAATTAAGCTAAAAAGAATATTTGTCAAAAACTTATGCCAAGAAAACAATATAACATGCATATCGCTATATTTCCGCCAATTTCTTTAAAACACAAAAATTTCATACAGCAAATAGCTGAATTTCTCCACCGTGTCATTAAGTGCTTAAAAAATATACGTTTTGCGTTTTTCTTCCGCATTCTTTTGTTACGAATTATTGACGTAATCAATCTTGCTTATTGTAGAGTAGAAAGAAAAAAACCACGCTATTTTCAACCGAAAACAAGCTCTATTACCTACTTCTGACGGTAGCAATGTTTTCTTTTTTTTTTTTTTTTTTCTTTCTTTCTTAACTTATTTATGTACGCATATCCGTTTCCGTTGTAGTATTCTACATGCTGTTCCTGTTAGTTGTTACAGCTGTGTGAGTGCTGTATAAATACGCAAATATATACAGCAATAAACATGTGAATGTGTGTTAGTTGGCGCACGCACATACAAGCTAACATTACATGTGCTATTGCATACATGCATATATTACATAATTGTTTTTGCTATTGTTTTTGTTGTTGTTGTTGTTCTTGTTCTTGTTGTTGTTGTTGTTTTCTCGAGTATGTTTAAGGCAGCCAGCTCTAGGAAATCGCACACAAGTTTATTGCGTTTCTATTTATTAGATCGCGGGTTAGTGTGGTATGTGTGCGTGTGTGTGTGTGTGTATGAGAGCGTGATTCTTATATTGTCTGCGTGTTGTTTTTTTGGCGCTCTTATTATTTGCTTAACCATTTGATGCATAATTTAGACTGTTGATGTTGTTGTTTTTGTATTATTTAAGTGCGAATGAGAACAAGTGCAAAAATTATGATATCTCTGTCTGCACATTTTGCGAGGATTATGGCACAAGGAAGGAACAATTTCAACTCTGCTTGGAGAAATTAATTAAATTAAAATATAAAATAAAATTAATTTATAGTAAAAACTGATATTTTTTTACAGCAAAAAACGGACCGAAAGCCTGAAAAACGTACAAAAAAAACACATTTAAATTAAAATTTATGTTGGACAATATTAGAAAAACGCTCGCCATTTTTTTGTAAACATATTAATTTTTTTTTTTGTTTGTTTGAAAAACTTAATAATTGAGTTTTGAAGTCTACAAGTTTTGGAAAAATTAACAATATTAAAAACATTATTTTTTTTTATAAATTTACAATAAATTAATTTGACTTCGCGGTAGAGCAAACATACCTTGTTTAAAAAATTCATAACTCAGTCAAAACAAACATTTTGTCGAAATTTGTTTTATTTTTGTAGAGAATTTAACAAGTTACAAGAAAAAAAATTCAAAAAAATTTATTTTTCATTCCATCATGGTTTTATAGAGCTCCAAACTGAAGGTAGAGCAACAAAACGTGGCCTCGTCGTTGCAGCGCTGGGTGGGAGTCGCAAAAATATTCCGATCTGAAAAAAAATGACCTTTTTATATCTTAACAAAATTGGTTATTGTATGACACGAGCTTTTTTTTCAATTTTTGGTGATGTTCCAAATTTGAAAGTGTGTTTTTTATAAAAAAATATTGACTTTAAAAATTCTTAAAAAATCGAAAAAAAAATTAAAAAAAAATCTTGTCATACAATAGCGAATCAAGTTTAAAAAACACAAAAAAAAAGTCAAAAAATTAATCCGCTAGTGTCGCAACCAGTGATCATTTTCTAATTTTTGGTGAAGTTCTAATTTTGAAAGTGTGTTTTTCGAAAAAAATATTGACTTTAAAAATTTATAAAAAATCGAAAAAATTTTAGTAAAGCTAAAATTTAAATAAAATTTTAAGAAAGTGTGTTTTTTCGAAAAAAATATTGACTTTAAAAGTTTATAAAAAATCGAAAAAAAATTTTAATAAAGCTCGTGTCATATGCTAGTGAATCAAGTTTAAAAAAATACAAAAAACAAAAAAAATTTTGTCAAAAAATGAACCCGCTAGTGCCGCAACCAGTACGAAAAACATGGTTTCGAGATAAACATGTTCAAAGTTTGTGAACAAAGAAAAGAAAAGGTGAAAATTAAAAATGTGCTCTCACAAAACCGGCTGTAACTTTTGAACCCGTAAAAATTTGTCCATGAAATTTTTTTCTTAGAATCTTAAGAATATTTACTGAAATACAAAATTAAACGGTCAATTTTATGTCCCCCGTTAAAGTAATGTTTTCGATGGCAGTGATTTGAACCCTGTTTGTGGAGTTCAAACTCATCATGAAAATAAAAAAAGTCGCTCCAACATAATATATTATATTAACAATATTAGGTTATCATAAAAAGTAAATAAATTATTACATTAACCTACTAATTTTAATTTTTAAAAACTTATTGAAATTTCTTTAAAAATTTATTACGCATATTTTTAAAAAAATTTTTAAGTGCGTACCTTCGATTTCATTTCTGCACATTTTATTAATTTATGGAAATTTTGTTTTTATTTCTTTTTTTTTTTTTTTTTTTGTTTTCTTGTCCAAGTTTTGTTCATTTAAACTTTAATATTTGCTCCCACAAACAACTATTATTTGTATGTTTTCTTGTCAAAAACTTTTCATGAACGTGTCGTTTGGCATGCCTTTGTTCTAGCCACAACGTGTTTCGGTAAACTTGTACAATTAATTAATGTTTTGTTGTTTTTCCAAGCTTTTCCAAGCTATTTGTTGCTTTTAGTTGTTCGACTTGCGTAATCTTTCGATTTATATTTTATGAAAATGTGGTCAGTAGAAACAAAGTTTTTGCTACAAGCTGTTATCGAAATTTTTAGTGTTTTATATAGTGTTCATGATGGTCTATCTCTTTATTGTAAGACAATTTAGAGTGTAGTTAAAAACATTTTCTAATTTTTAATTGATGATTTATAACAAAAGATTCAACTGCCGTGTGATACAAAAGAAGTAAGAACTGGTTGGTGTTGGTTACACGAAAAGCAAACAAATTAAACGTGTTGGCCTATGAAAGGACTCTGACCAAGATTCTTAAGATCATTAAATGTTTGTATAGAACTTATCGAAAACTGGACTTACATATTTTATATCAACTCCGAAAGTTCATGTTTTCAAATCTGCAAAGATGTGACGTCCGATCAAAAAAATAAATTTCTTTTAAACAAATTTGATG
Organism: Tetanocera ferruginea; assembly: GCA_958299015.1. NCBI lineage: Eukaryota > Metazoa > Arthropoda > Insecta > Diptera > Sciomyzidae > Tetanocera > Tetanocera ferruginea. The sequence continues at coordinate 144,222,855 of OY282641.1, forward strand.
TGTCAGATGGTAATTCAAACCCGGGTCTGCCGAGATTTGTTAGCTTGCATGCCACATCCTTTGCACGCATGGCCACGGCCGCCACAAGTAAACCATAACACTCTAGATTATTCTGAGCTATGTCCTAGATCAGAAAAAACAACAACAAACATCAATCTCACCAGCTAATTCCCGAAATATATTTGTAAAAATCAGAAATCAATCTAGCAACGCCCTAAACAGGCAAGCAGTCGATCCGGCGCTTAATTTAGAATCATTGCACATCACTGCTAAAGTGTAGAAAGTCGCTCATTTGACACACAACGAGCCACCCAATCAGCCAACCGACAACCCATTCATCCAAACAACCCTGCAACCATACTTCCAGGCCAACAACCAATCAACCCAAACCCCACGACATGCAGTCAGTGAAGCGCAAATTTTAAAAATTCTGCAAAATAGGGTACAAATAATTAATTTGGCCCGTTTTCCTTCCTGGAACGCAGCAAAACCTCGAATAACAAAGCATAGAATTCATGAATAACGATCAACTTACAAAAAAAACCCACACAACCAACTTAAAATCCCACAACAGGCGAGGCGAGGCGAGGCATTAAAATGTACAAAATCAAAAGCCGGCCAATAAATCCACAAATAGACGGGGGAATAATTTTCATTAGTGCGTCAAGGCACATATACAACAACAACAACAACAACAAAAACAACAACGAACAACACTCAGCCATCGATAGCAAAAACAGGCTATAGAGAAAGGGTCAGCCGTTGTTGTATAAATTTAGTCGCTGTTGCAGAAGCGTGACGGGGAAAAACAAAACTCGACTCGTTATACGAGGTCAAAAATTAACATTTTCAATAAAACTCGCAAGTAGCTGGAAATTTTTTGATATAGATTAATTATATTTTAATGAACGCAACTCAACAGCTGCGTTGGATGCTGTAGAAAAACATCGATTTCCGCAATGAGCTGCCGCCTGCCATACGCAAACTTAAAAAAGTTGTGCTTCTAATGTTCCAACAGCAGCAACATTCATCAACCACATCAGCCCCCTACAGCCCCACATGCAACATCATCATCATCATAAAACAAAACATACAAAAAAATAAAAATAAATTAAAACAAAAAAAGGATAACCAGCAAAGCTGGGTTTTGCATAAAATCAAAGTTTTCAATTTCAAGCTAAGCCAAAAAAAAAAAAAAAAAATATGTAAACGAAAAAACAAAAAAAAAAAAAATTAAACGTGCACAAAAAAAAATTGTCCAAATTTATGCGGAAAAGTAAAGCAAGTAAAACTCGACAAAAAAACAAAAAAACAAAAAAAACAGCTCAAAAGTTGTGTAGAAAAAAAAAAAACACGTAAAGCAGGCAAACTTATGCAAGAAATATGCGCAGCATTGGAGCCAGACAAGCGAGGGCGCCACATAACCTAAAATTGATTTTGCAATAAGAATCAGTGCCCGTTAACGTTACAGCCGTTGTTGTAGTAGTTGTAGTTGTTGTTGTTGTTGTTGTTGCTGTACTTGCTGTTGTGGCATAGCTTATAGCAACTACAAAGAGTAGCAAGCAAAAAAAAAACAGATTAGAAAAAAAACTTAGTCTAAAAACTTTGCTACAAATGTTGTTGGTTGAAATGTCGGTCGAAATTATTTTGAACATATTTTACAGCATGTGGCCGGATGCTTGATCGCACTTCTGTCGAATAAATGTTTCAAAATAAGAAGCACAAAAGTTTTTCTGCTCTGCAGTTAATGCAACAAAGTACAAAGTGCGTTTTAAACGCAGTTGATGGTTGCATGAATAAGCTACATTTCAAATCAGGCATTCATTAGTTCAGAATCCAACAAACTTTAGATATGACCTAAGCTGTACATTTAACTACATAGTATATAAGACATTACATAACTCAAAGATAATTATTTACAGGACCGATGGTAGTACTATCTATGAGTAGGTTTTCATAATAAAAATATATTAGCAACAATTACAACCATTCCTGAATCAGCGTCGAGTAAATATTGTCGTTTTGTAATTTTTAAAATACGCTTCAAACAAATTTGATTTTTTCTTCGTTCAATAATTATTGAATGATAAATTGAAATTGATAATGCAGTTTGTTCGACGTCAATAAATCCAAAATTGTTGTTTTTTAAAAAAGCTATTTTTGATGGCCCTGATGAAAGAAAGCACATGCAAAACGCTGAATTTAAACAAAATTACTCGAACCAATTTGGCTTTTTGGATGAAAAAGCCTTAAAAAAGTCAGTCATACAGTCAGAGAATAAAAATTGTCATCGTAAAAATGTTTGATAAAAATCACTCTCCTTCTGCTCGAATATACGTTGACTCCATGCCATGTGTTTTTTATAAATTAAGTGTTCCTTAAGGTGCCTGACGCTCCGTAGAAAAAAAAAATATTAGTAGTATATTAGTAGTAGGCATAGTACCTCAAAATTACACTTGCTTTATTTTATGATGATAACCTAAATATTTTGACGTTAGCGATAGCCATCCTGAGCTGATATGGTTTGAAATAACCTCTTAAATTCGAATTTTTTACAAAAATATTGACTAGTGTGGTAGTGTAAAATAAAAAAAACGGTCAGTCAGAAATAATATATATAAAAAATTCCTTCCAATCTGCAGCAAAAAAACATTAAATTATACCGTTGAAAACGTGTTGGATGCTTCTATTGCAGAATTCCTAAAATTGAAAACCATCTAAAATAATATGTTTAAAAAATCATGTATTGCAACAAACAAAAAATAGAAAGAAAAACAAAAACAAACAAGCCGCATTGAAAATAATTAAGTTAGTTGAATGTCTGTGAAAAAATATGATAATAGTAAAAAAAAAAACTCGCGTGTAGCAACGTACACGTGGCAGAAGTGAAACTTCTTTAATAGTAAAAAATAAGAGAGATTTTAGTGTGAAATAGAGAGAGAAAAGAAATTCAATCAATACGAAATGGAATAATAATTTGTTGAGTCAATATTTACATCCAGGGACCGTACCGAATATGGTTTTTGTCGAAAGTGTCATATATAAACTTTTATCTCTTAATTTTTATTTTTTCCGAAATAACAAAAATAACAGTTTTTTGTGCCTTATAGTTTTTTTGAGCAAAAATAACAGTTATTTTCTGCCGTTTATTTTGCGGTCAAAAATATCAGGTAATTTATATTTGTTCAAGTCATTTTACCGATAAAAAAATTTTGATATTATTATTTTCATCGGTGAGACATTTTACACATGGTGTCAACAGTTCAATATGTCAAGCGGCCTTTAAGAAAACACAAATTGCTTGATATTTTTGACCGAAAAAATTAAAGTCACAAAATAACTGCTATTTTTGACCGATAAAATAAAAGTCAAAAGTAACCTTTATTTTTCCTCGAAATATACTAGGCAAGAAATTAACTTTTTAAGAATCAGTTTCAAATTTAAAAGCGACTTAATATTCGTGAGGCTGAGAACATTTCTAACATAATGGTATATTTGAAAAAGTCTTTCGACAATTTGTTTCATTTGAAAATTGTAAAATAACAGTTATGTTCGGTACTTGTTTTAGTACAGTTGGTGTTTTAGTTGCTTTCGAATGTCTTCTCAACATTGTTACTTTTTGAATGCTGGATTGCACTTGCATAGTACTCTTTGAAGGAGCCTCCGAAAGCAGAGGCAAATCTTGTTCATTATTACCTCCTGCTTCCTGATCATAATAATTGCTATGTTGATAGAGGGCCTCATAAGGCAGCGAACGTTGATTGTTGAGTGCATCAACTTGGTTGGCTTTAAAATTTTGTTGAGATGCATCAGTGTGTTTTTTGGGGATTGGTTCTTTGTAGATTCACCAAAATACACTGATGTTTTGTAAAAATGCATTTTGAAACTCAGCCGTTGTTGCAATCACCTTACCTTCATCATTAGTTGCAGACCCAGCTGCGGCTGTATTCTTAAGAGCTCTAATTCGCTCTCTATATTCACGAACGCGTTCTGCTCCTGTTTTAGCTATTTTTCTATTTTTTTTTTCCGTGCATACTTGTAGGATGAAAATTAATGTTACGGTTATGTTAATAATATAATGTTAATGTTAATCTAATGTTAATGTTAATTATGTTATTTTCAGTATGTTACGCGTTCAGTTTTAATTACATTTTGTTTGACTTTTTATCATGTGCCTACGTGGCGTAAACGTATAGATTCGGGCTCATAAGCAACGATGTTCGGGGTTCTATTCTCGGCAGCGGCAGTCATTTTTTTTTTAATTTTCATATGAATTGAAAACGTTAGTCTAGCGTCACGAAAAAGGACCTTGAAATTTCACTCGCCGCCAAAGAAATTTCACTTCAAAAATTTATGATAATTCGCATTATCTTTGATCCTACCAAAAATATTTTTTATTTTTTGATGCATATTGGAAGAGCTTTTTTATATAAACTACCACACCAGACAATATTTTTAGAAAAAACTCGATTTTTAAGGGTTATTTCAAATCATTCCAGTTTCCAGATGGCTATAGCTAGAGTGGAAATATTTGGTACATCATCATAACATAAACCAAGGATTATTTTGCGCAATTGTGCGGATCAACTTTTTTTCGTCAGGCGACTTAATGTTCGTATGACAACAAAAATTAATTTTTTGAATGCAGTTATATGAATAACTTCAAGAGTCAGTTGGCAACAAAATCCGATGAACATGGTGAACGATTTCATCAGACATGTGAACCTTTTGAAGAACGCTATGAAGGCTATGAAAGTATTCATTCTCTTATAGCTGAATTTGGTTATTTTATAGTAGTTGATAAAAAAACAATGTAATAAATAAAAGGGTTGCTTAAGTACTCAAATTTTTAAGGTTCAGTAAAATAACGCATGCTGAAATAATGCCCAAATAAAAAATGAAATAATATCAAAAAAATTTCCATACATATTTGGGCATATTATTGAAAAAAAATATGCATGCTTATTGCATATTGAAAAAAGTCCCAAAATTTTTAATTTCATTTCATTTCATTTGGGCATTATTTCATTTTTTATTTCGGCCTTTATTTCACTACAAAATAACGCTTAAATCAACAATATAATCCATTTTTTATTAGAAATAATATTTTTCAAAATTCTAGAAATTTTTTTAGTCAAACCTGTACTTAAATTTAACAAATTAGGAATAAATTTTGAATTTTAGTTTCTAAAATTTCAAATTTAATGCAAAATAGCAACATGGTTTAAAATCTTGAACTAATTTTTAAACTTATCTTTGAACAAGTGCATTTTGTTATCCATATTTTATTGAAATTAATACTTATCAAAATAATAGAAATTTTTTTGTCAAAGGTTTTCTTAAGTCAAATTTATCATATTGGGACTAAAATTTGAATTTTAGTACTTAAGGTTTAAAATTAAATAGAAAACAAGTAAAGAAAGTCTAAACTCGGTCTAGGCCGACTATGAAATACCCTAAACCTCCTTTCCCAAAAAAATAATAATAATATTATTGAAAATGGGCGTGTCCGTGGGCGGATGAAGCCTATATTTTATATGCATTTCAATATTGATGAAAAATTTACACATACCAAGTTTTATTCCTGTAGCTCACAGTTTATGCCTTATTTTGCTTTCGCTATGGGAGGTGGGCGTGTTCATGGACGGATTACTCCCAATTTTTGAACACACCTTAGTTTTGGTATAAAATACATACATACCAAATTTAATTTCTCTATGACAAACATAACCTTATTTATTGAGTTTTAAACTTTTTGGGTTGTATGGGAGGTAGGCGTGTCCGTGAGAGGATGACACCCATTTTTCAAACACATCTTTGCCTTGTCATAGAAAACATACGTGCGAAATTTTAACTCTGTAGGTTAACCATAGGCTTATTTATTGCGTTTTCAATTTGTGGGTTGTATGGGAGGTGGGCGTGCCCGTGAGCAAATCACGTCCATTTTTCGAAGACATATTTGTGTTGATATAAAACACAAATACACCAAATTTTATTGTTGTAGGTTATTTATGAGCTGAGTTATGCAGTTTTCAGTTTTTGCGTTGTACGGGAGGTAGGCGTGTCCGTGGGCGGATGATGCTAGTTTTTTCAAAACGTCTTGTTTTTGTCATGATGAACACACGCGTCAAACTTTGTCACTGTAGGTAAAACAGAGGCTTATTTATTGCGTTTCCAATTTTTGGGTTGTATGGGAGGTGGGCGTGTCCGTAAGCGGATGACACCCATTTTTCAAAAACATCTTTGTGTTGATACAGAACACATACACACTAAATTTTATTGTTGTAGGTTGATTATGAGCTGAGTTATGCAGTTTTCAGTTTTTGCGTTGTACGGGAGGTAGGCGTGTCCGTGGGCGGATTCCAAAAATATTCAATAGTGCAGATCCTTGGGTCCATATGATCATGTGTACCAAGTTTCATTCAATTATCTCAACTCCTTCGTCTTATCCTGTGTATACGGACAACACACAGACGGACGGACGGACGGACGGACGGACGGACGGACGGACGGACGGACATGGATAGCTCGACTCACGTGGTGACGCTGATCAAGAATATATTTACTTTTCTATACCGGACTCGCTGCGTTCTATGCGTTACAAACGTTTGCACAAAGTTAATATACCCTGACCTTTCAGGTTTAGGGTATAATGACTAAAAGGTAATAAAAGCTGTATTTTGTTTACATTTTGTTCAAGCAAGCAACAGACTAGCCCAAGGTTAGAACGCGCGACTCTGATGCGATGAATAATTTTTTTTTTGTGAGTGCTAATTGTGTACTTAAGTGTTTATGTAATTTATAAATCAACCAGATAAGAGTTTAAATTCTAAACCCATGCGAGACTAAAACTTTATTTTATCTATCGTGGTCTTAATTTTAAACCCATGCAGGACTAAATCTTAGTTTCAGTTCTTGACGTGGTTTAAATTTTAATACAATTTCGGAGCCGTCATATATACGATACAGGATTGACTTAAATAAAGTCCAAGATTCTTAACCGTGTAGATATTATATGGGCATTTCCATCGTCGCGAACGCGACTTACGTACGCCTTTGAGGAGCAAACATATAAATTTTATTTTTATATAATATCATATATATCATTTTTGAGTTTTATATAAGTAATATTGGTAAAAACTAATAAGGTATATCTTCGACTCGGCCGAAGTAAAAATACAGTATCTTAATTTCAATCTCTATTTGTATGAGATTGCAAAAAATTTTACTATTTTGATGACGTCTAAAATACATTCTTATCAAATTGTTTTCCTGCAAAGTAAGGACAAGCAAATTTATTAAGTTTCCAAGTAGGGGTTGTATGGGAGGTGGGCGTGTGTTTAAGTGGTTGATACCAATTTTTCTAACACGCCTCAGTTTTGATATAAAATACACAAATTCCCAATTTCAGGTCTGTATCTTAAATATTAGCCTATTTATAGAGTTTTTACTTTTATGGGTTGTATGGGAAGTGGGTATGTTCGTATCCAGATGACGCCCACTTTTCTTCCACGATTTAGTTTTGATATAAAAAACAAACGTATCAAATTCTTTTCCTGTCGCTTAAAGAGAAGCCTTTTTATAGAGTTTTTAATTTTGGGGTTATATGGGAGGTAGGCGTGTTCGTGGGTGGATGGCGCCCATTTTTCTAACACGTCTCAATTTTTAAAAAAGATAATAAATATCTAATTTTACTTTTGTAGCATTGTCAGATGCCTATTTATATAGTTTTCAATTTTGGGGTTGTATGGGAGGTGGGCGTGTTTGTGGGTGAATGACGCCCATTTTTCTAACGCATCTTAAATTCTTATTTAAAATGAATATAAATCTTATTTTACTTTTGTAGCTTTGACACAATTATCTATAAATAGTTTTCAATATTAGGGTTGTATGGGCGGTGGGCGTGTTCGTTGCCGGATGACGCCCATTTTTCTAACACGTCTTAACTTTTATATAGAAATAATAAATATCTAATTGTACTTATGTAGCCTTGACACAAGCCGATATATATATAGTTTTCAATTTTGGGGTTGTATCGGAGGTGGGCGTGAGCGTAGGTGGATGACGTCCATTTTTCTACTATGTCTTAATTTTTATATAGGCCGCATAAATATCTTGTTATACTTTTGTTGCTTTGACACAAGCCTCTATATATAGTTTTCAATATTAGAGTTGTATGGGAGGTGGGCGTGTTAGTGAGTGGATCATGCCTTTTTTTCGAACACACCTCAATTTTGACATTAATTACATAAATACCGAATTTAAGTTTTGAAGCTTAAATATTTGCTTCTTTATGGAGTTTCCAATATTGGGGTTGTATGGGAGGTAGGCGTGGTTTTCATCCGATTTTGCGCATTCTCGAACTTGATCTACGTTTTTTAAAAAAAACAGCTTAAATATCGAATTTCAGCACAATAGCTTCAAAATTACGGCCGCAATCGTGTCGACAGACAGACGGACATGACTAAATCAACTCAGATGGTGATGTTGAGCAAGAATATATATACTTTTCTATACCTAACACGCCTCCTTATGGGCGTTACACACGTCGTGACAAAATTAACATACCCCTTACGCAGTACGCGTGGGGGTTTAAAAATATATATGAGGCTAGTGAGAAAATTATGATATATTATTGTAACCCCACCCGTACTGCGTAAGGGGTATATTAATTTTATTAATTAATTACGTATGTGGTTATTTTCTTCATCACGACGTTTTTAAGCCCATAAGGAGGCATGGCAGATATAGAAAATTACATATAGTATCCATCAGTACCACCATCTTAGTGGATTTAACCATGTACGTCACTGTTTTTGTGTGTCTGAAAAAGTTACCGTTTTAAAGATATGCGCGTAAATATGTTATTTTGTGACCAACACTTTAAAAATTCAACAAAATCTAATGTTAATTTTCCATACTTCCCATACAAAATGTTTAAAAAAAAAGGCACACAGTGTACACGGAGAAAATTACTTGCGTGTGATTCATGCATAGTCGACTCATAAATGTAAATGCTCCTCCCATTTTTGAATTCATACGACTTAACACAAAGATTGTTGCTTTAACTCACGTGTGCTGGCATCCTTATGCATCATTCTTGCAAAGCCTGGCACATAAAGTTATGCATGGCACATGGTTACTGTTCGCATACACCATACTCAAAAATTCACGTGTTAAAGTCTTCTTGCTTTTGAATTTTGAGAACTATTTCATAAGCCATATTTTTTGTTAAAAATTATATTACATTTTTGTGAGCAACTATTGCATGAATCATGTTTTATATTATTAAAAAAATTTTGTTTAAAATTCTATATTGAAATAGAAACATCAAAATTCATTGCCTTGTTGGTCGAGCGTGCTGAACGTTGAGATTTAAAAATAATGGACGCAGGTTCGAGCCCGGGTTAGACCAACAATTTTTTTTTTGTAATTATTTTTTTAAACATATATAAATGTCAATATGATTAGTAATAAAAAAATCAATTTTATGGTTCATAGCTATGCTAAAATTATATATGAAATACAGAAACCTTACAGCCTTACCAATAACGAGCTGCACACTTTCTCTTAAAATCGGTTTTACTTAAAACTGACTACTTTTTTAAAGCTCCACATTTTTTGTTTGCTACCAATAAAAATCGAGTCAAGCATTATTTTGCTAAAATAGGGATGTTTCAAAAAAGAAGAGAACACTGTCAATTTTGATTGAAAAGCAAATGATTTTTGTCGCTATTCGAAAAATAAAACATTTCAGGCAAGTAGGAAATTGAGAAAAAAGTTTATTTTTAGGCTTAACCTTTCCGCTTTCCAACCTCGTATAAATGGAAATAAGCATTGCGTTAGTTCAAGAGAAGAGTATTAGATTATTGGGAGGTTTGGATTGTAGAGTAGTTTTGGTGAAGCTGTGTTTTAAATACGTGCAGCTCGAAGCTTCCAGGGAAAACACTCGCAGAGAGATTATTCCACAATTTACTAGCAATTGAAGAACTAATTGTATCAGAAATGGTATGTTCTATTGGACATCAAGGCAATAATAGTATAGAGATGAGCCTTGAGAGCTGCCAGAGTGAGTGTAGAAAACAAACGAGCGTCAGCCCATGAATTTCTCTTGAACATTTCCCATTGTAATACCTGTACAGAAGGCTTAGGTAACCAACATGGGGTCGATGCCCAAGAGAGTAGAAAGAGGAAGAAACGGTCTATCGCAGAACGTTGATTTCGGTCCAGAAGCACCAAATAAGATCCTGAAGGCCCTGCCCAAATGTGCGAATTGTGCTCCATTTTGGGCTAGTATATGAGCTTTTCCTCATCAAGCGAAGATCAGCTGGAGTGAAATATTTCTTGCACCGTTCTAAAAAACCTAGGTACTTGGCCGCTTCTTTCGACACATCAAATATATGATCATTCCAACGAAGATCAGATTGGATCGATATCGACAGAATCGACAGAACGTTAAGAGTTGCTGACTCCACAAGATCTACGCCATTCATATTGACAAGAGCTAAGGGGCAATCTACACGCATGTGACTTATGAATTAAGAGCTAACGTCTTAGAATGAGGAGCACAAGGTGGTCCCCAGGGTATTGTGCCTTGATAGGAAAAGTGTCATGGACAGCTCCAACAACAACATCGAAACAATTGCGCAGAAGGACAAGACATGGAGTGAAGTTTCTGGCCTGTTGGCTGCTCATGGATTGTCGGCTCCTGCAAACAGATGCAAAGAGGCCTGTTATCTTAAAGCTTGCAGCCAATAGAGTCAGCACATTTTATAAGCTATCGTATTCTACCATACGTGGTGGGACAAAGCCATACTTGGTATCCATTGTAGATATGGCAATGGCAGCGGTAAATGGTTGTTATGATGGCTCTTATGAAGACCAAGCCTGCAATGACGGCGATGTAGACGGCAGGATTTCTCTGCCCATAAATAAACTTTCTTTGTCCATGATACGTTAAATTTTTCAATTTTGAAATAATTTCAAATTATAAATAAATAAGTCAAAACATGAGTTGAATGTCAAAAAAGTAGCCAGTTTTAAAATAAAATACATGGAAAAGCTATGTATTTTCTGAGCTGGCTATTTTTTAAATTAAAAACTGACTTTATGTTTTTATTGGTACCGTTTTTGCTTAATGTTCAACATTTTTGAAAATGTTGTACATTAAAATCGTTTTTTGGTAAGGCTGTTAGTGTTTTTGTTTGAATTTTCTGACAGTTTTTGTGATGAGCAGTTCTAAAATATGTTTTGCTACAATTGATTTATAGTTACCAACATCTCAGTGGAAGTGTGATGGGCTGGCATGTGGAGGGACGTAGGTTCGAACTCCGGCTGTGTAAGTATCAAAATTTCAAAATTTAAATTTAATTATTAGAATTCCAATTCTATGTCACAATACTTGCTTAATCAGAAATAACATCCGAAATAAGATTGCACTTGCATTCAAAAAATGTGTTGTCTTACATGTAATATTTTATTTAATTTAAAAAAATAATTATTTAAAAAAAAATTTTGCCGCCCTCATCCGGGTTTGAACCCAGGCAGTCCAGCGTTTAAAGCAATCACCAGCCAGCACGGCTAAACTCGAACTTTGGAAATTGTGATTCAATTTCATTAAGAAGGTGCCCGTTCGTAGCAAAATTATATCATTTTAGAATTTAAGTGCAAGTAACCACGAATCATGCGATCATAAGTCATATACCATGAATTCTGTTTTAAAGCATAGAATCATGGCTAATTTTTGCATGAATTGTGTGCTAAATGCTTTATTCTTGCGCTCAATTCTCTCCGTGTAACGATGTCTTTGGGATGAGGGCCAAAAATAGAAGGAGTTGTCGTAAGAACATAAAATTTGGCATGTATCATTATTTCATAAATATAATACACCACAAATTTTATAAAGATCGGCTTCGCCATTCGACCACCTCCCATACAACCCACAAAAGTGAAACTCTATAAAGAGGCTATATATTTGAGCTACAGCGACAAAATTTGTCATGTTTATATGTAACATCAAAACTAAAGTGTGTACAAAAAAATCGGCGTGATCCGCCCACAGCCACGTCCACCTCCAATACAATACACAAGAGTAAAACTCTATAAAGAGGCATATACTTGAGCTACATGGATACAATTTGGTATGAGTGTATATAACATCAAAAGTAAGACGTTTACTTGTCATATCGACCCCTTTGCGCGAAATTATCGTATGAGCCATATTTTCGAAATTGATTTTTTGATGCAAATTTGTTCTACATCCTACAACGCAACATCCTGTAAAATATTGCAGCTGAAATCCCTATAGGTTCTCCAAAAGCAAATGCCAAATTTGGTTTTGAAAGTGCAAGCTAAAGCACAGAAAAGTAGAAAAAACGCTCTCCTGTAAAATTTGGTTTTTGGCACAAACGATAATTTCGCGCAAAGGGGTCGATATACTTTACTTGACATTTATTTTTGTCAAGTGGGCAATTCGTCAGCGAATTATAGCTTAACCGTTTCGGGACGAGAACTTTTGTGGTCATCAATCTTAAAAAAGAGTTTAGATATAGTCTCCTAATGTTGTTTTAAGAAAAGTAATTTCATAATATATTTTTAGGACGTTCCGAAAAGGAGATATCGTCCTGGGACAAAAACATCCCAAACACACCTGAAAAGCAAAATTTGAATAATAAAATCAGAATATATTTTACTTTATTTCAATTTATTTTATTCTTTTATAATATAGATTGTAGCATAAAATTATTTTAATTAGTTTCTATGGCAAGGTGTGAAACATTTTTTACAAAACGCCAAGTTGCAGGCAATGCAAAGCTGATTTGTGCGACTTTCTTTTCCGTTTTTAGTACAATTTACGCACCGTTGTCGCTTGAAGGCAGCAGCTTGAAAAATATTTCGACAGGCTTCAATCCTCGAGGTATTGTTTGGCCAATCAGAAACAATTTCTTCATTCAGACGTTCCACTTCAAATATTTCTTCGTCAGAGTCATCGGAAATATCATTTGCAGTTTCATTCGCATCAACAATTTCCATTCCTTCATTACTATGATCCGTGTCTTCTTCCTCTTCTAAAGCACTACTGCCTTTCTGACTGGGACTATAAGAAGAAATAACAACTGTTTGAGTAAAACTTTACTAAATGACACTTTTTTCCACAATTAAAACACTTGTTTTTTGAGCTTTTGTCGATGGTCTTATTCGCAACTCAAACCGCGCGAACTGATTTATGACTTTTGACATAAGCTTGATGTGTTATATTGACAGCTATATTAAATTTTTTGTAGAGAAGAATATTAATAATGATTTGGGACGGTTTTCAACCAAATCGTGTGAGAATTTTCAGAGATATGATTTTTCAAATTTTTCTGGGATAAAAACATCCCTGTCGTCCCGAAACGGTTAAGCAATACTTGTAAAGTTTCTTTGTTTAAGCCTTTTGCTGTGCGTCACAATGACGTCATTAAAAATGTTATTGTTTTTTTCATGCCATCAAAGATTTATCGTGATTTTTTCAAATTATTTTGATGTAATGAAAAACCTCTTTCGTGATCCTTGCGAGCTAACAGCAAAGTTATTTAAGTTCTTTGAATTAATTTTATTCCAAAAATAAATAAAATATGTATTTGCTATTTATTTTCTTGAATATAACTGCAGCAAAAATATCTCAAGCCTCTTTCTTTACAATATCGTCGTTAAGTATCTGTATCTCTGTAGCTTCATAATCATTGCTTAATATTTTATAACTGCTGCAAAATCGATTTCATCAAAAATTCTATTAAACTTTGCTGTTGCTGGTAAAGCAACAACTGCTGACTGCCAACAAAAAATTGATAACTTGATACCTGCTTGCGGCGCAAAAAGTTGACGCTGTTTATGTCGTGAAAATGGTTTATTTTTTAAGTATCGAATTTGAGAGCATCAACGTTAAGAGTGTGGAGTGTTGAGAGTGTAGAGCATGCCAAATAGACAAATTAAGCTCATACATGTTTTTTTGAAAAATTATAAATACGATGGGGAAAATAAAATTTTAAATTATATTTAAAAATCAATAAAATACATATTTTATCTAGATAAAACAAGCTATCACAAGCTTGTATATAAGCTGCAATTAACAGTTATAAATTTTTCATCAAACAGCACATCCCACACCAGCCACTTCTGCGCAATCGTAATTAAAAATAAATAATTTGCTTTATTTTGCGTGAAATGGTGCTAAAATAATATTGAAACGTTCTCTTAATTTAAATTAAATTTTTTTTTAAACAAAAAAAAAAAAATATGAAATTGAATTGGAAAAAATATTTGCACAGCTTCGTAGTTGAATGACTGCATAATTGTAATTATTCAATTTTAGCTGAATAAACAAAAGCACAGCAAACAGTTCGTTATATAAAATTCACTTTTGCAAAATTTTTAATTGATAAGTTTTCATAAAAAGGAATCCAAAAAAAAAAAAAAAAAACATAAAATATTAAATGCCATTTATGCACAACAGGCAGATTATTAAATAAACTCGTGTGTTTTTTTTTTGTCATATTTTTTATGGCAAAGCGAATTTTAAACAATGCATATTCTACTTCATATATATGCGCATGCAGACGAACATATGTGTGTGTGTGTGTGTGTGTGTGTGTGTTCAACATGTCACACCACTGATGACCAATTTAATAAAATAACTGCAGCTTTTTCTCTTGATTTGGTTTATAAATGTATGTATATCGATGTTTTAGTGCTTCCCGAAATTAACCGTTTTTACTACAATTAAATGCTTGAGTGAAAAAACACAAAGAATTATTGGCATGTTTTTATTAATTTTTTTTGTTACTTTTTTAAAAATAAGAGCAAATGGCTTGCCATAACTTCAGAGTAACAACAACTATAGGGGAAAAAAAAATGTCATAACTATTTAAATTGTTGCAACTGATGGCACAGTAATTAGTTCTGTTCATAAAGTTGAAAATTTTAATTAGTTTCATTTGATGCATCAGACACAAAAAAAGTGCTAAACTGCCTACCTCAACCTCCGTTTAACTTACTTGATGGAATTAATGCTGCTATTTCAACACTTAATGGTAATGAAAAAGTTTTATTTTAACTAATGAACACTTTAAAAAGTGTCTTTTATTACTTATTAACGTTTTCTAAATAAATAACAAATCTATTTTTATAAAAGCCATTTTTTATTTGTTCGATTGTTTGCTTGTTTGTGTGTTTGACTTTTATAAGTACAAATCTATGGCATTGAATGGATTTTGCTCTTGGTCACATATATTATTTATCTGCTCAAAGGAGTCATGGAATAATTTTCATTAAAAACGCCCTTTCAGCCATCTTTAAGTCAATGCAAATCCAAGTGACTTGCAAAATAATCTAAATAAAAGAATCGATCATTACCACATGAGACACAAAGGAACAATTTACACTTATGTGCAGTTATTTAAAAAATAATCTATAAATAGTAGTATTCCGCAACGTAAGTCGTCGAAATCTTCCTAATTTTTTAAATATCATAAACTTAAAAATTTACTTTTACTTTGATATCCGAAAATAACAGGAACCAAAAATAGCTGCTGTTTTGAAAATTTTGAAGGAAAAAATCATTATGTTAAAGGCACTGGAGAAGAATGTAACGTATACCAAATTGATTCTTGTTTCATTTGCTGTTCAAAAATATTAAGATTTTTATTTTTTTAAGTTTTATATTAAAAATCATAAAATAACTGTTATTGTTAAGCTTAATTTCTTGGCTCATAAATAACACTTAGTTTTGGAGTTTTATTTTATTAATCAAAAAATAAAACTTATTCTCACTGAAATAGGACTTATTTTTTGAGTTTTGTCTTATTACTTAAAAAACAAAACCTATTTTTGATTTTTTTTTTCGCTCTTAAACAAAACTTACATTTTGAGATTTTTATTTTTACTCAGAAAATAACACTTATTAATAAGTTTTATTTTTTCGCTCTTAAATAAAACTTTTTTTGTCTTTTATATTTTTACTTACGAAATAATACTTATTTTCAGATTTATTTTTTCACTCTGCAACAAAATTTATTTTTTGAGTTTTATTTTTTTACTCAGTAAATAACTGTTATTTTTTAAGTTTATTTTTTTTTTTTGTTCTTAAATAAAACATATTTTTTGGGCTTTTACTGAGAAAATAAAACTTATTTTTGAGTTATATTTTTCCACTCTAATATAAAACACATTTTTTATTTTATTTTGTTCCTTTTTTTACTCAGAAATAACTGTTATTTTTTAGTTATATTTTTTGATTTTAAATATAACTTATTTTTTGGGCTTTTACTGAGAAAATTAAACTTATTTTTCAGTTATATTTTTCCGCTCTAAAATAAAACTCATTTTTGTGTTTTATTTTGTTACTTACAAAATAAAACTTATTTTTAGATTTATTTTTTCACTCTGCAATAAACTTATTTTTGAGTTTTATTTTTTTACTCAGTAAATAACTCTAATTTTTGAGGGTTATTTTTTTGCTCTTAAAAAAAACCTATTTTTTGGGCTTTTAGTGAGAAAATAAAACATATTTTTGAAATATATTTATTACTCAGAAAATAAAACTTATTTTTCGAGTTTTAGATTTTATTACTCGGAAAATTAAACTTATTTTTTAAAATAAGGCATACATAAAGAGCCATTTAAAAACAAAAAACCAAGAGATAGTTGATATTAGAATAAAAAGAGTCTCATTTGTGAGTAAAAGAATAAAACTAAAAAAATAAGTGTTATTTTCTGTGTAAAAAAAATATAACACAAAAAATTAGTGTTTTATTTGAGCGAAACAATTTTACTCAATAAAAAGTGTTATTTTTTGAGAACAAAAATTAAAATTAAAAAAAAAGTTTCATTTCAAAGCAAAAAAAACAAAACTCAAAAATAAGTTTTCTTTTCTTAGTAAAATAAATAAAACTCGAAAATAAGTATTATTTTCTGAGCAAATCAATATAACATGAAAAATAAATGTAAAGAAAAGCATATATCTTCAATACTACATCAATTCTTCACAAATAATAAGTAACAATTATTTCCCATGACAACAATCTCTCGACATTGACATTGACATTGGCATTGACATTGACATTGACATTGACATTGACATTGACATTGACATTGACATTGACATTGACATTGACATTGACATTGACATTGACATTGACATTGACATTGACATTGACATTGACATTGATATTGACATTGACATTGACATTGACATTAACATTGACATTGACATTGACATTGACATTGGCATTGACATTGACATTGACATTTACATTGACATTGACATTGACATTGACATTGACTTTGACATTGACATTGACATTGACATTGACATTGACATTGACATTGACATTGACATTGACATTGACATTGACATTGACATTGACATTGACATTGACATTGACATTGACATTGACATTGACATTGACATTGACATTGACATTGACATTGACATTGACATTGACATTGACATTGACATTGACATTGACATTGACATTGACATTGACATTGACATTGACATTGACATTGACATTGACATTGACATTGACATTGACATTGACATTGACATTGACATTGACATTGACATTGACATTGACATTGACATTGACATTGACATTGACATTGACATTCACATTGACATTGACATTGACATTGACATTGACATTGACATTGACATTGACATTGACATTGACATTGACATTGACATTGACATTGACATTGACATTGACATTGACATTGACATTGACATTGACATTGACATTGACATTGACATTGACATTGACATTGACATTGACATTGACATTGACATTGACATTGACATTGACATTGACATTGACATTGACATTGACATTGACATTGACATTGACATTGACATTGACATTGACATTGACATTGACATTGACATTGACATTGACATTGACATTGACATTGACATTGACATTGACATTGACATTGACATTGACATTGACATTGACATTGACATTGACATTGACATTGACATTGACATTGACATTGACATTGACATTGACATTGACATTGACATTGACATTGACATTGACATTGACATTGACATTGAAATTAAAATTAAAATTGAAATTGAAATTGAAATTGAAATTGAAATTGAAATTGAAATTGAAATTGAAATTGAAATTGAAATTGAAATTGAAATTGAAATTGAAATTGAAATTGAAATTGAAATTGAAATTGAAATTGAAATTGAAATTGAAATTGAAATTGAAATTGAAATTGAAATTGAAATTGAAATTGAAATTGAAATTGAAATTGAAATTGAAATTGAAATTGAAATTGAAATTGAAATTGAAATTGAAATTGAAATTGAAATTGAAATTGAAAGTGAAATTGAAATTGAAATTGAAATTGAAATTGAAATTGAAAGTGAAATTGAAATTGAAATTGATATTGAAATTGAAATTGAAATTGAAATTGAAATTGAAATTGAAATTGAAATTGAAATTGAAATTGAAATTGAAATTGAAATTGAAATTGAAATTGAAATTGAAATTGAAATTGAAATTGAAATTGAAATTGAAATTGAAATTGAAATTGAAATTGAAATTGAAATTGAAATGGAAATTGAAATTGAAATTGAAATTGAAATTGAAATTGAAATTGAAATTGAAATTGAAATTGAAATTGAAATTGAAATTGAAATTGAAATTGAAATTGAAATTGAAATTGAAATTGAAATTGAAATTGAAATTGAAATTGAAATTGAAATTGAAATTGAAATTGAAATTTAAATTGAAATTGAAATTGAAATTGAAATTGAAATTGAAATTGAAATTGAAATTGAAATTGAAATTGAAATTGAAATTGAAATTGAAATTGAAATTGAAATTGAAATTGAAATTGAAATTGAAATTGAAATTGAAATTGAAATTGAAATTGAAATTGAAATTGAAATTGAAATTGAAATTGAAATTGAAATTGAAATGCAAATTGAAATTGAAATTGAAATTGAAATTGAAATTGAAATTGAAATTGAAATTGAAATTGAAATTGAAATTGAAATTGAAATTGAAATTGAAATTGAAATTGAAATTGAAATTGAAATTGAAATTGAAATTGAAATTGAAATTGAAATTGAAATTGAAATTGAAATTGAAATTGAAATTGAAATTGAAATTGAAATTGAAATTGAAATTGAAATTGAAATTGAAATTGAAATTGAAATTGAAATTGAAATTGAAATTGAAATTGAAATTGAAATTGAAATTGAAATTGAAATTGAAATTGAAATTGAAATTGAAATTGAAATTGAAATTGAAATTGAAATTGAAATTGAAATTGAAATTGAAATTGAAATTGAAATTGAAATTGAAATTGAAATTGAAATTGAAATTGAAATTGAAATTGAAATTGAAATTGAAATTGAAATTGAAATTGAAATTGAAATTGAAATTGAAATTGAAATTGAAATTGAAATTGAAATTGAAATTGAAATTGAAATTGAAATTGAAATTGAAATTGAAATTGAAATTGAAATTGAAATTGAAATTGAAATTGAAATTGAAATTGAAATTGAAATTGAAATTGAAATTGAAATTGAAATTGAAATTGAAATTGAAATTGAAATTGAAATTGAAATTGAAATTGAAATTGAAATTGAAATTGAAATTGAAATTGAAATTGAAATTGAAATTGAAATTGAAATTGAAATTGAAATTGAAATTGAAATTGAAATTGAAATTGAAATTGAAATTGAAATTGAAATTGAAATTGAAATTGAAATTGAAATTGAAATTGAAATTGAAATTGAAATTGAAATTGAAATTGAAATTGAAATTGAAATTGAAATTGAAATTGAAATTGAAATTGAAATTGAAATTGAAATTGAAATTGAAATTGAAATTGAAATTGAAATTGAAAAATTGAAATTGAAATTGAA
The DNA here is from genome assembly GCA_958299015.1 of Tetanocera ferruginea. Classification (NCBI taxonomy): domain Eukaryota; kingdom Metazoa; phylum Arthropoda; class Insecta; order Diptera; family Sciomyzidae; genus Tetanocera; species Tetanocera ferruginea. The sequence goes on from OY282641.1 coordinate 144,242,782, forward strand.
ATTGAAATTGAAATTGAAATTGAAATTGAAATTGAAATTGAAATTGCAATTGCAATTGAAATTGAAAATGAAATTGAAATTGAAATTGACTTTGAGTTTGACTTTGACTTTGACTTTGACTTTGACTTTGACTTTGACTTTGACTTTGACTTTGACTTTGACTTTGATTTTGATTTTGAGATTGGCTTTTACGTCAATCCTTTTTTGTGGGTCTTTTTATTGACTACCATTTTTTCAACCATTCTTGAGTTGCATCCTCTACTAAAGAAGATGATACATATCTTCAGAAATTTTCAAGTTATTCTGATAAAAAGTGTTTCGCAATTAAACGAAAGGCATCTTTTTTTTATTTAAAAAAGCAAATTTTTAATATATTTAATATTGAAAATGTATACTTTGATCCTTATTAATACCACATATGCATCAAAAATTACCAAAAGTTGTAATTGGTCGCTTCATAACGGAATCGTTGGAATTTTGTTTATCGTGTGTGAATTTCTACATTTTGTTGGCTAACATCTGTGTTTTGTTTCCACACCCGCAATTGTTATAATGTGCTTTGGGTACAAATGCTTTTTCAAATTAATTCTTTTTACGCCCTTTAGGAATGATGAAAAACCTTAGTTAGTTTTTTTTCTCCACTCATCATTGTATTAACTTAAGCCAATTGGGTGTATCTGCTTATTTATTTTTCCAATCAAATACACGCAAACCAATTCATCTGCATAATTTTAATCATAAAATCACTCATTGAGCTTTTTTTTTTTTCCCCAAATACTCCATGTCACCTGGCATAGTCATACTTCCTACCTCATTTCAGTCCCAACCACAATAGCCAACAACCCTAAATTTGTATAAAAAAGAAAAAAAAAATACTAACATTTGAGTTCACATTTCACTGCATTGTGGGTTGCATGTGGATACAAATTTGCGCACGTTGAGATTACCAGACGTGAGTGGTGAGAGAAGGAGATGAGGGAGGAAAAAAAAAACCTAAAGCCAAGTCTTGTGAATTGACATTAACTTAACTGGCACACACATAAAAGCAAATACACATAGATACATACAAACACACACCCACTTTTGTTGCGCCTTTTATGTGAAGTGCAACAGCAGCAGAAGCATCAGCAATAGAAGCTTTATTAATTCGGCTTAACCTGAAGCATAGCTTGGAGCTTGTACCCTATTTTTTTGTGTTTCCAATTGTGTGTTTTTTTCTCGCATTTTTTTTTTTTTGTGTATACTCGACTTTATTCAGAACTATCATCAGGATCTGTCAACTTCAAGGACTCTCTCACATACAAATTCTCATTACATATGCATACTGTAGGGATACGCGTTTATATATGAGCTTGAGTGACTCTGTGTATAGCATGAGCAATGAGAGTGGAAGTGGGAGTGTGGGTGTGGTTGTTGGTTATGTTCGTTTTGTGTTTGAGTGCTTGTTCTTATTTTCTTTTGTGGCGCATTAAGTGTCAGCGAGCATTTTATTAGGAATTTATTATTAAGGGGGTGTCATGCACACGTACATGTGTATGTTTGATTTTTAATGAATCTTTATAAACACATATATACACAGCCACACAGACACGTACTTGCGCCGCTGTATATGTGTATGTGTGCGTATGTTCCTGTTTGTCAGCATGTGTTTTATATTCTTTTTTATTTTGTGTGTCTTCTTCTGTCATTTTCAAGTAATTTAGACATCTTCAGTACGTACTCAAGATTAATTTGCTTTCGCATGGAATGAGTTGGTGAGGGGAGTTACGGTGGGTAGGAGTTGTATTAGCATGGGTATGAGTTGTAAATAAAAAAGATATACATATTAAAGCAATTTTTTTTTTTATATGTTTGTTCCATTGTTTTGTCTGTGTTTGTGCAATAATATGTTTTTGCGATTAACTTAAGAGTCTGCATGTTTTACAAGGACAAGCGACGCAGTCAAAATGTACACGCTCAACTTTTCTTAGTCAGTTTAAATCTGCAACAACTTTTAAAACAAATTTTGCGTAGCTATGTATGAATTTAAAAAATAATTTTTTGTAAATTCTGAGTTTTTTCTGAAAATCATTAACAATATTAATATATGATATAAGTGAATATATTCAAACAGCTCTTCTAAGCCGTTAGTGGTACAGAAAAGAAACTGACGTCTCACTCAAGCATCTTTAAATTATCTTCTTGGTGATGCAATTAATAATATTTTTTGTAGAAACAACTATGTTTTCTTAACGCCAAATTTTCCGTCATATTTTTCATATTCGGTGCATTTTACTTATTTTTTATATCATTTTAATATAATGTCGCATTTAAGTATTTATTCTGAAGGCTTCCTCAAAAATTAAATTGCTATTTTAAACGAAGTATTTGTAAAATAAAAATTAAAATAAAAAAAAACACAAGTAAAGAAAGTCTTAAGTCGGTCTAGGCCGACTATGAAATACCCTAAACCCACTTTTCAAAAACAAAAAATTTTTATTGTAAATGGGCGTCTCCAAGGGCGGATGAAGCTTGTATTTTATATGCATTTAAATGTTGATGAAAAATTTACATATACCAAGTTTTATTCCTGTAGCTCACAGTTAATGCCTTTATTGTGCTTTCGCTATGGGAGGTGGGCGTGTTCATGGACGGATTACTTCCAATTTTTGAACACACCTTAGATTTGGTATAAAATACATGCATACCAAATTCAATTTCTCTATGACAAACATAACCTTATTTATTGAGCTTAAAACTTTTTGGGTTGTATGGGAAAAAGGCGTGTCCGTAGGCGGATGGCGTCCATTTTTCAAAACCATCTTTGCCTTGTCATGAAAAAACATACGTGCCAAATTTTAACTTTGTAGGTTAAACAGAGGCTTATTGATTGCGTTTTCAATTTTTGGGTTGTATGGGAGGTGGGCGTGTCCAAGAGCGGATGACGTCCATTTTTCGAAGACATCTTTGTGTTTGCATAAAACACATACATATCAAATTTTATTGTTGTAGGCTTATTATGAGCTGAGTTATGCAGTTTTCAATTTTCGAGTTGTATGGGAGGTAGGCGTGTCCGTGGGCGGATGATGTCCACTTTTCAAAACCATCTTTGTTTTGTTACAAAAAATATATGTGCCAAATTTTAGCTCTGTAGGTTAAACAGAGGCTTATTTATTGCGTTTTCAATTTTTGGGTTATATGGGAGGTGGGCGTGTCCGTAAGCGGATAACGTCCATTTCGATCCTCAGCCGCGGCGAAAAGTTTTTTTCAATAAAAAATTTTTCTGATCGGTTACCACCTCTCTGCAGACAATGGCAAACCTCAGAGAGTAAATAATGCCATGTAAAGCTTCTTGAGAACATGAACTTTAGCCGTTCGGAGTCGGCATAAAACATGTAGGTCCAGTTCTCGGTCAATTGTGAGCAAACATTTAATAGCACACACAACCCAATTGATCATAAGAAGCTCGGTCAAAGTCCTTTCAAGGGCTGAAATGGCCAATTTGTTTTTTTTTTTTTTTTATTTGAAGGAAGTTGTGAAGGCAAGTTTAAAATTCTTGTGAAATTCAAATAGTTTTCGAATGAATATAAATGTTTTTTCGAAACTTTACAAATTTCCATAAATTGTATTTTATTTTTCACTTAATTTCCTCGTAAGAGCGCTTTGTAAAGATTTTGACGAAGTACCAGTGAGCTTTCAAGTAGCTTCTATATTAACTGTGAAATCGAGGTTGTTCATTTGTAAGCTAATCCTTGTTAGCATGATACGCAAAATTTTTGACGAAGCACCAGTAAGTTTTGACGAAGTATCAGTCAGCTTTCAAGCAGCTTCTATATTAACTGTCAGAGCGAGGCTATTCATTTCTCAGCGTATCCTTCTTAGTGTGATTCGTAAAGGTTTAAAGGGGGACATGAGATTGGCCGTTTTTTTAAATTAACCTTTTTTTTATAATTTTGTATTTTAGTAAATATTCTTAAGATTGTAAAAAAAAAATTTCATGGAAATATTCTTACGGGTACAGCCGGATTAGTAAGAGGGCATTTTTAATTTTCGCATTTCTTTTCTTTGTTCACAAACTTTGAACGCGTTTATCTCGAAACCATGTTTTTCGTACTAGTTGCGGCACTAGCGGGTTAATTTTTTGACGAATTGGTTTTTTTTTTTTTTTTTGTTTTGTAAACTCGCTGTCGTATGACACGAGCTTTTTTGATTTTTTATGAATTTTTAAAGTCAATATTATTTTCGAAAAAACACACTTCCAAATTTGGAACATCACCAAAAATTTCATTAACCAATTTTATAAAGATTTAAAAAAGTCATTTTTTTTCCAGATCGGACAATTTTTGCGACTCCCAGCGCTGCAACAAGGCCCTTTTTATACCCTAAACCTGAAAGGTGAGGGTATATTAACTTTGTGCAAACATTTGTAACGCATAGAACGAAGCGAGTCCGGTATAGAAAAGTATAAATTCTTGATCAGCGTCACCACGTGAGTCGAGCTATCTATGTCCGTCCGTCCGTCTGTCCGTCTGTGTGTTGTCCGTAAGCACAGTATAAGAGGAAGGAGTCGAGATAATTGGATGAAACTTGGTACACATGGTCACATGCACTCAAGGATCTGCACTATTGAATATTTTTGGAATCCGCTTACGGACACGCCTACCTCCCATACAACGCAAACATTTAAAACTGCATAACTCAGCTCATAATAAGTCTACAACAATAACATTTGATGTTTATGTGTTTTATACAAACACAAAAATGTCTTTTAAAACGTCATCAGCTCATGGACACGCCCACCTCCCATACAACACAAAAATTGAAAACGCAATAAATAAGCCTGTGTTTAACCTACAGAGCTAAAATTTGGCAGGTATGTTTTTTATGACAAGACAAAAATGCTTTTGAAAAATAAACATCATACGCCTACGGACACGCCTACCTCCCATACAACGTGAAAATTGAAAATTGCATAACTCAGCTTTTAATTAGCCTACAACAACAAAATTTGATATGTATGTGTTTTATACAAACAAAAAGATGTCTTCGAAAAATGAACGTAATCCGCCTACGGACACGCCTTCCTTCCATACCACCCAAAAACTGAAAACGCAATAAATAAGCCTCTGTTTAACCTACAGAGCTAAAATTTAGCAAGTATGTTTTTTATGACAAGACAAAGATGGTTTTAAAAAATGGACGTTATCCGCCAACGAACACGCCTACCTCCCATACAACCCAAAAAGTTTAAAACTCAATAAATAAGGTTATGTTTGTCATAGAGAAATTATATTTGGTATGTATGTATTTTATACCAAAAATAAGGTGTGTTCTAAAATTGGGATTAATCCGTCCATGAACACGCCCACCTCCCATAGCGAAAGCACAATTAAGGCATTAACTGTGAGCTACAGGAATAAAACTTGGTATGTGTAAATTTTTCATCAACATTTAAATGCATATAAAGTATAGGCTCCATCCGCTCACGGAGACGATCATTTACAATAAAAATTTTTTGTTTTTGAAAAGTAGGTTTAGGGTATTTCATAGTCGGCCTAGACCGACTTTAGACTTTCTTTACTTGTTTTTCTCTGCAGCCAGTTTGGAGCTCTATGAAACCATGTTGGAGTGATAAATATATTTTTTTTTTTAATTTTTTTTCTGGTAACTTGATCAATTTTCTACAATAATAAAGAAAAATTTTGGAAAAATGTTTATTTTTGACTGAGTTATGAATTTTGTCCCACCTTAAACAAAGCACCAGTAAGCTTCCAAATAGTTTCTACATTGCATGTGAGAGAGAGGTTGTTCATGTGAGAGCGAATTCTTGTTAAGGTGTTTGTTAAAGGCACAGGCAAAGCACCTGTAAGCGAATTCAAAAGCTTCTTGAGAGAAGCAATATCGAGGCTTTTTATCTTAAGTAAGCAATATCGCGTGAACATCTTTAGAACTCCAAATGAAATTTAAAGAGGTTTTGCGCAAGTGCTTGTAAGCTTGTAAGAAATTCAACTGTAAGTAGGCATTCACCAATTTTGTACTGTTATTAGTAGTAAAAGTTTGTTTAAAAAAAATATCTGGATATAACATATCCAGTTTTGTTGAAATCTTTAAGTGGAATTTTTTAATTTAGAACTCTCATTATTTTTCATTTATTATTTCAAACTAGTATTTTATGAAAGTAATAAATTTTTTTTGTATTTTGAAAAATATCAACATTCTGATTTAAAAATTTTGCAATACACGTTGATTGAGCTTAAAAAAAAAAAAAATTAATAACAATCACTTGTGTTGCATAGCAGTGCAAAAATTGTTATATTCCTTATAATTGATTTTCATAAAATTGATGCAGACATTTTTTCGCTTCTCTTTTTTTTTGAGCGCTATAATTCAGATTTGTCGAATAAATATCACTTTAAATTTTTTGCTGCTGTTCTATAAATAATATGTGGCAACTTTGTATGCCGCAGAAATGATTTAATTTTTTAAAAATCGAATTTTATGTGTTATAGTCTGAAAAAAAAAACAACACAATGAAAAACATACTCTCTGACAGAACATATATATTATAATTCCGACATATATTTTTTTGTAACGCAACCAAAAATAATATAAGAAAAACACTTCATTAAAAGCGTAGGTGTAACCAGTGTGTTACATTTTACTAAAGCGTTTTTCAACACTTGCACATCACATCATGTAACGCCTCACGCCTAACGCCCACCACTGGCAACGCCCGCTGTTGTGCCGCTGTTCATGATAAATCTATGCGTATTGAATTCGTTGTCGAGGGGAGTGAAACACAGAGGCTGTATCTCTGTTTTCAGGCGAAATAGTAGTAAGTGTGGAGAGATTTCTACTACTTTGTTTGTTAAAGTATTCAAATTTGTTTGGCTTTAAAATTGATGTTATATTTCTGTGAAAATATCTTCTGAGAATTAAGTCTAGAAGAATTCAAAAATGCTAGCTTGCACAAAAGCAACCATTAAAGCCTTTAATGCCATAACTGCACGTGTACACGTAGAAACTTGACTCCAAAGTGACATAAAATCTGGAGATTAAATCTGGATGATTGCCTGACCTAAAGTGACCTTTTTTTGTTTGTTTTTTTGTCTTTTTTGTTCTTTGTTTGGGATTCAAGAAGTGTTTTGGGGAATTTCATACTTTTTTGCCATGCAAGTTAAATTATTTTGTTTTTGTTTTTTTCTTATTTGCTTTTTGTTTGGCTCATGGGGCACTCATCAGCCCTGCAGGCGCGCTTAATTCGAAGCATGTCGGTACAAAATGAAGAGTGGCATAAAAAATAATATAAATTACGATGCGGCACTCAAACTTCAGGCCTTTTTTTTTTTGTTGGTGCGTTTTTATGTTTTCTTTTTTTTTTGTTGTTGCTTTTGTTTTTATTTGCATCCGTTGAGCTTTATGCGCAAATTTTATTTACATTTGCTCTATGTTGTTGGTGCTGTTGTGCTCTTGGCTTAATTTAAAATGTCTCCATATTCATAAAGAGTTAAAATTGCTTAAAAAAACACACAAAAAAAAAATGAAAAGGAAAAACATGAAAATAATACAGGTAGCTGGCAAGAAGAAGCACCTATATCCGTTTATTTATTCTGCTATAAAAAGGAATATTTAATTTAATGGTATTGGTGTTGGGCATTATGTTGCCCCAGCAACACAAAAAGGATAACTCTTTGATAAGCAAGCAAAATAGCAACAAGCATGACTTTATTTAAGCTTTAGCCATAAATATAATAAATTAAAAAAGAACCTGTTTGTTTTGGCCAGATATATCTTTGCTCTACTATGGGCTGTTATAGCGTAGAAATACCTGAATTTATCTAAAAAAACCCTATTTAAACTGCATTCTTGAGCTCAAGCAAGGGCACGTTTTACATCACATACACATATGCATATATATAGCATAGTCACAATTTTCAATATTATTAAGCTTTGTTCAAGCTAGTCCTTGTAAACTCAGAACATTATCCCACCCACAACATGCAGCTGCTTTGTAGTCCTTTCTTGTCCTTTCCTTTTTTTTTCTTCTATTTCATTTAGTGTAGGTATTATATATTGCAAGAAAAAAAATTCTTAGAACTGAAACTCAACTCGTGCATGTCTAAATACATTATCCTGGACTGCTGCGTGCAAAAAAAAGCTAAATAAATTATTTTGTATTGCTTTAAGATATCTTGCTATTGAAATTTTACGCACGCAAACTGCAAGGCAATCCTTTTTTTCTTGTTCTTGTTCTTCGTTTTTTAACTTTTTGAAAAAGGATTCTTTTATCCCCAACTTCCTTGACAATTTATCTGCTTTATTTTTGATTATTTTTTTTTTTTTGTTTTTTTGTTTTTTTGTTTGTTTCATCAGTTCTTCTTCGCTTTGGTTTTTATGTTTTTCATTTTTATTTATTTTTTTTTTTTGTTTTTTTTTTTATTTTGTTTTTAGCCTACCTTTGTTTTGCGGTAAGTAATTTTGTAATTTAATGTCATCTTTTTTGTGATGTCCTGTTCAAAACCACAAAAAAAAATATACAAACAAACAAAACAAAACCGCTAACGAAGGTATCCTTATGCAAATACGGCTTATATTATTTTACTTTTGGTTTTTGCCATTTATTTACATTTGCCATAAATATTTTATTTTCTTAATTGTCTGCAGGTTATGAGAAGAACAAGTCGAAATTTTTTTAAGCTTAAAGATCTAACGCTAAAATGTACACCTTTTTTCCTGTCTGTGTGATGTCTTTCTTAAGTTTAATATTTAAAGTAGATTTTAAGCTTTTTTTTATTTTATTTTAATAAGCTAAAAGTATAGTTTTTGCTAAGAAGGACATGCCTTTCAAAGTGCTGCTTTTTCATTAAATCTTCATTACTTGATAAATATGAATAATTCTCGAAATGTCTGAAGTTGCATGCTCACAACTAAAAGCGAGTTCTTTTCGTCAGAAACTTTTGTTTGGTTTTTGTAGACAGAAACGAGTTTTACTTTTAAAATTTATAAAAATATATATCTTAGTATATAAAAGACAAACTTCTTGCTGCGTGCCCTAAATCGCTCAAACTGTTAATAATTGTTATTGCTAAGCTTTTTCAAACCTTTTCAGCCTGTAGCAGAACCTGTTCTAAAATTATGTTTCGGAAATCGTAGGACATGAAGACAAGCGTCATTTTCCTCAGCTACTATACATCAAACTGTACATTTTTCTTGTAATTACAGTGCATCTTAAGTCCTATTCAATAACTGAACCAGAACCTGTTCAGCCTGGCTCTGCACCTCATAACACTCAAACTGTTCACTCTTGCTTTTAAGGAGGGACATAACATTCGCGGCAGAGAAAACAGACCTTTTCTTAAAAATTCATAACTCAGTAAAAATAAACATTTTTCCAAAATCTACAATTTTTATCATTGTAGGGAATTGAACAAGTTACAAGTTACATTCCAAAAAATATATTTCTCACTAAAACTAGTTTTTATACCCTAAACCTGAAAGGTCAGGGTATATTAACTTTGTGCAAACGTTTGTAACGCATAGAACGAAGCGAGTCCGGTATAGAAAAGTATATATATTCTTGATCAGCGTCACCCCGTGAGTCGAGCTATTCATGTCCGTCCGTCCGCCCGTCCGTCCATCCGTCCGTCCGTCCGTCCGTCCGTCTGTCCGTCTGTGTGTTGTCCGTATACACAGGATAAGAAGAAGGAGTTGAGATAATTGGATGAAACTTGGTACACGTGGTCACATGAACCCAAGGATCTGCACTATTGAATATTTTTGGAATACGCCCACGGACACGCCTACCTCCCGTACAACGCGAAAATTGAAAACTGCATAACTCAGCTCATAATAAGCCTACAACAATAAAATTTGGTATGTATGTGTTTTATATCAACACAAAGATGTTTTTGAAAAAAAAACCTCATCCGCTTACGGACACGCCCACCTCCCATACAACCCAAAAATTGAAAACGCAATAAATAAGCCTCTGTTTGACCTACAGAGCTAAAATTTGGCACGTATGTTTTTTATGACAAGACAAAGATGGTTTTGAAAAATGGACGTCATCCGCCTACGGACACGCCTTTTTCCCATACAACCCAAAAAGTTTTAAACTCAATAAATAAGGTTATGTTTCTCATAGAGAAATTAAATTTGGTATGGATGTATTTTATACCAAAACTAAAGTGTGTTCAAAAATTGGAAGTAATTCGTCCATGAACACGCCCACCTCCCATAGCGAAAGCACAATAAAGGCATTAACTGTGAGCTACAGGAATAAAACTTGGTATGTGTAAATTTTTCATCAACATTTAAATGCATATAAAATATAGGCTTCATCCGCTCTTGGAGACGCCCATTTACAATAAAAATTTTTTGTTTTTGAAAAGTGGGTTTAGGGTATTTCATAGTCGGCCTAGACCGACTTTAGACTTTCTTTACTTGTTTTTCACTGGTGTTAAAGAGCTCCAAACTGGCGGCAGAGAAAAAACGGGGTTTCGTGGTTGCAGCGCTGGTAGTCGCAAAAATTGTCCGATCTGGAAAAAAATGACCATTTTAAATCTTAAAAAAATTGGTTATCGTATGAGAGGAACTTTTTTTTTAAATTTTTTTTCAATTTTTAGTGATGATTCAAATTTGAAAGTGTGTTTTTTCGAAAAAAATATTGATATTAAAAATTCATAAAAAATCGAAAACAAATTAAAAAAAGCTCGTGTCATACGATAACGAATCAAGTTTAAAAAAAATAAAAAAAAACAATAAATTTCGTCGAAAAATTAACCTGCTAGTACGAAACCAGTACGAAAAACATGGTTTTTATATGTATGAAGTAGTTCACGATTCCATTGTATAAAAAAATGAATTTCATGCATTTTTGTCTCTAATTTTATAATTAATTTTTGCTGCCCTTGTATCATCTGTACATGGATTATGTGAATTTCGGTCACTTAACTCATGAAGTAGTTCACGTTTCCCTTGTACGCGTTAAATCCAAGCAAAATTGCGTTTAAAACAGGCCTTTCTACACTCAGGGAAAAATGCTGTTTTATCAAACAAATCATGGGTTGAAATAACAGATTTCACTGTTAAATACCTTCCAACAAATGGAACTTTCAAATCAACAGTCGGTTGACTGTTGGTCTATGGAACACGAAACCCGTATAAAAACTTATATATTGAAATTTGATCACTGGTTTGAAAGTTCATGTATGGCCGAGTGTGCTAACGTGTGCGTCTAGTACTCGAGTGTCCACGGTTCAAATCCGGCAAGGCCAATAAAATTTTTTTTTTAAATATATTTTTTTAAATAAAAAATTAAATTTTTTTTTTTTTTTTTTGTTGCAAGATTGTAAGCATTTTATTTTGAAGGTTATTTTTGACTAAACAATTAATGAAACAGAATTATTATTATTTCAATTATTAAATTACAATTTTTGATACTTACACAGCTAAGGTTCGAACCCACGTCTGCCGCATGACAGTCTAGTGCACATCCACTGAGCTACTGGCAACGATAATATAAATATAGCAAAACACATATAAAAAATATTGCTTAGAAAAAATTGACAGTTCAATATAAGCACAAAAATATTTCAACAGATGATTTTAACAGCACAAAAATAATTTGAAACGTTCATTCAACAAAGAAAATTGTTTACTTAAACGCAAATCATTCAATCGAACAGTGTTTTGAAATAACAGCGGCCGACTGTTAATATTAGAGTTGATATTTTTCTGAGTTTAGAAAATAAGCATGGATCTATTCTATTACACGATAAAGCACAATCGCATGAATCCCGTTTGACTGCGTAAAAACTGTAGCAGTTTGAGTATGATTTGGCTCCCCTTCATATTCTTCAAACCTGTCACCAACAGGTTATCATATTTTCCGAAGTCTGGGAAACAGTTAACTAGAACAGCGATAATCTATGAAAACGCTGTAATTTTGTCTTTTGCAGAATTTTTAGTGCAATAAAAACATTTTTTTTCAGAATATAATTTTTGTTTGACCAACACACTATCATACTGTAATATGATGTGATATTATCAGGATTAAACACATTTCGTTTGAATATAACATAGTTTTTCTTAACTCTTTAAAATCCGAAATTTGATATAAAACTACCTGATCCACGACTTTCATGTGCTTTTGTCACGTATTTGTGCATGAATTTAATGAATTTTATTCACAGAAATTATGAATGTTTCATGTTCACCTTTTATTTTGTCATGGCACTAACGAAATTTTGTATTGAACATACTTGGGCGTTCAAAACGCTGCCAGATCCATATTTCATACCAAATTGTTCACCTAAAATTTACCCAGTTGTTATGCCAATGGCTGTAGTTACGAAATCTTGAATTTTTCCAATGGAACCCGGAGTGGTCACTGTTTTTAGTGCTTCTCCGGCGTATTCATCTTTTGAGCTGATTTGACCGACTCTTGAAATTTGCAATTTAATTTTTAACGGTAAATATGACGGCACAGATTTATCAAAATACTTATCGAGCTTTTCTTTTATTTTGACGTAGAATTGCGTCTTACAGCGCGATTTATATGGGGTCGTTTTAACAGATTTTTTCAAGGTCATGAAACTCTTTTGACTAATACTTTAGGGTATACCTACAGCCTTTAAAACTCATCGTTCAAAGATAATATTTATTCTAAAATGTCAGATATATCCTGCGCTTAATGAATATGTTATTTTGCATAATATCATTATTATATTAAGGTCACAAAATAGCAAAATGTAAGAAGAAAATTGCACGTATTTATTTAAGAAATTCAATCATCAGCTGCTTAGGCTGTGCCTGCTCCTTTCTTTGTTTGTGTTTCTTTGTTTTTGCTTGTATTATTTTTGTTTTATACGAACTGATTCGTAGGCTTCTGCATTGGGTTCTTGTATTTAAAAAAAAAGGACGAATTGGCCATTTCAGCCCTTGAAAGGACCGAGCTTTTTATGATCAATTGTGTTGTGTGTGTTATTAAATGTTTGCACACAATTGACTGAGAACTGAACCTACATGTTTTATGCCGACTCCGAACGGCTAAATTTCATGTTTTCAAGAAGCTTTACATGGCATTTTTACTCTCTGAGGTTTGCCACATTGTCTGCAGAGAGGTGGTGACCGATCAGAAAAATTGTTTATTGAAAAAAACTTTTCGCCGCGGCTAGGGATCGAACCCGGGCTCCGAGCATGCTAAGCCACACACTTAACCTGCATGCCACGGTCACCACGGGTTCTTGTATGTACTACTGCTTTATTGGGTTCTTGTATGTACTACTTACAAATGAGTACTCTATTTTCACACAAGCTGTCAATCACAACCTCTTTTCAACTCAATCAATGAACTCAAACTGTCAAACTTAACAAAATGGGTCTGTGATCCGGTTAGATTTAAATCTTATGATAGAACTAGTTGGATCATATTTCGCTTTATGCTTTTACCCAATAGATGGCGTAAAACTTTAGTTTTTGTTTTTAATGCAAACTCATTTGGGTCTCACAAATACTACTTGTACTAGCGAGTGTAGCTCGCAAACTATATATCGTACAAAGACGAAAGTTGCACAAATAAAGCCACCATATGATTTGTTTTTAAAATCGGGGTCTTAATTTTATTTTGAAATTTAGTAGTTAAACTGACCGTAGCTCGCAAACTATATATCGGGCAGAGACGAAAGTGGCACCAATAAAAAGTGCATTTGCTTGTTTTTGGGGACATTTGAAAAATATGGTTCTTATTTGTTTAAAATAAAAACCAAATAAACGCAAAGTGGTAACGATTTTTTTATCAGTATTAGAAATACAACGATCATTTGGTTTCTACTAAAGATTGTGTTATAGAAATTTTCAAATAATTTGCTTAATTAAAATTAATTACAAATAAGTTTTTGAAACAAAGAGCATAATTTTTTTTCACAAAAAAAAATCAAAAAAAAAAATTTTATAATATTTCGATAAGATACTATTACAGATATAAATATTTAAACACCATAAAGTCGTGTTTAAAAAAAAAATATTTGAAAAAAACTGTTAAAATAAAATTCATTTAAGCCTTTTACATATTTATTTTTTTTTAAAATTTTAAAAAATAATACCTAGTTGCTCTGATGGCTGCTTACCTCATGAAGTATATATATTTTTAATCTTTTCTTATGTGATGTATTTAAGTGCTGCTATTTTCAGTCTAAAAATAGTCTGCAAAATATCTTCATAACAGCTAAACAAAATCAGCAATAATAACTTTGCCTATGTAGCCTAAGAGTATGCAAGCTTTAGCGATTTTTCTCAAAAAAAAAAAAAATATAAGAATAACAACCTTGAAATAGAATCATTTGATTGTTTGCTTAGAGAATGATTCAATATCATTCAACACACACAAGCGAGACACACAAGCGAGACAAAATAACAAACAAAATCAAAATCATTACAGTTAAAATCAACGACTTTGTCAACGTCGTTCCAAGCATTCTTTATAACTAAGCGTTTTACATGTTAACAAAAAAAAAAAAAAAAAAACGAAAAAAATTCCAAGCATTTATTTAACATATATTCTGATTTCGTTGATTTTCATCGTATTTTATAGCTCTGTATTATCGGATAAGATGATATAAATAAAAAAAAAAAACACACACACAAAATATTCAAAAGATAGCATTAGACGCCATTTTATATGTGCGATAATTTTGTTTGCTTGTTTATAGCTTGCTAGCTAGCTATACGGCATTCATATGTTGAACACAGATAAGCTATGTGTATGGCCTGGCAGTGGCAGCGATTTGCCTAGCCACCAGCATCGTCATCAGCAACGGCATAAGAGCAGCAGCAGCAGAAGCAGGAGCAGCTCATGAAACCTCCAACTTGGCTTTTATGGATACTTTATATGCTGCTTTGCTTTCGACACAGCATTGATTTTTCTATTATAAACCGAGTGTAGATGGCTTAGTTTTGTTGGCTAAAATGGCTGAATTGCCGCTTGGTTTGCTTACCGCCCAACAACGAACTGCTTTAGTTGTTTAGTTGTTTGCTTATTTGGTAATATTGTTGTTAGAGATTTTTTTTTAATTTTTTTGTCTCTGTTTGTTTTGTTGTCTGCTGCGATAACAACACACACACACACACACACACACACACATTTTTGCAAATATTAATTTTAGTTTTTTGTTGCTGTTGTTGTACACTAGTATATGCCCAAAGTTTTACTTGTTTTCGTTGTTGTTGTTATTGTTATTGTTATTTTTTTTGTTGGTTGGATTTGTGCCATGCACCATAGCGGCGCCATAGCCAAACTTTCTCCAAATCCAACAGGCCAGACCGGGCCCAGAGCATTGAAAACATTTATAGTTTCGTGTTAACTTTATTTTTAAACATTCTTTTTTTTTTATATTTTGTTGTTGAAAGTTTCTCATTAGCTTTCAGGCTTCATTGGATGAATTTTTATATATTTTTTTTTCCATTTCTTTTAACTTAGCTTAGCTTTATAGTGGTTATTTATATATATTTTTGACATAATAATAACTTTGGTATTTTTTTATTGTTTTATTTATTAGTTTCTAGCGGAAGAGAGCAATTGAAGTTTTTGATTGAAAAATACAGTGAGTGCTTATTTTTAAATTCCTGTAATATGTTAAAAAAAAAAAATTTCAAGAATTTTTGCTTTATTAAAAATAGTTCCCAAGCTATTGCGCAGATTTTTATGTATAACGTTATGTATGTAAAGTTGTAAAAACCTTCACTGAGATTTATTATTTACTGGTATTTTTCTATAGCTGGTCCAAGCAACACGAATGAGTATTTGTTTTCAATATTGTTTTTCTTTAATTTTTTTTAATAAATGTTATTGAGATGTTGCAGAACGAAATGAATGTACTAAAAAAAATTTGTTTCCAACTTAATAAAATATGATTTTCAGATTTCTTCTCAACAATGTTTTTTTGTAAAAATAACGTCTGTCAGAGTCAGAGTTAGAGTCAGAGTCAGAGTCAGAGTCAGAGTCAGAGTCAGAGTCAGAGTCAGAGTCAGAGTCAGAGTCAGAGTCAGAGTCAGAGTCAGAGTCAGAGTCAGAGTCAGAGTCAGAGTCAGAGTCAGAGTCAGAGTCAGAGTCAGAGTCAGAGTCAGAGTCAGAGTCAGAGTCAGAGTCAGAGTCAGAGTCAGAGTCAGAGTCAGAGTCAGAGTCAGAGTCAGAGTCAGAGTCAGAGTCAGAGTCAGAGTCAGAGTCAGAGTCAGAGTCAGAGTCAGAGTCAGAGTCAGAGTCAGAGTCAGAGTCAGAGTCAGAGTCAGAGTCAGAGTCAGAGTCAGAGTCAGAGTCAGAGTCAGAGTCAGAGTCAGAGTCAGAGTCAGAGTCAGAGTCAGAGTCAGAGTCAGAGTCAGAGTCAGAGTCAGAGTCAGAGTCAGAGTCAGAGTCAGAGTCAGAGTCAGAGTCAGAGTCAGAGTCAGAGTCACAGTCAGAGTCAGAGTCAGAGTCAGAGTCAGAGTCAGAGTCAGAGTCAGAGTCAGAGTCAGAGTCAGAGTCAGAGTCAGAGTCAGAGTCAGAGTCAGAGTCAGAGTCAGAGTCAGAGTCAGAGTCAGAGTCAGAGTCAGAGTCAGAGTCAGAGTCAGAGTCAGAGTCAGAGTCAGAGTCAGAGTCAGAGTCAGAGTCAGAGTCAGAGTCAGAGTCAGAGTCAGAGTCAGAGTCAGAGTCAGAGTCAGAGTCAGAGTCAGAGTCAGAGTCAGAGTCAGAGTCAGAGTCAGAGTCAGAGTCAGAGTCAGAGTCAGAGTCAGAGTCAGAGTCAGAGTCAGAGTCAGAGTCAGAGTCAGAGTCAGAGTCAGAGTCAGAGTCAGAGTCAGAGTCAGAGTCAGAGTCAGAGTCAGAGTCAGAGTCAGAGTCAGAGTCAGAGTCAGAGTCAGAGTCAGAGTCAGAGTCAGAGTCAGAGTCAGAGTCAGAGTCAGAGTCAGAGTCAGAGTCAGAGTCAGAGTCAGAGTCAGAGTCAGAGTCAGAGTCAGAGTCAGAGTCAGAGTCAGAGTCAGAGTCAGAGTCAGAGTCAGAGTCAGAGTCAGAGTCAGAGTCAGAGTCAGAGTTAGTGTCAGAGTCAGAGCTAGACTCACAACCAGACCTAGACCCGATACCGAGACCTAGACAAGAAACAGAACTAAGTAAAACTGCCTGGTACTGAACATAATGCAATAAAATTTACACATCCATATGTTGAAATTCCGAACATCTCTTTTTTAATAAAAAATTAATTATTTTGTAGGCGGAGTAGTTCTTTCGGAATCATCGAAGTAACTTTTAGGCCAAAAAAGTTCGATATGAAATGGAATAGGCGATATATATCTTCTGATCTAAAAAAAAAAAAAAAACAAATTGGCCATATCAGCCCTTGAAAGGACTTTGACCGAGCTTCTTAGGATCGATTGTGTTGTGTGTGTTATTAAATTTTTGCACACAATTGACCGAGAACTGGACCTACATATTTTATGCCGACTCCGAACGGCTCATGTTCTCAAGAAGCTTTACATGGCATTATTTACTCTCTGAGGTTTGCCATTGTCTGCAGAGAGGTGGTGACCGATCAGAAAAATTTTTATTGAAAAAAACTTTTCGCCGCGGCTGGGGATCTTCTGATCTACTTCACAATAAATGTTTACCAATCTTGAACACTTCAGTAAACTTTTTTTTTTTTGAGGCAAACTTTTTAGGCAACGGGAGCACCTTAACGCTTGTTCATAAAAAATAAGCAAATATTGATGTAAAAATGGTAAACCATAAAATATTTGTTCATTACCTTTAGTCTGATGGCTTCTGAGCGAACAAAATGCGAAAAAAAATCAAGTAATAAGTAAAAGTATAGTGTCCTGCTCCGCACCTAGTATCGCTCAAACTGTAATTAATTCTTGCTTTTAATGTTTTCTTTAAACATTTTCCGCCTAAAAGTATGCACTGAAAATTTATTTACGGTAACGTCCTGCTGTGCACCTAATATCGCCTAAACTGCTATTATTTTTGGTTTTCGAACTGTATAACTAATTCATTCAGAAAAAATCAAACAAATCGAAGAAACCAACCAAAGTTACCAACCAGCAATCATAACATTAGCAGTAGCTGAGTAAAATTTTTATTAATTTGCTTAAAGGTTTGCAAAATGCTTGGCAGTGTATTAAAATTTTCTTTCCGACACTTCTGACCAGAAGTTCATACATTATTCCAATGGATACTGGAATGGTCTTGTTTGTGTGCGAAATTGAGTATCAAAATTGGAAAATTGGAAATAAATTCTTTGTATTGACATGGTGCTGAAGGTTCATGTATGCAACTTTTGCAAATTTTGATAATGAAATTCGATGCACTGGTAAATTCTATAGAAATTGGCAAGAAGTTAATTTCTGTTTGATTGGAAATCCTTAGAAAACCGTCAGTCAGTCTCTTATAAAATTTGCAAAAAATAAGGGCTGTCGCTTTTAGCGGTCTTGGTTTAAAGAATATGATATGGCTCTTTTCGAATTTCCGAGTTTCTAGTCATCCTCTTCTGACTAAATGGATCAGAGAAACCTTTGCAAATGAACTCATCTTATAAGAAGCGAATGAAACATAGCTTAATATATGCATAATTTTGCTCATATGAAAATGTAAATTTTTCTTCTTCAATTTTGCTGTTTGCTCACTTGGGAAAATTATTGAACAATCAGAATATTTTTTAATGCCATATTTAGCCATATAGGGTGTTTTTTAAGAGCTTGCTCATTTGAAATTTAAGTAAAACACATGCCAAATTATGTAGTGGCCAAAAAAATTTTTTATTTGGTGGATAATTTCTTGGCATCTAACATTTAATATAATTTCGGGCATATGACCACCACGACTATTTTGACACGTGACATGCATGACACGTTGAATATTGGTTTCCAAAGCGTCAATCGTTGCTGGTTTATCCACATAAACCAATGACTTCACGTATCTCCACAAAAAATAATCAAGTGGCGTCAAATCACACGAACGCGGAGGCCAATTCACAGGTCCATTTCTCGAAATAATGTTGTCGTTGAAATGTTCTTTCAATAAGTCGATAAGTGGCACCATCCTGTTTAAACCACATTTCGTCCACATCCATATCTTGAAGATTTTGCAACAAAAATTCATTGATCATGGTTCTGTATCGATTTCCATTCACGTCGTTTTCTCCGACATTGGCCTCAATGACAGCAATATTTTGCTTCTGTGCGCACTCTTCTCATTCTTCTCGGTGGCTTGGCATCCTAAAGAGTGAATGTAGACCAGTGGTCATCAACGCGCGGTTCAAACAACAACAAAGAGAGCTTTCCGAGTGCAGAGCTGTACACTGAAACAAGAAGTTTTCAAAAGCTCTCGCATCATTTGGTTTAAGCAAATATTGTCGCGTGTTCGATTAACATTATAAAGTTGTGTTTTTATCTTCGTGTTTGATTGTTGCTATTAAAATAGCATGTTAAATAATAGGATAGATGTTAAAACAAAGAAAGAACTAAAAGAGATAAAAGTTATGGTAAAAGTTAATGAATATAATGTTTTAAGAAGTTCGACGAAAAAAGCATATCACACATTGTGATTCACTGTAAAAATTGTCAGCAAATAAAAATTGCAAAAACCTCTTTCCTGAAACATTGTAAAATATTTATATTCATCAACAAACCATCGAGCGACAACCTTACATGAACGCATGAACGCACAAAACAGACTGACTAAAAATTTAAAGCACAGCTGAAAAAACAAACTTTTACGCAGTGTACGTTGACAGCGAGCCGAATGCTACTTCGTGATCAAAAGCTCAAAAACACACGACGCCCGCGGGCTATGGGAAAACATAAGTTGATGACCACTGATGTAGACCGAAATTTGGTAATTACGTTCTTTATGGTGGTCTCAGACGGACGATTATGTGCACCATAAATTTCACGAAGTGCTCTAAAAATATTTTTAATTGAACACTGTTTTTGAAAATAAATTTCCACGATTTGGAAGCGTTGTTCTGGAGTTAACCTATTCATGATGATTTGCCAAACAATACTGAGTAGAGACGTCACTTAAAACTGTCAAAACAACTGTCAGACAATGGTGGTCTCAGACGGACGATTATGTGCACCATAAAATTCACGAATTCCTCTATAAACATTTTTAATTGAACACTGTTTTTGAAAATAAATTTCCACGATTTGGAACCGTTGTTCTGGAGTTAACCTATTATGATGATTTGCCAAACAATACTGAGTAGAAACGTCACTTTAAACTGTCAGAACAACTGTCAGACAATAGAATAATACATATTGAAAAAAAAATCTCATAAAAAACACCCTTTACAATGTATACTATTTTTTTTCGGATATCTTGTTGATTAATTTTTAAGAAGCTTGACTTCTTTCACGTGTACGCTGTATCACAAAAAAAATCTCTTATACTGTACTGTAGCTGCTAAAAAATGCTCAATTATTATTAATTCAAAAAAAATGGATGTTGTAGCAGAAGCAAAAGTGCAGCAAAATGAAAAGAATCTTTGTTTTTCATTGCTACATTTTTGAACGGAAATGTACTACAAACAATGACAAATAACTAAAAATTGTATGTTTTACTAATGCATCGATTTGTAATGCTAAAATTTATAATTTAACAAATTTATTTTTTATTAATGCTATGATATAGATGTTTTGTCATGAAAGCAATTATAATAAATAAGCCCACTTCCGGAAAAGAACAACAGATACACACACATATGCACACACTCCATTTTGTGCACAATAAAAGCTTTTATATAAAAAAATTGTAGCAGCAAAAAAAAAAAACATAACAATCAACATATTAAAATTAAATTTATGCAAAAATAATGTTCAATTGTCATTTATAATCACATTAGCAATAAATCCAATTATAGCCACAACAACAACGACAACAATAATAAAAAC
Organism: Tetanocera ferruginea; assembly: GCA_958299015.1. Taxonomy (NCBI): domain Eukaryota; kingdom Metazoa; phylum Arthropoda; class Insecta; order Diptera; family Sciomyzidae; genus Tetanocera; species Tetanocera ferruginea. The sequence continues at coordinate 144,263,677 of OY282641.1, forward strand.
AACAATAGGCTTAGAAATGCCAAACAAGAATTAAAGTAAAAAAACACACACACTGCCATGCATGCTTATGCTTAAAACATACAAATAATATTTATATGAAATGCAGTGAAGAAAGAAAAGAAGATAAACAATTTAACCACCTCAACAACCTGTTCCACACACACACACACACGCACATACACTTATGCCACTATATATATCTGCATTGATAAGTGTTGATATGATGAAATTTTTGAAATTAAAAACTTTAAGGCTCTGACTTAAGTCAGCAGCAAAATCTCGGTCTGAAAAAACAAACAAATAATAAGAAGACTTGTGCTAAAAATGAAAACTACACACACATACATAAACTAAATTAGTAACATATAATAAAATGTATATGAAAAATTAACAGCAAAATGGCCTGCCTAAAAAAAAGTGTTGACATAATTTTTTTGAACTGTTTGCATGTATGTATTTGTGTTGCAGCAATACACATACAGATGATGTTGAATGCGATTTATTTTAATTCAAATAAATGTGCATAAATATGAGCCTGTTGGCATTATATGATGCATATATAAATAAAAATATATCTTAACACACATTCATACATACATACATACCATATATGTGTTTAGGCCTCTGTATGCGTTGTTTTTGGCATAATTTATGCAAATATTATGTTTAAATATAGAGGCCAAAATGTGTCTGCTGGCAATGTGTTTTTTTTTTTTTTTGTATACTTATTTTGCACATTCCCACCCCTTCCTTTTTCAACCACTCTTACTCGCTCTTGTCTGTTTTTATTAAATATATGTTGTTGCTAGCGGTTTTTTGTAGTTCTTGTGCTCTATTTGTTGCAAGCCCTATTTTAATGGCAGCTAAGAGAACATAATTTTATTTTATATGTGTGCGTAACATTTTATTTTTGTTTTTTTTTCTTCTATTTATACAATGTTGGCCAAGTCACTTGGAATTAATTATATTGCCTCATACACAAAAATATAAAAACAAGTCTGCATAAATGTTGGCTCTTTTTGCGTCTGTATTTGTGTTGGTACTTGTTTTGTTGATTTTAGGTTGTTTTTTGTTTTTTTTTTTTTGTTAATAAAATTTATTTACCCTGTTCAACAATTTATGACTGCGTTTTGCTGAAAAATACACTTCGTTTAATGTTTTATTTTAAGTTCTGCTGTAAAGCAAAAAACTCTGCATGTTTGATAATATTAATAGTCTGTTTCGAGTGTTTAACTGTAGCCTGATGCTGTAGTTTTTGGGATTAAAAAAATAACTTTTTATATGCACTCCGTGAATAACACAGCACGGCATTTTTTAAAATCCAGACAACAGAGTGAAAATTGAATTTAATTTTTAAGCTAATTTTAGTCATATGGTTCAACGTTCAACAAATTGTAATGAATACAGCGAATAGTAATTTGATGAATATGAATATGAATATGAATATGAATATGAATATGAATATGAATATGAATATGAATATGAATATGAATATGAATATGAATATGAATATGAATATGAATATGAATATGAATATGAATATGAATATGAATATGAATATGAATATGAATATGAATATGAATATGAATATGAATATGAATATGAATATGAATATGAATATGAATATGAATATGAATATGAATATGAATATGAATATGAATATGAATATGAATATGAATATGAATATGAATATGAATATGAATATGAATATGAATATGAATATGAATATGAATATGAATATGAATATGAATATGAATATGAATATGAATATGAATATGAATATGAATATGAATATGAATATGAATATGAATATGAATATGAATATGAATATGAATATGAATATGAATATGAATATGAATATGAATATGAATATGAATATGAATATGAATATGAATATGAATATGAATATGAATATGAATATGAATATGAATATGAATATGAATATGAATATGAAGATATGAATATGAATATGAATATGAATATGAATATGAATATGAATATGAATATGAATATGAATTGAATATGAATATGAATATGAATATGAATATGAATATGAATATGAATATGAATATGAATATGAATATGAATATGAATATGAATATGAATATGAATATGAATATGAATATGAATATGAATATGAATATGAATATGAATATGAATATGAATATGACTATGAATATGAATATGAATATGAATATGAATATGAATATGAATATGAATATGAATATGAATATGAATATGAATATGAATATGAATATGAATATGAATATGAATTGAATATGAATATGAATATGAATATGAATATGAAATATGAATATGAATATGAATATGAATATGAATATGAATATGAATATAATATGAATATGAATATGAATATGAATATGAATATGAATATGAATATGAATATGAATATGAATATGAATATGAATATGAATATGAATATGAATATGAATATGAATATGAATATGAATATGAATATGAATATGAATATGAATATGAATATGAATATGAATATGAATATGAATATGAATATGAATATGAATATGAATATGAATATGAATATGAATATGAATATGAATATGAATATGAATATGAATATGAATATGAATATGAATATGAATATGAATATGAATATGAATATGAATATGAATATGAATATGAATATGAATATGAATATGAATATGAATATGAATATGAATATGATATGAATATGAATATGAATATGAATATGAATATGAATATGAATATGAATATGAATATGAATATGAATATGAATAGAATATGAATATGAATATGAATATGAATATGAATATGATTATGAATATGAATATGAATATGAATATGAATATGAATATGAATATGAATATGAATATGAATATGAATATGAATATGAATATGAATATGAATATGAATATGAATATGAATATGAATATGAATATGAATATGAATATGAATATGAATATGAATATGAATATAATATGAATATGAATATGAATATGAATATGAATATGAATATGAATATGAATATGAATATGAATATGAATATGAATATGAATATGAATATAATATGAATATGAATATGTTATATGAATATGAATATGAATATGAATATGAATATGAATATGAATATGAATATGAATATGAATATGAATATGTATATGAATATGAATATGAATATGAATATGAATTAGATATGAATATGAATATGAATATGAATATGAATATGAATATGAATATGAATATGAATATGAATATGAATATGAATATGAATATGAATATGAATATGAATATGAATATGAATATGAATATGAATATGAATATGAATATGAATATGAATATGAATATGAATATGAATATGAATATGAATATGAATATGAATATGAATATGAATATGATATGAATATGAATATGAATATGAATATGAATATGAATATGAATATGAATATGAATTATAATATGAATATGAATATGAATATGAATATGAATATGAATATGATTTATGAATATGAATATGAATATGAATATGAATATGAATATGAATATGAATATGAATATGAATATGAATATGAATATGAATATGAATATGAATATGAATATGAATATGAATATGAATATGAATATGAATATGAATATGAATATGAATATGAATATGAATATGAATATGAATATGAATATGAATATGAATATGAATATGAATATGAATATGAATATGAATATGAATATGAATATGAATATGAATATGAATATGAATATGAATATGAATATGAATATGAATATGAATATGAATATGAATATGAATGAATGAATATGAATATGATATGAATATGAATATGAATATGAATATGAATATGAATATGAATATGAATATGAATATGAATATGAATATGAATAGAATATGAATATGAATATGAATATGAATATGAATATGAATATGATATGATAGAATATGAATATGAATATGAATATGAATATGAATATGAATATGAATATGAATATGAATATGAATATGAATATGAATATGAATATGAATATGAATATGAATATGAATATGAATATGAATATGAATATGAATATGAATATGAATATGAATATGAATATGAATATGAATATGAATATGAATATGAATATGAATATGAATATGAATATGAATATGAATATGAATATGAATATGAATATGAATATGAATATGAATATGAATATGAATATGAATATGAATATGAATAAGAATATGAATATGAATATGAATATGAATTATGAATATGAATATGAATTATGAATATGAATATGAATATGAATATGAATATGAATATGAATATGAATATGAATATGAATATGAATATGAATATGAATATGAATATGAATATGAATATGAATATGAATATGAATATGAATATGAATATGAATATGAATATGATATGAATATGAATATGAATATGAATATGAATATGAATATGAATATGAATATGAATATGAATATGAATATGAATATGAATATGAATATGAATATGAATATGAATATGAATATGAATATGAATATGAATATGAAATATGAATATGAATATGAATATGAATATGAATATGAATATGAATATGAATATGAATATGAATATGAATATGAATATGAATATGAATATGAATATGAATATGAATATGAATATGAATATGAATATGAATATGAATGAATATGAATATGAATATGAATATGAATATGAATATGAATATGAATATGAATTGAATATGAATATGAATATGAATATGAATATGAATATGAATATGAATATGAATATGAATATGAATATGAATATGAATATGATATGAATATGAATATGATATGAATATGAATATGAATATGAATATGAATATAGAATATGAATATGAATATGAATATGAATATGAATATGAATATGAATATGAATATGAATTATGAATATGAATATGAATTTGAATATGAATATGAATATGAATATGAATATGAATATGAATATGGAATATGAATATGAATATGAATTGAATATGATATGAATATGAATATGAATATGAATATGAATATGAATATGAATAGAATGAATATGAATATGAATATGAATATGAATATGAATATGAATATGAATATGAATATGAATATGAATATGAATATGATATGAATATGAATATGAATATGAATATGAATATGAATATGAATATGAATATGAATATGAATATGAATATGAATATGAATATGAATATGAATATGAATGAATATGAATATGAATATGAATATGAATATGAATATGAATATGAATATGAATATGAATATGAATATGAATATGAATATGAATATGAATATGAATATGAATATGAATATGAATATGAATATGAATATGAATATGAATATGAATATGAATATGGAATATGAATATGAATATGAATATGAATATGAATATGAATATGAATATGAATATGAATATGAATATGAATATGAATATATATGAATATGAATATGAATTATGAATATGAATATGAATATGAATATGAATATGAATATGAATATGAATATGAATATGAATATGAATATGAATATGATATGAATTATGAATATGAATATGAATATGAATAGAATATGAATATGAATATGAATATGAATATGAATATGAATATGAATATATATGAATATGAATATGAATATGAATATGAATATGAATATGAATATGAATATGATATGAATATGAATATGAATATGAATATGAATATGAAAATGAATATAGAATATGAATATGAATATGAATATGAATATGAATATGAATATGAATATGAATATGAATATGAATATGAATATGAATATGAATATGAATATGAATATGAATATGATAGAATATGAATATGAATATGAATATGAATATGAATATGAATATGAATATGAATATGAATATGAATATGAATATGAATATGAATATGAATATGAATATGAATATGAATAATATGAATATGAATATGAATATGAATATGAATATGAATATGAATATGAATATGAATATGAATATGAATATGAATATGAATATGAATATGAATATGAAATATGAATATGAATATGAATATGAATATGAATATGAATTGAATGAATATGAATATGAATATGAATATGAATATGAATATGAATATGAATATGAATATGAATATGAATATGAATATGAATATGAATATGAATATGAATATGAATATGAATATGAATATGAATATGAATATGAATATGAATATGAATATGAATATGAATATGAATATGAATATGAATATGAATATGAATATGAATATGAATATGAATATGAATATAATATGAATATGAATATGAATATGAATATGAATATGAATATGAATATGAATATGAATATGAATATGAATATGAATATGAATATGAATATGAATATGAATATGAATATGAATATGAATATGAATATGAATATGAATATGAATATGAATATGAATATGAATATGAATATGAATATGAATATGAATTTGAATATGAATATGAATATGAATATGAATATGAATATGAATATGAATATGAATATGAATATGAATATGAATTGATATGAATATGAATATGAATATGAATATGAATATGAATATGAATATGAATATGAATATGAATATGAATATGAATATGAATATGAATATGAATATGAATATGAATATGAATATGAATATGAATATGAATATGAATATGAATATGAATATGAATATGAATATGAATATGAATATGAATTATTATATGAATATGAATATGAATATGAATATGAATATGAATATGAATATGAATATGATTATGATATTGAATATGAATATGAATATGAATATGAATATGAATATGAATATGAATATGAATATGAATATGAATTGATATGAATATGAGATATATGAATATGAATATGAATATGAATATGAATATGAATATGAATATGAATATGAATATGAATATGAATATGAATATGAATATGAATATGAATATGAATATGAATATGAATATGAATATGAATATGAATATGAATATGAATATGAATATGAATATGAATATGAATATGAAATGAATATGAATATGAATATGAATATGAATATGAATATGAATATGAATATGGAATGAATTGAATATGAATATGAATATGAATATGAATATGAATATGAATATGAATATGAATATGAATATGAATATGAATATGAATATGAATATGAATATGAATATGAATATGAATATGAATATGATATGAATATGAATATGAATATGAATATGAATATGAATATGATAGATATGAATATGAATATGAATATGATATGAATATGAATATGAATATGAATATGAATATGAATATGAATATGAATATGAATATGAATATGAATATGAATATGAATATGAATAGGAATATGAATATGAATATGAATATGAATTGAATATGAATATAATATGAATAATTATGAATATGAATATGAATAATATGAATATGAATATGATTATGAATATGAATATGAATTATGAATATGAATATGAATATGAATATGATTATGAATTGGAATATGAATATGAAATATGAATATGAATATGAATATGAATATGAATATGAATATGATTATGAATATGATATGAATATGAATATGAATATGAATATGAATATGAATATGAATATGAATATGAATATGATTATGAATATGAATATGAATATGAATATGAATATGAATATAATATGAATATGAATATGAATATGAATATGAATATGAATATGAATATGAATATGAATATGAATATGAATATGAATATGAATATGAATATGATATGAATATGATATGAATATGAATATGAATATGAATATGAATATGAATATGAATATGAATATGAATATGAATATGAATATGATTATGAATATGAATATGAATATGAATTGAATTTGTTTGATATTATGAATATGAATATGAATATGAATATGAATATGAATATGATTATGAATATGAATATGAATATGATATGAATATGAATATGAATATGAATATGATATGAATATGAATATGAATATGATTATGAATATGAATATGAATATGAATATGAATATGAATATGAATATGAATATGAATATGAATATGAATATGAATATGAATATGAATATGAATATGAATATGAATATGAATATGAATATGAAGAATATGAATATGAATATGAATATGAATATGATATGATAGAATATGAATATGAATATGAATATGAATATGAATATGAATATGAATATGAATATGAATATGAATATGAATATGAATATGAATATGAATATGAATATGAATATGAATATGATAGAATATGAATATGAATATGAATATGAATATGAATATGAATATGAATATGAATATGAATATGAATATGAATATGAATATGAATATGATATGAATATGAATATGAATATGATATGAATTGAATATGAATATGAATATGAATATGAATATGAATATGAATATGAATATGAATATGATATGAATATGAATATGAATTATGAATATAATATGAATATGAATATGATATGAATATGAATTATGAATATGAATATGAATTTGAATATGAATATGAATATGAATATGAATATGAATATGAATATGAATATGAATATGAATATGAATATGAATATGAATATGAATATGAATATGAATATGATTATGAATATGAATATGAATATGAATATGAATATGATATGAATATGAATATGAATATGAATATGAATATGAATATGAATATGAATATGATATGAATATGAATATGAATATGAATATGAATATGAATATGAATATGAATATGAATATGAATATGAATATGAATATGAATATGATTGAATATGATATGAATATGAATATGAATTAATATGAATATGAATATGAATATGAATATGAATATGAATATGAATATGAATATGAATATGAATATGAATATGAATATGAATATGAATATGAATATGAATATGAATATGAATATGAATATGAATATGAATATGAATATGAATATGAATATGAATATGAATATGAATATGAATATGTATTGATAGGAATATGAATATGAATATGAATATGAATATGAATATGAATATGAATATGAATATGAATATGAATATGAATATGAATATGAATATGAATATGAATATGAATATGAATATGAATTATGAATATGAATATGAATTGAATATGAATATGAATATGAATATGAATATGAATATGAATATGAATATGAATATGAATATGATTATGAATATGAATATGAATATGAAATATGAATATGAATATGAATATGAATATGAATATGAATATGAATATGAATATGAATATGAATATGAATATGAATATGAATATGAATATGAATATGAATATGAATATGATTATGAATATGAATATGAATATGAATATGAATATGAATATGAATATGAATATGAATATGAATATGAATATGAATATGAATATGAATATGATTAATATGAATATGAATATGAATATGAATATGAATATGAATATGATTATTGAATATGAATATGAATATGAATTATGAATATGAATATTATATGAATATGAATATGAATATGATTATGAATATGAATATGAATATGAATATGATTGAATATGAATATGAATTATGAATATGAATATGAATATGAATATGAATATGAATATGATTATGAATATGAATATGAATATGAATATGTATGAATATGAATTGAATATGCATATGAATATGAATATGAATATGAATATGAATATGAGATATGAATATGATTTTGAATATGAATATGTTATAGATATGAATATGAATATGAATATGAATATGAATATTGAATATGGAATATGAATATGATATGAATATGTGAAATATGAATATGAATATGAATATGAATATGAATATGAATATGATTATGAATATGAATTATGAATATGAATATGAATGAATGATTATGAATATGAATATGAATTATGAATATGAATATGAATATGAATATGATATGAATATGAATATGAATATGAATTATGAATATGAATATGAATATGAATATGAATATGAATATGAATATGAATATGAATATGAATATGAATATGAATATGAATATGAATATGAATAATGAATATGAATATGAATATGAATATGAATATGAATATGAATATGAATATGAATATGAATATGTAATATGAATATGAATATGAATATGAATATGAATATGAATATGAATATGAATTATGAATATGAATATGAATATGAATATGAATATGAATATGAATATGAATATGAATATGAATATGAATATGAATATGAATATGAATATGAATATGAATATGAATATGAATATGAATATGAATATGAATATGAATATGAATATGAATATGAATATGAATATGAATATGAATATGAATATGAATATGAATATGAATATGAATATGAATATGAATATGAATATGAATATGAATATGAATATGAATATGAATATGAATATGAATATGAATATGAATATGAATATGAATATGAATATGAATATGAATATGAATATGAATATGAATATGAATATGAATATGAATATGAATATGAATATGAATATGAATATGAATATGAATATGAATATGAATATGAATATGAATATGAATATGAATATGAATATGAATATGAATATGAATATGAATATGAATATGAATATGAATATGAATATGAATATGAATATGAATATGAATATGAATATGAATATGAATATGAATATGAATATGAATATGAATATGAATATGAATATGAATATGAATATGAATATGAATATGAATATGAATATGAATATGAATATGAATATGAATATGAATATGAATATGAATATGAATATGAATATGAATATGAATATGAATATGAATATGAATATGAATATGAATATGAATATGAATATGAATATGAATATGAATATGAATATGAATATGAATATGAATATGAATATGAATATGAATATGAATATGAATATGAATATGAATATGAATATGAATATGAATATGAATATGAATATGAATATGAATATGAATATGAATATGAATATGAATATGAATATGAATATGAATATGAATATGAATATGAATATGAATATGAATATGAATATGAATATGAATATGAATATGAATATGAATATGAATATGAATATGAATATGAATATGAATATGAATATGAATATGAATATGAATATGAATATGAATATGAATATGAATATGAATATGAATATGAATATGAATATGAATATGAATATGAATATGAATATGAATATGAATATGAATATGAATATGAATATGAATATGAATATGAATATGAATATGAATATGAATATGAATATGAATATGAATATGAATATGAATATGAATATGAATATGAATATGAATATGAATATGAATATGAATATGAATATGAATATGAATATGAATATGAATATGAATATGAATATGAATATGAATATGAATATGAATATGAATATGAATATGAATATGAATATGAATATGAATATGAATATGAATATGAATATGAATATGAATATGAATATGAATATGAATATGAATATGAATATGAATATGAATATGAATATGAATATGAATATGAATATGAATATGAATATGAATATGAATATGAATATGAATATGAATATGAATATGAATATGAATATGAATATGAATATGAATATGAATATGAATATGAATATGAATATGAATATGAATATGAATATGAATATGAATATGAATATGAATATGAATATGAATATGAATATGAATATGAATATGAATATGAATATGAATATGAATATGAATATGAATATGAATATGAATATGAATATGAATATGAATATGAATATGAATATGAATATGAATATGAATATGAATATGAATATGAATATGAATATGAATATGAATATGAATATGAATATGAATATGAATATGAATATGAATATGAATATGAATATGAATATGAATATGAATATGAATATGAATATGAATATGAATATGAATATGAATATGAATATGAATATGAATATGAATATGAATATGAATATGAATATGAATATGAATATGAATATGAATATGAATATGAATATGAATATGAATATGAATATGAATATGAATATGAATATGAATATGAATATGAATATGAATATGAATATGAATATGAATATGAATATGAATATGAATATGAATATGAATATGAATATGAATATGAATATGAATATGAATATGAATATGAATATGAATATGAATATGAATATGAATATGAATATGAATATGAATATGAATATGAATATGAATATGAATATGAATATGAATATGAATATGAATATGAATATGAATATGAATATGAATATGAATATGAATATGAATATGAATATGAATATGAATATGAATATGAATATGAATATGAATATGAATATGAATATGAATATGAATATGAATATGAATATGAATATGAATATGAATATGAATATGAATATGAATATGAATATGAATATGAATATGAATATGAATATGAATATGAATATGAATATGAATATGAATATGAATATGAATATGAATATGAATATGAATATGAATATGAATATGAATATGAATATGAATATGAATATGAATATGAATATGAATATGAATATGAATATGAATATGAATATGAATATGAATATGAATATGAATATGAATATGAATATGAATATGAATATGAATATGAATATGAATATGAATATGAATATGAATATGAATATGAATATGAATATGAATATGAATATGAATATGAATATGAATATGAATATGAATATGAATATGAATATGAATATGAATATGAATATGAATATGAATATGAATATGAATATGAATATGAATATGAATATGAATATGAATATGAATATGAATATGAATATGAATATGAATATGAATATGAATATGAATATGAATATGAATATGAATATGAATATGAATATGAATATGAATATGAATATGAATATGAATATGAATATGAATATGAATATGAATATGAATATGAATATGAATATGAATATGAATATGAATATGAATATGAATATGAATATGAATATGAATATGAATATGAATATGAATATGAATATGAATATGAATATGAATATGAATATGAATATGAATATGAATATGAATATGAATATGAATATGAATATGAATATGAATATGAATATGAATATGAATATGAATATGAATATGAATATGAATATGAATATGAATATGAATATGAATATGAATATGAATATGAATATGAATATGAATATGAATATGAATATGAATATGAATATGAATATGAATATGAATATGAATATGAATATGAATATGAATATGAATATGAATATGAATATGAATATGAATATGAATATGAATATGAATATGAATATGAATATGAATATGAATATGAATATGAATATGAATATGAATATGAATATGAATATGAATATGAATATGAATATGAATATGAATATGAATATGAATATGAATATGAATATGAATATGAATATGAATATGAATATGAATATGAATATGAATATGAATATGAATATGAATATGAATATGAATATGAATATGAATATGAATATGAATATGAATATGAATATGAATATGAATATGAATATGTATATGAATATGAATATGAATATGAATATGAATATGAATATGAATATGAATATGAATATGAATATGAATATGAATATGAATATGAATATGAATATGAATATGAATATGAATATGAATATGAATATGAATATGAATATGAATATGAATATGAATATGAATATGAATATGAATATGAATATGAATATGAATATGAATATGAATATGAATATGAATATGAATATGAATATGACAGGTCACTATAATATATTCAAAGTGTTGAATTTGAATATTTTCGACTTCATTCTCACAGTCAAAGAAATAAACAATAACTTATCTCTTATGATTTGAACTACAATCATTTCTACCACTCCTCGTGTGACCCAAAATTAATTTCTTTGCCTAGTTCTACGTAGTCAAAGCATCTTGCTTTAATCTTTTCTTTAATCTTATAAAATCATTTAAATATATTTAACACATTCCACCGAAACCTTTCGCAAGCAACCCAAATTTAATTGCCTTTTATTTGGTGTTTCTTTAAAGCGAATTAACTGCGCTCTTAAGACACGTCCTTCATCATCCTTAGATCTATACCAGTCAGCTAATGGTAGCAGTTAATGAAACATGACAATCTTGACGCAGCTGCAAACGTTAACATCAATCAAAAAGCACTTAAAACAGCAGAAAAACCAACAAAATCAATTAAATCAACAATCAAAATCGAACAAAATTCATCAATAAATATTTGATGGGATTTCAAGAACGACACCGTTCTTGCAAAAGTGCCAAACGGTGTTGTGTGTATGTATGTATGTGTGTATGTGTTGGTTTGGCAGTTTTGTGGTGGCACGTGTCTGGTGTGGCGTTCCTGATATGCTTTTAGCTGTGGTGGCGATGTTGGTAGCTGTTTTACAAACACAAACATTTTAAACAAAGAAACTAATTTTTGCGTGCAAATAAAAGCAATTTAAAAAAAAAACAAAAAAATCCAAATAAAAAAGCTGCCTGCTTCGGATTCAGGCTATAGTAATGTTAAAACTGTAAATACGGGCCATACTGACGAAAACAACATAATGCGGCACGTGTTGAGTAACGGATGTGAAAGTGAGTTGACGTTGTCTACAGCTGATTGCCATGCAAATGTCTGATGGAGTGGAAACAACGTTTCCGGTGGCAAAATAAACCTCATATCCGTTATTTTTTTCTTATTTTGTAAGGTTTTGATTTGCATACGAGTCTGAGGCTGTTATTTTTATACACAAATTCTGGTTATGTGTGGATGTATAAGTGTGAGTGTCTGTGTGTGTTTGTGTGCACTCTGACGCAAGTCACAGCAAATGTATGTCATGTTAAATTTGACATATATGACGATATTTTAGGTTTTTTTTTTTTTTGTTTTATGTTATGTTTGTTGTTTTTTTTTTCTTTTTCTACTTGCTCACTATACAAATATTTATATGTATTGACATTTATAAATTTCCGTCACAGCATCAACTCAACCAGAATTGTGCGCTTCTATTAACATTTTGAGTGAGTGTTTATATAACATGCCATTGGGTTGAACATGATTTATGCAAAAATATTTCAATACCAAATATATGCGTACATTTATAAAATGTTTTATACATAAAATTTAATTCATTCATTGTGTTTGTGCGTTTTTATATATGTGTGTGTATGTGTGTTTGTGTTTTGCTTATCAATGTCAGGCATTTCAAAACGGTGACAGAGTTTGGCATAATGCGAATGTCAATTTGATATATATTAAAATGCTTTTTTTTATAAAATAACTGATGTTAAAAGAATGTATCTTATAACATACAAAAACATAACAAATTTGTTTTTAATGTTTTTATAGAGAATGAAATATAATTCTTTAAAAATTTAATTCAAAAATTTACAAAAAGCTATACGAAATATGACCGAAGAATATCGCTTTTACAATAGCTGTTCTGAGGTTAAACCAATACATGGCGAGCTTTAAGAGAGTTGTTCAAGCAAAGAAAAATATGATATCAAAAATGATCTTTATGATATAAGTTATTGCAGAAGCATTTCAATGTGCTATATTTGAACTAATAGCATCAATAATAACATTTCTTAATGCCTTAAGGTATGCAAGAAACATTTCTATTTATAAGTGTCTCTTTCTAAGTAAATAAAAAATGTTCCTCAAGTAGGCACTAAAAATTTATTGTGAGAATGTACTTTTTTCAGTGAGCTATTAAATACTAACTTCTTTTCTCCAAGCAATTAAGCTGTAGGTAGTCATTTATTGTTCAAAATGGCTTCAGTGAAATTTTAAAGAGAACATTTTCATATGATATATTAACCAACTTGAACAACTTCAAATGGCTATAGTTTTGTGAATACTAGAACTTTATTATATGTCAAAGGTATATTTTGAAAAGATTTCTAGTGTAGCAAATTGAAAATTTACACTTTGCATATCATAAAAAATGCACAGAAGAACTGAGCAAAACTATTTAAAACAAATTATTTTTAAAATATTTATTTAATATGCACTTTAAGTAAATAAACTTAAGTAAATTCAGCTAAAAGTATACTTAAGTAAAGTATGAAAGAACTTCTTAATATTTACACATTTTTCCACATGCTTAAATTCTGAATTACTTGCCTTAAACCAAGCAGCAAAAATGCATCTTTAGATCTGCTCTTAACTGGAAATTTTTAAATTCTTAAAACTTAAAATTGCAAGCATTTACTTCGTAAGCCTTCAACAAAAAATTTAAAACTTTTGCTGCAACGCAGTGTGTGTGTGTAAATAGCGTTAAGAAACTTAAACAACAACTGCTGACTTTCGTAGTTAATATTATGCTGGCAATGCTGCTGTTGTTGACATGACAAACAAATTAAAAAAAAAAAGCAGGAAAATAAAACAAATAACCAAGACGACAACAAACGATGAAATTTGCAAATTGCGTTAAGTTTGAGAGAAATTTTAAAAACAATTTGAGAAGCCTTGTTTTAAAAATAAAGCTCGAATTTTTGTGCCTTAAGTTTTTATAGAAATTTTTTTAGAATGTTTTTAAGTTTATTTTCATACATATATAAAAACATATTTATATATGAAAAATGGCAATAAAGTTAAAATTTTTTAAAAATATTTTGTATACAAATCAAAAAACAAAGCCTTTTAAAAAATGCATGAATTTATTTGCGGAAATTGTTTACGCCCACATACATTGCCAAACATCAGTTATTGTTATAACTGTTCAATCAAGCAGTGTTGCCAACTGCTCGCAATTAGGCACAGCTCAACAGAAAACAAAGCCTTGTGTTAACGTGTACAATTTGTATGTAAAGGGCAAACAATGCGCAATCACGACTTTTTGGCAACAACAAAACAAAGCACGAAAACACATTGAAAACAAAAAAAAAAAAGAAAAAAAATATTATTTTTCTGGTAACAACAACTGCGGCTTCAACATCAATGATGTTGCCATGTTGGCCTTGTCGCTCTATGGCAACAATAGCTCTTAAATTATGCTAAATATTGTGTACGTCGACAGGCTTTACCAGTTGTCGTTATGATTTCCCCTAAGAAATCTATGAGTTTCACTGCGGTTTGGCCGCATTTGTCAAGCGTATAAGTATGGAACCACAATTTGAAACATTTTAAATGGGAAAATTTAAAATTGCGGTACAAAAATGGTGGAAATGATTTAAAATCTTAATATTTTGCACGCATACAGCTCACAAGTGGTTACAATAATAACCCTTATTTTGTGTTACAAGCTTCAGTGTTCTCCAAAACCAAAAAATCATTGAGTTTTTAACAAATTTTATTTCATTAAACTGGATCAAAATCGTTGGTATTCGACCGGCCGGGCCAATAGTTTTTATCAATTATTTAATTGTATTTATTGTAAAAAATAAAGAAATATCAATAAAATAGGTAGAAATTTCAGTGGTTTTTAATTGAAATGGGAAAAAATATCAAAATATTTATGAAGTATCGTTCGCAAACTTAAATTATATTCTTAAATATTCAATGTATTCATATTCTTTAATGATGTATTCATAGTATTAACTAAATACTTAGTTAAACGTAAACCACACTAAAACAAAAACGTACACAATAATTATGAATGTTAACATAATCTCCGTGCATCGCATTCATAAATTTTGATTCAGCAATAAATTACATGACTCACATGAACTATTCATGATATCAGTGTACCAAATATACCAGAAAAATAATACAAAAGTATGAATTTTTCATAAGCCTAGTGTTTCAAGTTCATAAAGTGTGTGTACAAGATACATAAACCAATAAAAGATTTCGTAAATGCCGTAATGCAGCTTTGTTATCAACAAAGGGATGTTGGGATATTGATTTGTGTTTTGATTGCCGAGGACTACTTTTACATTGTAGGCCGGGCAGTGATCCAAGACTATCTCTAGGCTCGTGAAGAAATAGTCCTTTTCTTTTGTTGGGGCATGCACGAAAATTGGACTTTTGTTGAAGAATTTTGCCATGATACGAATTGTGGCCAACCTTTCGTTCACAGATGTGCACCGGAAAACAAGGTGACGTAGTTTCCTCTTTACGACGAATTCGCATCCAAGTTCGCGCTTCTACGAATGGCTGCTGTAGTAGAATAGCTCTTCTTTTAACATCGTATCCCCTAGATTGTGGTAATGTCAGCCTTTATTTTTGACAACCATTTTCTCCAATTGGGCAGAGCCACCTTTCCTTCAAAGAGTCCGGAGATTCCTGGTGCACATCCGTTAATCATTGTCTGTTTTTCGTTTGTGGTTATCGTCAACGCAGTATGCCCGAGGCTGGTTTGGCTTGCATTGAGTGGTTATAATGTTGTGGTACCCAAAATCTACGTCAATTAATGTTTTTGGTCTTGGACGGATTCATCAAGTTTAGATTGTAGAGTCGACAGGGAGTTTCGAATAAGGAGTTCTTAAGGCGTCTGCGTCTCGCCTTCACAGAGTCAGTTGATTCTTTGTAGGTTTATCGCTCAACACGCAACGTTATCTGCCTCACATAGTTGGGAACACTCTGGAATACTTTGCTCTTCAACACCCTAGTTGATCACCCGCTGCTTGCCTGGGGCTGCATAGACCCAGCTGACCTCTATATCTAGAGGTATCTCATCTGCAGTTCAACCTTGGCAGATTTCTCAACGGAACCAGTCCGAGTACTAATATGTGCTCAATTACCCAATACCAAATACCAAATACCAAATACCAAATACCAAATACCAAATACCAAATACCAAATACCAAATACCAAATACCAAATACCAAATACCAAATACCAAATACCAAATACCAAATACCAAATACCAAATACCAAATACCAAATACCAAATACCAAATACCAAATACCAAATACCAAATACCAAATACCAAATACCAAATACCAAATACCAAATACCAATTACCAAATACCAAATACCAAATACCAAATACCAAATACCAAATACCAAATACCAAATACCAAATACCAAATACCAAATACCAAATACCAAATACCAAATACCAAATACCAAATACCAAATACCAAATACCAAATACCAAATACCAAATACCAAATACCAAATACCAAATACCAAATACCAAATACCAAATACCAAATACCAAATACCAAATACCAAATACCAAATACCAAATACCAAATACCAAATACCAAATACCAAATACCAAATACCAAATACCAAATACCAAATACCAAATACCAAATACCAAATACCAAATACCAAATACCAAATACCAAATACCAAATACCAAATACCAAATACCAAATACCAAATACCAAATACCAAATACCAAATACCAAATACCAAATACCAAATACCAAATACCAAATACCAAATACCAAATACCAAATACCAAATACCAAATACCAAATACCAAATACCAAATACCAAATACCAAATACCAAATACCAAATACCAAATACCAAATACCAAATACCAAATACCAAATACCAAATACCAAATACCAAATACCAAATACCAAATACCAAATACCAAATACCAAATACCAAATACCAAATACCAAATACCAAATACCAAATACCAAATACCAAATACCAAATACCAAATACCAAATACCAAATACCAAAAACCAAATACCAAATATCAAATACCAAATACCAAAAACCAAATACCAAATATCAAATACCAAATACCAAATACCAAATATCAAATACCAAATACCAAATACAAAATATCTGATTTTCCTTCCTTTTCCTTAAGGTTAACGATCGATTTTTGTTTTCTAATCTTACCCAGTCCTAGGAGAATAAAATTCTTTAGTTCTGTCTAGAAATTGTTTTGTGGAGTGTTATAAATTAATTTTTTGTTTACTCTCTCTTTTACTTTAGTTTTTGAGAACGGTTTATTTACTATTTTTAAGAGTAAAATAGCAAACAAATTGCAAAAAGTTTTGCTTTCTGCTAAAAAAAGATATAAAGAACGAGTATGAGAGTGAGAGTGACCAATAACACTATTTTGCTCTTTATTAGTAGTAAGCGTCTCTTTAAGCAGTACTATTTGTTCAACTTAATTTGAATTTTATTATAAAATATATATCCACTCTACTAAAGCAGAGCAGAAGTACCATTCAATTTGGTCCCATCTCTATCTTTTGGTTTTATCTATCATTTATAATTAACCTCATTAAGCATCTAATAAAATCTCTTAAGCCCTCAAGATAGATTTCGATCACTTTTAGGAATATCCTTGCTGCTCACAGCTCAGCCAGTTCAAGCATAAAATTCAGCTGTATCTGCCGATAAGCTGCTTTATATTGCTTAATGTGTTTGCTTGTTTGTTTGTTTGTTTGTTTTTTTGCCAAAGTATTCATAAATTATAGAACCGGAAATGTGAGTTGGAACAAAAACAAAAATATAAAATAAATATATAACAAACAACCCAGTCATTTAAAGGACATTAAAAATGTTTTACAACAAAACTTGAGCAATTAATGGAAAAAAAAAAAAAAAAAAAAGTTACAAATATAAAGGTTAAGAAATAAAACCATTTAAAATTGATGACGCAGCAACACGATAACGCATAAAATAAGTACCAACATATTTATTTCTTATATATATTTTATATGAAACTCTATTTTTGGTTATTTTTTTGTATTTTATATGCGAAAATCATGCTTTCCGCCGCAGTTCCTTCCTTCAGCATTTTCCCTCAATTACGATAGCGACATTCCTTCAATTGACGTTTCAGAAATGAATTAAAACAGCAGCAACAACAACATCAACTACAGCAATACAAATAATAAAAATACAAAAATATTTCAACTTCCTGCAGTGTGGCTCCATCACAAATTGACATGCCAGCAATATCGAAAATGTTTTCGAAAACATTTCAACTATTTATCGATTCTTGTCACATATTGAGCACAATCTCATGCTTCAGCGAACTGAGAGGCACAAACCAATAAACGACGAATATTCGTCCAGTCATTCGCCGCCATGTTCAAGCGAATAATTTGACGACCACCGAAATTGTGGTGGGAGAGAATGTTGTTGTTGTTGTTGTTGTTGTTTTTGTTAGCTGTTGGTTATAGGGTGAACGCTGCTGATTGTGCGTCGCAATGCTTTTTGTGTTGGATGGATGGGTAGGTGCTCTGCGTGGTTTCTCCTAATGTTAGGTGGATGCCCATTTAATGGGTGGTCAACAAAAGAGTGGCGACAAAAAGTCTGTAAGCGCTGGAAGTCATCAAGGATGCTGCTATCCTGCCAGCCTGCTAACATTTTGCACAGCGGCAGCCAACTTATTATATTGCTTAAGGCAGGCGCTGGCAGTTTTAATGCTCTCCATGCTATTCCTTTTAAATATTTATTACATTTTCAATTTCAATTCTATCATGCATGACCTTCGTATTTTGTGGAATTCCTAATATTTTCACATTTGCTTCATCGCTTTTGGGACGTTTCTAGACTGCTGCTGCTGCTGCTGCTCACTGTCAGCAATGAAGTAGAAATATTTTCTCCCAACCGTCTAAGTAATCTACACGACAGCATCTTGAAAAACATTTAAATCACACACAAAGTAAGAAAATGAAAATGAAAATAAATAAAATTACCTTAGGTTCAAAATAAAAAAAAGCTTGCGGCAATAAGCAATAAAACCGTTATTAAAGCAGAAACGTTTTAGTTATTTCTTTTCTTTACTTGCTTCGCTCTTCTTTTTCTTCTTCTGGATCTTCATACAATTAAAAGACATATAGAAAAAAGGGACCAATGAACTTTGAGTGAGTAGCGCAAATTGTCTTTCGAAACAACAACAAACAAACAAGCAAAAAAAAAAAAAATAAAATAAATAAAAATAACCATTGTTGATTGCCTCTGTTGATTGGCATACTTGTGCAAAGTTCCAGTAAAAAATAACCGTTACCTACCTTTTAATGGCTGCCAGTGCCTCCTCTGCCTCTTATATTGTATTAGCTTCATCAAATCTTCTTATAGGGTTCCAGAAAACCCTGCTAATAACTATAAAATCTGAGAATTGTAGATTGACCTGAGTTCATCGGCAGTTAAAGCTGAAAAATAATTACGGTGTGTCGAAGTTTATATCAGTTTTTGATGATGGAAATAAAAGATACATAAAATTTTGGTCCAGAATATTGGCTAAATTTTTTTTACTTTGCTAGTTTTATGCCGAGCTATAAAATTGATATAAAATCTCTTGAGTTATTCTTTATTTTTTGTTTGATTATCTTGAGACGAGTTTTACTTTCAAGTTAACTGCTTCAAAAATTTTACAATTTTTCACACTTTGAAGTAATTGCTACAAATCACACAGCAATACGTTATTTTATAACCGTAGTGAAAATCAACATAAAAAGTAATGATGGAGTGTTGAAGTAATGTGAAGTCTAGGAAGTAACGATCTGCTTACCAAGAGTTAAGAGAGAGTTGAATGAATTAACTCTACACCATACTCTATACTGTGTTTTATAGCCAATGTGTGAACTTTTGGAATGAAGTTATTTGAAAAACCATCATATGAAGCTTCGATAAGGCTTCTATAAAGCTTGCAATTGACTGTAGTTAGCAAACGAAGCGTAAAGTTGATACTAAAAACATTGAAGTCTTTCAAAAGCTGAATTTAAAAGCTTCAAAGCTCAACTAGAAGTTTCAAAAATTATCTAATTTAATGCTTGGACAAGGAAGTTATATTATGAACACCCAGAATTTAGAAGAAGCTCAATGATTACATGAACTATTCACTTTGTGTTTTAAGTAAACATTTGAAATTTTTGAAATTTAGTTATTTGAAAATTTAACAGCTGAAGCTTTTAAAATGCTTCTATAAAGCTTGCAATTGAAGCTAACTCTCTAACAAAGCAGAAGTTGATATTTAAAACTTTCTAAATTCTTTCAAAAGTTAAATTAATAATGTTAAGTTTAGGAAGTAATAATATGCTCACTTAGAGTTAAGAAAGGGTTCAATTATTACATAAGCTCTACTCTTAATGTTTTTTAGTCAATATGCGAACTTTTAAAATGAAGTTATTTGAAAATTCAACAGCTGAAGCTTCGATTAGGCTTCTGTAAAGCTTGCATTCAAAGCTAACTGGCAAACAAAGAGTAAAGTTGTTATAAAAATAGTTGTAAAGTCTTTAAAAAGTTGAATTCAAAAGCTTCTTAACTCAAGCCAAAGTTTTAAAAAGCTGCCAAACACATTTTTAGTGATGGGAAGCTATGAAACGCTTTGAACTTCTATAAAGACAAAAATTCCACACAAATTCATGGGTAGCTTTATTGAAACCAAATCGGATTTTGAAAGTAGAACCGAATCTGTATTCTCTATAATTCAAAGCGAAAAAATGTATAACGAATTCAAAAGATTCTACATTCAAACAAAGCATAATATACCATAATGCTGATCTGACAAAAATTAAGATAGAGACCCTAGAACACCTTCTTAACACTCACTTCCCGGTTTCCGATATTCATAACGACCGCTATCCAAGCCAGTATTACCACTGCGAATAGACAAAGCTAACAAGTACACTCAGAAAAAAGTGTCTCGGAATATGATAAAAAAGGCATCATATTAAGAGAAAAATGGTATAGACTTTGCTCCAGAAAATGCTATTCTCTAATTGCGATACTTAAAATTCTCTAAAAATTATAAAAAGGTTCCATGAAATAGAAAAATATATCGTTTTTGGAGAAAAAAACTTTGTTTTTTGAGAAAATATTTGTTTTTATTGAAGAAAATACTTCTCATAGTGAATTTTTTATCAAAATATAAGAAAAGTTTTTCATTTTCAATAAAATTTCTCTTTAAATGAGAAATTTTTTGTGCGAGAAAAATACTTATCATTATTAGAGACATTGAAATATTTCCATTTCCTAGAAGTAAAGAAATATTTCTTCGAAAATGTGAAAATTTATTCTAATTGAAGAAAATTTTATTTGAAAAAGAGAAAATAGCTATTATCAAAAATAGAGAAATTTTTTAACGGAGCAAGGTATGTGTTTTTTTCTCAGTGTAGGTAAGATAGCCTTTAAACTAATATGCAATTATCAGCAGTTATCCTTCAAACCCTTCAAATATGCTGTTGAAGATGGTATTTTTCCAGCACTTCTGCAAAAAAGTTCAGCATTTCTAATTATCAAAACAATTCAACTGATGTTTGGCCAGTGGAAAGTGATAGTAAAAAAGCTGTCAAAAGCCAGCAAAAGCTCAAAAAGTCGTATAAAACCTTTAAGACCTTCTGCCTTATGTCCGTCATACTTACAAGTATGGAGTTAACCATTAAAAAATACATTAAATTACATTACATACATTTGTTGAACTCAAAGAATTGGGGTAGATGTGGTACCCCTTGATATGACGATGACGTAGCAGTCATCATACCAAGGAGTTTTAAAAAGACACTGTCTGACGTTCTACAAGCAGCATTGGACACGGAACAGACATGATATTTAAACGAAGGCCTCTCTGTTAACCCAAAAAATACAGTTATTGTGCATTTTACAAAATAACGCAAGCTTAACTTACTTTCCCGGAACTCTTTAGGGCGAAAATAGATTTCTACAACTCAGCCAAGTATCTTAAAGTGGTCTTGGACCTCTTTGTAGAAGAATTTGCGGTAAGAACTGGAAAAAAATCACGAGGATGGTGTACAATCTTTACTCGTTAAACGTTAGACCCACAATATCATATGGATCTGCAGTGTAGTGGTCGTAAACCCTATTAAAATCAAACATCCAGCGCACAGTGTGTCCGCTATACTGAGAGAGTGATAAATAGTAAAAAATGCAAAAACATAACAGATCATTGGTTTGTGGCTTATTCTCAACTACAATAATGAGGCTACAAAGTACCGTTATTATTTTGCTTCTAACTTACTTCATCTCCCTGTACTGAGTTAGATATTAACGCGATCGCGAAGTGTGCGCTCCAAATAGTCTCATTAAGAGCAAACTTGCAGTGTTTTTAAACAGCTTTAAAATAAAAACTACTATGAATATTTAAAAAAACTAAAATGTAGGATCAAGCATCAGGAATGTACTTAATAAATTCGAAAAGATTGTATTAAAAAAAAAATAAGGGACTAATTTTTAAAAGTCGCGTAAAATACATGCTTAAAAAACAAAAAAAAAAATTTGCATTTCTGAAAAAGTAAGCTTATAGTTTGTATTCAACTGAGATAAAACAAATATTTGTATGAAGTTCCATTCAGCAAACATTCACATTTAATAATTCTGAAAAACTTGTTGCCACATTTTGCCCCTTTTGCATACTTTAAACTTTTAATAAGTGTGTAAAACTCGCCGAAATAATTTTTTTTTCATTGAAATAACATTTTTTTGCAGGTTCTTGTTCAAACAATATTTTCTTAACAAGAGTGGCTTTTTTCAAATATTGAAAGAAAATACTTCTCAAAGCTGCGGAGAAAAATTAAGGGTTATAAAAGAACATGTAATAAACAGCACAAGGTGCCCTAATGGTAAAGAAAAAAATCTGATAAAAACGATATGACAATTTATACCGCAATTCAAATAGAAGAAGAAAGCAAGTAATAGATTTGAAGAGAGATTCATAAACAATAATAAATACTGGCTTCACGCCTCCATTCACGCAAGAGTCGTCCAAAAAAAATATTAATAATAATAATAATAATAATAAATATAAAAATAATAATAATTATAATAACAATAATAATAATAATAAAAATAATAATAATAATAATAATAATAATAATAATAATAAAAATAATAATAATAATAATAATAATAATAATAATAATAATAATAATAATAATAATAATAATAATAATAATAATAATAATAATAATAATAAAAATAATAATAATAATAATAATAATGATAGTAATAATAATAATAATAATAATAATAATAATAAAAATAATAATAATAATAATAATAATAATAATAATAGTAATAATAATAATAATAATAATAATAATAATAATAATAATAATAATAATAATAAAAATAATAATTATAATAATAAAAATAATAATAATAATAATAATAAAAATAATAATAGTAATGATAATAATGATAATAATTATAATAATAAAAAATATATAATAAATATTTATTAACATCCCATGTTTTCTTAATAAAAGCTTAACTAAAATTACATACCTTCACATTTTGATTTTGAATTTATTTTAGTTTTATTATATATTCGGTCAAAGTCAATTCAAAGCTTAAAAGCAACTATGGTCGATAAAGGGTTAATTTTTAAAATCAAAAATAAATAATGGTTCTATAATGCTATCCTCAATAAATCAAGCTTGTATATACACAATAAAAAGGCTTAAACACTAAATTAATAATACCATTGCAATATGTTATATTTTGGAAAATACGCATCGCCGCATTGGGTCCGCCATTTTGAATTTTATACTTTTTTTTAAAAATTTTAAATAAGCTGCCTCACAGGTTCCTCCGTACCAAATTTGGTACTTAAATCCAATGAAGGACTTATTTAATAGCAGTTTTTCGCGATTTGGACACACTGTGGGACGGTTCTAAAATGAAGGAAGACTCTGGAGCTGAAATCTATGGAGGACACTCCAATGAGAGCTACTTCTACAGCGTCGGTCAGTATAGCACAATCGTCCAAGCATGTTCTAGAAATCTAGGAAATTCTTGCTATGTTCTAGATTTATCAGACTAAATAGTCTGGATAATGTTACAGGCATAACGAAATTCGTCTTTTCTGACAATTAAGCTGACCTTAAAACTCTTAAGTAACCTTGAATTAAGTCCAAGCTAGTGTTAGAGACAGTCCTCAATGACCTGACTGTACACAATAACAAAATTGCTTTACAACAGTGAATTCCTGCCCACGTGGCCTTGATGGGAATGAAAAAGCAGACTTTCAAGTCAAACAGGGCGCAGAATCACCATCCACCATGACTGGAACCGTACTGATGTATATATTAAGAATCTGTTAAAGACCAAAACCTACGAGGTCTAAATGATGCTTTGGCATCTTAATGATGCTTTGGTTCGACCAGCTGCAATTTTCATCATTTGGACTTCATTAAGTAATTTATTACATCCAATTGGCATCGAATCATCCAATATTGTCCAAGAGTTGTATGGAATCTGCACTGAAAATATGAATGATATATTTGTTCATAAAAACCCATATAAACTTTGAGTTCACTGACCATACATAAGCTCCAAGAAATTATACATGGCTTGAGTGTATCCATACACAAGCGTTAAAAACTTCGCATAAATATTTAGATAGGTACTTTTTCTTGCAACGTCAGGAAACCTAAGGAGTAAAGGCCCAAATAATAATTCATAGTGAAACTTTTTCGTGGAGATTATTAAAATGAGCTTTAATTGTTAATGAGCTTTTTCATGAATGAGTATTATGAGTATGAATTTTGGTCACTCAATGCAAAAATGCTTTTTTCACATTTATCTTGAGATTGTTTTCTTGCAGCTCTTGAATTGAATAATTTCAATTTCGGTCACAAAACTTATAAATTAGTTCACGTTTCCCATGCATAGTTTCCCATGAGATTCGTGCAGTTTTGTTACTTATGCATGAACTGTTGTTCTTCTTATTGTTGTATTTGTACATGAATTTTATGAATTTTTTTCACAAACTTTATAAATGATTCATGGTACTCTTGAATTTTTCACTGCATTTAAGAAAAGTTTTATTGGTTTATGTATCTTGTACACACAAATTATAACAATAGTTATATAATAGCTATAAAATAACTTTAAATACTAGGCTTATGAAATATTCATGAACTAGTAATTTATTTCTTTTGTGAATTTTGAACACTGATATCATGAATAGTTCATGAGACTCATGTTATTTTTTAATGCATCAAAATTTATGAATGCAATATATGCAGATCATGTTAAAATTAATTTATATTGTGTCCTTTTTTGGTTCAGTGCGCAAAAGTTCGAATGATCTTATATCCAGCTAACGGAGCTCATGTCGCGTCAAAAAGTTCAAATGACGAAACTTTCAGCTGCTCAATCCTGTTGGTCAAAGAATTTAATGAATGCATTTATCCTATAGTAGTTAAATTAGTTCAAAAAGAGTTCTAGCTAACGTCAATTCGTTCACACGTCAACATATATTTTTGCAACTTTCAGTGTGTTTCGTTTTAAGAATTCATGTGTAGTTCGAGTTTGTGTTTTCAAAAATAAACTTCACGGAGCATGAACTTCAATGTTGACGTGTAGTACGAAATACGTGAATGAGCTGTAGCTAGCTCTAATTTTTTCTCAATATCATTTCAATTGTACTGATATAAAACATGAATACATTTAAATTTTTTTATGAATTCTCAAAATACGCCAATATCCGGTACCGTATATTGTCCGGGTAATAAGAGCTATCTATGTAGCCCGGGTACTGTAAGTACTCGAAAGTTGAGGGCCTTTGTCTTAATGATTACATTCTTACATAATTTATTTTTAATTAATTTTCTCTTTTTTGTTTAAGTTTATAGGCATTTCCAAACTGGCGTTATGTACGTTTTGTACGAAAAAATTAAAAAAAAAAAAATGAAGAAGTCTAACTTTTAAAAAATTTTTTTTTATATTTGCGTTATAATTAAGTAGCACTTTATTAAGTAAAAATATTATAGCAATCTACTCTAAGAATTAAAAGACGTAAGCCAAAATATGCACTGGCGTGACGTTACAAAAATCGGAAGTGGTTTTCGACTTAGATGAGAAAATTTGCAAAACTCTGCGAGTTGGGCAAGACTTTTTGTACAAAACTTTATTTGAAAGAATTTAAAAAAATATAAGTTTATTTAACTAGTTATCAAATTAAAAAATCTTTTCCCAGTTTTTTTTTTTATTAGCCTTAGTTATTTGGCGTGACGTTACTGGCGTTACGTTATTTAAATTTCCATCGGAACATTTTAATTTAAAATTTTTTTTTTTATAATTTTTTTTTTAAATTCCACTAAAATGCCTGCAACCAAATTCAGTAACGAAATCAGGCAAACTTCGAGTAAAGTGGCGTGACGTTACGCACTTTTCAAATTTAATATAAAATTAAATTGTTTTTCTTCGTAACGATTTTTATATAACTTTATTAATATTTATTAAAATTTAAAATTTCATGCACTTTTAATCGTCTACGTAGAAAAAATAGAACAAAAAGCTTTTTTGTCTGGCGTGACGTTACCTCAGAATATCATTTAAAGTAAATCAAAATTTTACCGTTTATTGATATTTGTTTGCTCTTTTGCATTGTTTTGCGGTTAGTTGTTGTTGTAGCTAAAGTTTTGCATAAGAGAGCAATGTTGCACAATTTCTCTTAGAAATGGAAATTGTAAAGAGAAAATGCTCAAAGAAATAAACAAAACTGACCAAAAATTTAACTTTAACTTGGTAGCCCGATATCTTGCCATCGCAACATGGGAACAATTTGAACTATTTAATTAAATTAATTTTGAATATTTCTCTTCAACAATACAACTAAAAAAAAATGTTGGTTATCTTTCAATTTTTTGATCTCGGTAGACTTTTCTGCGGAAATGCCCATATGTTAAGTTCCTTTGATGCTTTCCAACGCATTTTCATTGATTATTTCAACCAAAAATATATAAATTTATGAAATTTACATTCCTCTTTTTTTTTTTTTGACGGATGGGCACCTTTCAGTTTCTAATTAACCTAAAATGTAGGTTACTACAAAGTGATAATCCATAATTATCATCAATCATCATCAACAGCAACAAAATAACGCCCAAATAAAAATGGCTGTTTTTCTAATATATCTAGCTACTGCTCATTCTATATATTTCTAAAAACGTCAAAAGTCTACTTAACTTTTTTGTGGTTATGCCAAAACAAAAAAAAAAAAAAAACACATCGTCTGTGTTTTATGTTAATTTTTTTAATAACCTTAAAAATAAAAGCGCCAAAGAAAGATCTAAACATCAATTTTTTAAAGTCTAATTAATTATTAAGTATCTTTAGGATAGCTCAAGCTACTTTGCTGATTACTTTTTTATGCTTTGCCATATTTAAAAGAAATAAAAGAAAAGCATTTCTAGCTATTCTTTTTATATATGTATATAGCAATTTTTAAATCTATACCTTGTTGTTGTATTTGTTGTTGTTGTGGTTTTTATTTTGCTATACGTTTATAGGTGGTGCCGGGAATTATACTGTTATTTCGTTTCATATATTTTGACATGAAAATCATATTTCATTTGATTACAAATATTTGAATGACACAAATTGTCAATGTGACAAATGTGCGCCATTTTTATTTTTTCCCCAACATATTTTTTTGTTTTTTATTTTTATTTTTTTTCGATTTTGCCACACTTTGTCACTGGCTATAGGAATATAAATTTTATTTTTATGTGTTGACTGTGTAGTATAACAGCTATTTGGGAAAAACACAAAATTTTAACAAACAATTTTTTTTATATTTTTTACACTATGTGTGGTTATGGCTGCTACAATGCATATTTGTTATTGTTGTTTATTTGAAATTGTGGTGCAAAATATTTTTTATTGCACATATATATATAGATATATATATTTTTGTTTTTCAAACTAAAAACTTTGCCAGGAAGCAACATGCAGAGCTGAGCTTGTTTCAAGCTATGTCTGAGTTTTCTAGCAACCAGACAGCCAGGGAACCATCGAACTCTTAGAGCTAACCAGTCAGCTATGCCAGAGTATGCTTGTATAGCTGCTTAACTACAACCCACTTTCGCAAAACAACACACACACACACAAACACGCAAACACACTTGTATATTGTGTACAAATAGCCATGAAGTATGGCGGCAGGGTAATAAATTCGTTGGATAATAATTTCAGTCTGGCGTCAGAGACGCAATGATAAACTGTGGATGATATATTATTGCATTTTTAGTACAATAAATGCTATGCTTGTGTACACAGCACTACAAGTGTGTGTGTGTGTGTGTGTGTGTTTGTGTGTGTGTGTGTGTGTGTGTTTATGCCTTGCTGTATAGCGGTATTCCGCATTAGGTTTTAGCTTAGATTAACTCACAGTTGCTGTTTATGTATGCACAAAATACTTATTAGTTTATAAAAAATATTCACTCAAGTATAGAACAAGATAAGATGGTAAATTTTGGGTTCATTATTGTGCAGGATTTGAATTATTATTTTGAAATTTATGTTCATATGCCCAACTCTTCTTTAACTTTATTATTTGTGTGATGTGCATGGCATATTCCACTTAAACGTTCGGCTTGCCGATTTTTTTTTTTTATTTTATGACTAAACTTGGTTAAAATATTTTTAATAAAACTTCTCACATTTACTGCAATAAATTTTTAATGATTTTTGAATGTATTTTTCATAGAATTTTTTTATTGTTTTTCTTCTCTTTCCAGAGGTAAGCTACAGTTTTTATTATCTGCCCTCTTAAATCTTGGGTAAGTATTAAATTAAATAAGATTTTTTTCAAATATTATTTGATTTTTCGTGCTATAACTTATAACTTATTGATCTCGTAAATTTTATTACAGATCGTCATTAAACTTAAGACAACAAAAAATTCTGTTATTTATATACAGGCGTAAAAATTGTTTGAAATGACTAAATCAATATAAAGAAAATATAATATTTTTATCAGGCATATAATGCTCAATAGGATTTGAACCTCAACAACTAGTATATAATCCAAAGAGTATGCTAAATTAAAGAAAACATTTAAAACTGAGCCCAACTTAACGATGATCAAATTTTTGCTCTAAATGTTTCAAAACGGCGGCCGTGGTCGTGCGTGCTTAGTGTGTGGCGTGTCAACCAACGAATCTCCCGAGTTCAAACCTAATCTCGGGCAAACATTTTTGCAATCAAAATTCATTTTTCTTTTCGGCCGTTACCTCTCTGCAGACAATGGCAAACCTCAGAGAGTAAATAATGCCATGTAAAGCTTCTTGAGAACATTAAACGGCTACGTTTCGAGTCGGCATAAAACATGTGGGTTCAGTTCTCAGCTAATTATGTGCAAACATTAAATAACAGGCACAATTCATAAAATCAGTGAATAAAATTCAGTAAATTCATGTACAAATACGAGGAGAATAAGAACAGTTAATGAGATTCCTAACAAAAATGCATTAATTTCATGCACATATACACGGAGAGAAATTTCAGCAGAAAACAATTCCAAATCAATAAATTTTGAGAGTGATTCTGCGCTTAGCCTAATATTCATGATATCAAGTCTTAATATGACTGTTTATTAAAAAAATTAATACGCTCATTAGTGCATAAAGCATGTGATTTTTTAATTTTTTATAAAAAAATCAACACACCCACTTGTGCCCAATTTAAGAAATTGTTGGGTTGTTATCAAAAAATTAATATGCGCACTTGTGAACAATTTATGTCATTTTGGTTATTTTTATAAAAAAACATGGTCATTTGAGACTAATACCTGTCATTTATGGATTGTTGGTATAAAAAATTAAAATGCTCACAAATGTGCAACCTAAGAAATATTGGAATCAAAATATGTCAAACGACAAGAATATTTTCAAATACATACAAATACAATTTTATTTATTTAAATGAATTTATTGAGTCTTTTTTCCATCGAATACAATTAAGACTTTTAAGTTTATTATTCTTAAAAAATATATGTTTTAAGAATTATTTTTAGAGCTTGATGCCAAATAATTTAATGAAGCCAAACAGGATGCTGCAATAACAATGTTCTTTGCAGAACAAACCGAGCAGACTAGATCATGGTAAGACAATTTATATATAAGAATTATAAGGTATGTAAGATAATAAGGTAAGGTAAGATAACTTAGAATAATGATAAAATAGAAATATAATATACAAAAAATATGAAACATCCCAACCAATGTGCACCAACACGGATGCTGACCCATTTCAAACCCGTTACGAGCCCGTCAACGCGGAATTCGTTTTTTATGTTTTTTCAAAATATTATAAGGTTAAATATTAAGTTACGTTAACACTAGAAAAGTTTTTGAAAATTTTATAAATTTTTTTATTTTATTTTTAATGACTAAGGGATAAGAAATGCAGTTCCGTACTTATTTTTATTTTCAGTAGCTTTATTATATCATTCGCCAATAAGAATAGGAATAAGAACAGAAATCAGCATAGGAATAGGAATAGGAATAGGAATAGGAATAGGAATAGGAATAGGAATAGGAATAGGAATAGGAATAGGAATAGGAATAGGAATAGGAATAGGAATAGGAATAGGAATAGGAATAGGAACAGGAATAGGAATAGGAATAGGAATAGGAATAGGAATAGGAATAGGAATAGGAATAGGAATAGGAATAGGAATAGGAATAGGAATAGGAATAGGAATAGGAATAGGAATAGGAAGAGGAAGAGGAATAGGAATAGGAAAAGGAATAGGAATAGGAATAGGAATAGGAATGGGAATAGGAATAGGAATATAAATAGGAATATGAATAGGAATAGGAATAGGAATAGGAATAGGAATAGGAATAGGAATAGGAATAGGAATAGGAATAGGAATAGGAATAGGAATAGGAATAGGAATAGGAATAGGAAAAAGAATAGGAAAAGGAATAGGAATAGGAATAGGAATAGGAATAGGAATAGGCATAGGAATAGGAATAGGAATAGGAATAGGAATAGGAATAGGAATAGGAATAGGAATAGGAATAGGAATAGGAATAAGAATAGAAATAGGAATAGGAATAGGAATAGGAATAGGAATAGGAATAGGAATAGGAATAGAAATAGGAATAGGAAAAGGAATAGGAATAGGAATAGGAATAGGAATAGGAATAGGAATAGGAATAGGAATAGGAATAGGAATAGGAATAGGAATAGGAATAGGAATAGGAATAGGAATAGGAATAGGAATAGGAATAGGAATAGGAATAGGAATAGGAATAGGAATAGGAATAGGAATAGGAATAGGAATAGGAATAGGAATAGGAATAGGAATAGGAATAGGAATAGGAATAGGAATAGGAATAGGAATAAGAATAGGAATAGGAATAGGAATAGGAATAGGAATAGGAATAGGAATAGAAATAGGAATAGGAATAGGAATAGGAATAAGAATAGGAATAGGAATAGGAATAGGAATAGGAATAGGAATAGGAATAGGAATAGGAATAGGAATAGGAATAGGAATAGGAATAGGAATAGGAATAGGAATAGGAATAGGAATAGGAAAAAGAATAGGAAAAGGAATAGGAATAGGAATAGGAATAGGAATAGGAATAGGCATAGGAATAGGAATAGGAATAGGAATAGGAATAGGAATAGGAATAGGAATAGGAATAGGAATAGGAATAGGAATAGGAATAGGAATAGGAATAGGAATAGGAATAAGAATAGGAATAGGAATAGGAATAGGAATAGGAATAGGAATAGGAATAGGAATAGGAATAGGAATAGGAATAGGAATAGGAATAGGAATAGGAATAGGAATAGGAATAGGAATAGGAATAGGAATAGGAATAGGAATAGGAATAGGAATAGGAATAGGAATAGGAATAGGAATAGGAATAGGAATAGGAATAGGAATAGGAATAGGAATAGGAATAGTAATAGGAATAGGAATAGGAATATGAATAAGAATAGGAAAAGGAATAGGAATAGGAATAGGAATAGGAATAGGAATAGGAATAGGAATAGGAATAAGAATAGGAATAGGAATAGGAATAGAAATAGGAATAGGAATAGGAATAGGAATAGGAATAGGAATAGGAATAGGAATAGGAATAGGAAGAGGAATAGGAATAGGAAAAGGAATAGGAATAGGAATAGGAATAGGAATAGGAATAGGAATAGGAATAGGAATAGGAATA
Source organism: Tetanocera ferruginea (assembly GCA_958299015.1). Taxonomy (NCBI): domain Eukaryota; kingdom Metazoa; phylum Arthropoda; class Insecta; order Diptera; family Sciomyzidae; genus Tetanocera; species Tetanocera ferruginea. Next base: position 144,298,612 of record OY282641.1, read on the forward strand.
GGAATAGGAAAAGGAATAGGAATAGGAATAGGAATAGGAATAGGAATAGGAATAGGATAGGAATAGGAATAGGAATAGCATCACGTTCCGTGTGACATAAAGCGTCGTCTTATTGAAACCACATGCCAACAAATTTTAATTTTTCCATTGTGTGCAAAAAACAAGTCGGTTATCATAGCACGGTACCTTATTTCATTAACTGAAACGTTGAGATTTTTATTATTTTTAAAAAATAACGGTCCAATGATGCCGCCAACCCACTAACCACACCAAACAGGTGCATTGGCAGCTCTTGAACTGCCTCTGGCTACTGTTCAGACTAAATTTGGCAATTCTGTTTTTGATGCCCCCCCCCCCATTGAGCTAAAAATGATCTTCGTTACTGAAGACAATTTTTCTATAAAAAAGTGGATCGTTATCGAACTTTTCTAAGGCCCGTTCAACAAACAAATGTCATTCATAACAAGATCCTTGCTTAAAATATTCGAGGTGGTCGAATAACACAAGCCCAATTGTTGAGAACGGCAACGAATTGACACATCGCTATTATCTTTCTTACTGTTATCCTTGACTCTGGCCGATAAGGCAGGAATATTCTCCTCGGTATGCACTTATCACTATGAGATTTTGTGATTTTTTTCAAATTTCAAGCATAAATTGGTAAACAAAAATCATTTTAAGTTATTACTTGGAAAAAAAAAATGTCCAAGCTTTACTTTTATGTGCATTAATCAAACTCTTTTGGCAAGTTTTTTCGTCATTTGGGTGACATTTATTAAATTTTTTCGTGAAATTTTCAAAATCTTTTAAAAAAAGCTTCATAATTTTTTTAAATTCGATCAAATGAAACAAATGTTATATGCCGTTAGAAATATGAAAAAAATTTTATGAAATATAAAAAAAATCTTGACTTTACTCTTGCCGTTCCAAAGTTAAAGAGTAAAAGCCCCTTTGGGGCTTTGTTATCGTATTGTTTTTTGTTTTTTTTGGGGACACTCATTAATGTACATTGGGATGGGTCGGTCTTTAGACAATAAAAAAAACCTGATTACTTGGTTTAAAATATTTATTTCGCGGCGCAGTAACCCTTAGACTTCCTGAAATTTTTTGGGATAATGTTCGGTTATATGTTTTTCATAGGATTAAGGGTTAAATCAGTGTTGAACAAAAACAGCTGACATTTCCATCTGCTTTTGAAACTGCTTGAAACCTGGATTAAATTTTTAATGGTGGTTTATTTAAATAATCATCAAATGAATATTGATGCATACAAAATTTTGTGTAAATGAAAATTTTTATTTTCGGTACTTACTCTGACAGAATGCTTACTCACTCTTATCTCTTGTGCGCAAAAATTTTTTACAGGCACGTGCCATTTAAATCTGAAGCGCTATTAACAGCACAAACGAACATTCATACATACGTTTAATGACGAGCGTAAAAATTTCTTAAGTGCATTCATATACGTTTAAACATTCATTACCAATGTTAAATTTGTTTATGGAATGTCATTAAAAGAATTATAAAGAGCGAGAAGAGAGAACAAAGAAATCGATTGATCGTTGGGCGGCAGAGTTGAAAGTAACGGTCATTAATGTATGTATATTAAAAATAAAAAAAAAAAAATATTACAAGGAAAAGACGTTAAGCTTGAAGAAGATCTGGAAGAGGCTGGCGTGAGAAGCAAAGACTTAAATTTAATGGTAATCATTATTATAATTTTTTTTTTGTTTCAGTATTTATTTTTTAATTTTTTGGAACTGCATTTAAAACTTTTTATTTTTATAATAGAATAAAATAGATTTTAAAAAAATTTTCGACATTTCTTGGACACCAAATGTCAAAAACCTGATTTTTCAACTACTGTGTGAAGTGTTCTTGGTACCGTACCACTTTTTTTATTTATTTCTCCGCCTAAGTAACTCGGCATACATTTTCTTTATAAAAATATTATTTCAGAAAGACACAAAATTCAGACAAAAACAAAATCCACCAAATTAATTCTTAAGACTGCTTAAGACATGTTTGTCAACAATAAAACCTTGCATCCTTCACAACTGCTGTTGCTATGCAGACGCACACATTAATTAATTAAAAAAAAAATAATTTAATTAGTGCCATTAAAACAACAACAACAGTTAAACAAATAAATATCTCTTGTCATAACACAGCATATCTGCAGAATTTCAAGAAAAAGATACCAAACACACAAAAACAAAAAAAAACAAACAAAACCTAAATATGTGACCAATTTCATAATCTTGAAGTCAGCTTGAGTTGCTCTCGACTCTAATTCTGCCAGATAAATTCAATTAAACTTCATCTTCCGCATATTTATTAATTTATGATAATCGTAGAAACAACGCAGCTCATGATACGCATACATTTCGAATGTGTTGTTGTTGGTGTTATTGTTGGTTTTGTTGAGTAGAGTGCGTGATTTTCAAGCAGCAGCCTGCAAAACATTACAATTTTGTAAAAAAAAAAAAAACACAAGAATTACAACAGCAACAACAACAACAACAACTACAGCATAAAATAAAAACAAAATCTCATTTACAGCCTTGCTTTATTAATGAAATCCCAGGCACGTTTTTGTAACGCTGGCGGCACTAGGCCGCAACACTGTGTACCGCACCGCAGTCGCTTCGTGACAATGTAATCGCATTAATTCATACATAAAACTGTAGAGGGCAGCAGTGGTGCGTGGGGGTCGGGGTTTGGGGCAGCACTCTAACACGCGCTCTTCAATGAGCCACATTGCGTTCACACACACACACACTCACACACACACACACAAATTGACTGAACTGACAGCCACACAGCATCAACCACAAACTGTAGCGCCGAGAATATATGGCAAATATGGCAACACTGTTCGATTGTTGGCCACCCGCGCATTCGTTAACAACACGTCTCATTCGGATGCCTCATTTGGACGCCTTGCGAGAAACGCTGCAAGAATTTTCATTATTTCATTATTTAAGCTTCAACGTTTACCATGATGTAAGCTCAGCGCGCTCTCTAGTGCGTGTGTGTGTGTGTGTGTGTGTGTGTGTGTGTGTGTGTGTGTGTGTTCCTATGTAATCGAGTGCTGCATGTCAATGTATAAAAGTGTTGCCAGTCAGACAAACACAAGTACAATACATTAACATTTCAAAGGCTTCTCATGCATATATGTATGCATAAATGGCAACATGTGAGTGTGTGTCGATGTGTGCTTGAATTTGTGTGTGAGACCAACAAAAGTGTTTCCTGTTGGTTTGCCTGAATGCATTATAGCTGCTCACACACACGCACACACACGCTTTTGGAGAGCTTTAATTTGACTAACATGCCGCATAGCTGCTGTGTTGGTTACAAAATTAGCAAATTTTATTCGCTGAATTCATTTACAAAATAATTTTATTACAACCAAAGCAATCTTAGAATTTGTGGCTGCGGCAGAAAAGCTCTCGTATTGCTTTTAATATCCGTTTTAAAAAGAGATAAGAAACACTCGGGCACAAATTAAAAATTCTCAAGAGTTTTATTAAAAAATTTAATTGTTAATGTTGATTGTTGGTTGGTGCTTCGTTGGTTGGTTGGTTGGTTGGTTAGATAAGATGTCACTTTGTTAGATTGTCACGAGCTAAGCTAGAATATAAGGCATACTTTTAAGACTTAAAAAAAAATTAAAACCTAACGCTCACTTCGTGCAAGACTCTCACAACTCAAAATTTAGTATTTTAGAGATTATCATGACAAAATAATGTTTCTGAGTATGACCGTTATAAAATCAAAATTTTAAATAATATTTTGACATAATCAACCCTTTCATTACAAACTTGTATTTCAAAATTTTTCTTAAATTATTTGAGATCTGAACTATATAAAATTTATTTTTTTGGAATTTAAATTTTGGGTTGTAACAGTCTTGTACGAAATGAGCTTTATTTATTTTTACAAATATTTTCTTGATTTTCATATTCATTTTAAAATTTTTCCCTAAAATTAGACTCATTCAAGCTGAACCTCTAGCTATGCGCCCTATATGTACGCGTGCATAGACAAATATTTTCCCTCTACCTCATCACAATTTTCTCTACAATCATTTATCATTTTCCATTGTCTTCTTTTCCTACTATTGTCTCCTGCCTTGTTCAGCAATTTTTGTTGTGAGTTATTTTTTTTAACACTCACGACTAAACTTCCGTTTTGCACGCAGCAGACACGTGTAGCTTCTGACGGAAGACCGAAATATATTCATGAAAAATTTGCAATCAGAATTTCATTTTTTCGATTTTGTACGTTGTTGTGTGTGAAGAAATTTGGAACGTTTGTTCCTTTAACCTCGCACAAACACACACGCACACACACTCACATACATGCTTCGTGGTTTTTGTGCATTCTTTCATAACCTCAATTTTTCATAGCTCACATATTTCAGCTCACACTGAATTTTTATTAAGGTTTTGCAAGATGATAGCTTAAAACTGCGCCGATACCAGTTCAAAGTCAAGCTGTTGACTTTTGACAATAATCCAGAAATAAATAATAAAAACATAGCTTTCATGATAGGCATTAAAAAATTATTTCAATAACTGGTAAATATAAGCTATAGATACGCAAAAATATGCAGGATTAAATTTTAAGCTTTAAAAGGTTAAATATTTTAATAGTTAAATTATAGAAATTAAATCTTACTTCTAGCACGATATTATAATAAAAATACAAATCTTAGATTTCTGGCCTTGGTTTGGTTCAATGGAATATCTTTTATGAAAAAAATTTACATAGTTAAGTAACCGTTACATTTAAATTGGATTAAAGGAGCAGGGGGGTTTGGCAAAAATTCGTCTCTATAAAATTTTCCCTTTAAAGAGTAGAGTTCTTAAATGGAGTGAATTTCGATGCGGATATTTTTGAAAAAAGGAATTGTTACCTGCTTTCATTTCCATATATTTTTGAAAATCTAAAACGTTATAAAATAACACCTTGGCTTTATTGTATGCAATTATTTTTTTACTATAAAAATATTCTAATAAATAGTTTACGTAATTCACGAAGCTAAAGTCTACCTAGGCTCAAAGTCAAAAAGTCTTCAAGAAATAAAAAAATTAATTTTTATATTGTCTAGATGTACTGAATAGACAAAACCAACTTATGAAGATCTTGTACAAAAATCCGTCCCACAACGGGTTGGATCTATTAAGAGTAAAAAAACGACAAAAAGTACATACATACGGCTGTATTCATAACAAGTAAAGAAAGTCTAAAGTCGGTCTAGGCCGACTATGAAATACCCTAAACCCAATTTTTAAAAAGTAAAAAATTTTTATTGTAAATGGGCGTCTCCGTGGGCGGATGAAGCCTATATTTTAATTGCATTTAAATGGTGATGAAAAATTTACACATACCAAGTTTTATTCCTGTAGCTCACAGTTAATGCCTTTATTGAGCTTTCGCTATGGGAGGTGGGCGTGTTCATGGACGGATTACTCGCAATTTTTGAACGCACCTTAGTTTTGGTATAAAATACTCACATACCAAATTTAATTTCTCTACGACAAACATAACCTTATTTATTGAGTTTTAAACTTTTTGGGTTGTATGGGAGGTAGGCGTTTCCGTATGCGGATGACGTCCATTTTTCAAAACCATCTTTGTCTTGTCATAAAAAACATATGTGTCAAATTTTAGCTCTGTAGGTTAAACAGAGGCTTATATATTGCGTTTTCAATTTTTGGGTTGTATGGGAGGTGGGCGTGTCCGTGAACGGATGACGTCCATTTTTCGAAGACATCTTTATGTTTGTATAAAACACATACATATCAAATTTTATTGTTGTAGGCTAAATATGAGCTGAGTTATGCAGTTTTCAATTTTCGCGTTGTATGGGAGGTAGGGGTGTCCGTGGGCGGATGAGGTCCATTTTTCAAAACCGTCTTTGTTTTGTTAAAAAAAATATATGTGTCAAATTTTAGCTCTGTAGGTTAAACAGAGGCTTATTTATTGCGTTTTCAATTTTTGGGTTGTATGGGAGGTGGGCGTGTCCGTGAACGGATGACGTCCATTTTTCGAAGACATCTTTGTGTTTTTATAAAACACATACATATCAAATTTTATTGTTGTAGGCTAAATATGAGCTGAGTTATGCAGTTTTCAATTTTCACGTTGTATGGGAGGTAGGCGTGTCCGTGGGCGGATGATGTCCATTTTTCAAAAACATCTTTATGTTGATACAAAACACATACATACCAAATTTTATTGTTGTAGGTTAATTATGAGCTGAGTTATGCAGTTTTCAATTTTTGCCTTGTATGGGAGGTAGGCGTGTCTGTGGGCGGATTCCAAAAATATTCAATAGTGCATATCCTTGGGTCCATGTGACTATGTGTACCAAGTTTTATTTAATTATCTAAACTCCTTCTTCTTATCCTGTGTATACGGACAACACACAGACGGACAGACGGACGGACGGACGGACGGACGGACATGGATAGCTCGACTCACGTGGTGACGCTGATCAAGAATGTATATACTTTTCTATACCGGACTCGCTTCGTTCTATGCGTTACAAACGTTTGCACAAAGTTAATATACCCTGACCTTTCATGTTTAGGGTATAAAAAATTTATGAGGCTCTTATAAAGCTTTTATAAGAAAAATATCAAAATCATGATTCATAACCGTCCAATAATGAATCTTATAAAGGCTTTATAAATGAGAAACCTTCAATAAACTCTGGATAAAGCATTTTTAACATTGTTACTCTCATCTGAGCAAAAGTATTTTCATAACTGCTTCAAACTAATTCAAAAACAAAAAAAAAACAAAAATAACAAAATTGATAGGAACCATGATACAATAACTCCAAAGTAGTATTGACGTTTCTGTGGGAAACGACCTTCTGTCAAAAAATATAACAAAAAAGAGAGAGCTCACATCCGTCATTGCATACAATTAATTTTCACTGGTCACATTCAGCGTACTCAAAGGGTTAAGTAAAACTTAATGCACATAAATATGAAGTTGAGCATTAAAATGCATTTAACAATACAAAATTTTTAATTTGTCGGTAAAATTTCCATTCGTATTTGATACAAAGCTTGACATTTCATGAACTTGACAACTCCCCGATGTGTTGCTGTCACAACAGTTGAAACAGCTGAATATGGCCAACGCATATAACAACGAACAGCTGTTTTTTACACTAACTCGTTTGCTTGAAGCTGAGAGAATCAGCACTTGTCAATACTACCTGATAAAATTATTATATCATGGATAGGAACATAGATAGAAATATAGATTAAAATTTTTTGACTATTTGAATGTCAAAATTGTGACAAATAAACAAACATTATTATATTAAACGTCCAATAATGACAAAAACCTCTTAAAAGGGCTTCATAAATGAATAACCTTCAATTCATCGTTATCAACCGTTAATAAAGCATTTCTAAAGTTTTTTATCTCATCTGAGCACAAATATTGATATAAGTATTTCGAAATATTTAAAAAAAATGGAAACATGGCACAAAATTTTAAAATATTGAAAATAAAAAAAAACAAAAGACAAATTTTTCAGACCAAAACATAAATAACAACATTTTTTGTCAGTTTGAATGTCAAAATATTACTTAAAGTGTGAGAAATAAACAAAAAATTATTGATTTTATCAAGTTTACAAACAATTTTTGAAACTGTTCTCACTTCAAATTGAAAGTGTTCATAATTTAACAAAAAAAAAAAAACGAAATTTTAAAAAGTATTTTCTTTTTTTATGAATAAGACCTAAATTTTTAATATCAACTAAATTTTCTTTGCATACTTTCAGGCTGTTTTTTTTTTGGTAAGATAGGAAAAGCACTGTATTAGCAAGGTATAAGTACAGTTAGAGCGTTATAAAGTGTGTAGTAGGACATTTTCCTTTTTTGTTATAAGAAAAGAACCGTTAGAAAACTATAAAATTTTTTTAGAAGAAAATGTTTTGAAAAGTGTTTTATTTTGAGGAAAGATTCAAAAACAATATATTCCAAATATGCTTAACAGATAAATGTACTAATTTTCTTTTATTATCCAAATTCCTACAGTTATTTAAATTGTATTGATTAATAGAATTAATTAATAGCAAATGTTAAACTGTGTCCCATCAATAGAACACAGTGCATAAAATTTGATAAAACACACAATATATATGAAGGTCAAAAAATAATTCAATATGAGTCAAACCCTATCGAAGATTCGTCTCCAATGGCAAAAATGTCCTCCAATTTTGAGTTAACCCTTCTGCACAAATTGAATCTCTACCCCTCATTAACAATTTGTGAGTCAAAAAGACCCAATAGAAAAAATTATTCAATAAATTATAAAATTCAAATTTATTTCATTTTTTATATTAATTATTCATGTGTCTAATATTAAATGATACAAAAATTTTTTTGGCAACTTTAGCACATAGCTAATTGTCTTATTTGTATGTTTTTTGCATATATATTTTTGCATTTTTTGCAATTTGTTGAATGCTTATTAAAGTTGGAAGTTTGTGGACAAAAGAAGCAACTTTGTCTCTTTCGCGAGGAGCACCCAAGAACAGCGGTTTTAATTGTTTTAGTTGGGCCTGGACTGTCTGAAGTATTCTGTTGCTGGATCGTCTCCACTAACTTTTTTGCCGAAGGGCCATAAGGCATTCTTTTGCGACGCGCAATGTGGGGCGTTATCAGCACGTTAGCCAAGTCGACTAAAAAAAGTCTGCGTTTAAAATTTTTGTTTCTATTCCATTCTGGGTTTAACTCGGTCCATACAGCATAGGCGTTATAAGCCGAAACATCCAACATGTTTGAAAATAAGGCAACTGGCCAGTGCTTGGCGTTTGCAAATATACATTTTTACTAGCGGCTGCAGTGCATCAAGCCCTACTTTGGTAGCATTGTAATGGTGTATAATTTCTGGCTTTTTGATGTCATCTCTGACTTCTTCTGAAATATGTAGAGTACTCATAAGAACAACAAATTTGTATTTTTTATATATACGTCGGTATAGTTACATTTGGGGTAAAAAAAAATTCGAAGTAAAATTCTGTTTTTTTTTTACATCAACAGCTTTGAGTGGCAAGAACGTCTTATTTTTTCTCACTGTTCCAACCAAAGTTATTTTACGTTGAAGTAATTGAACAGCCAAATTATAGGTAGTGAAAAAGTTATGGCATGTAATAGTATAACCTCTTCCTAATTCACGTGACAAGTTGAAAACAACATTTTCTCCTTAATTTAGAAGTATTGCGTCACTTTCATGTTAGTTTTATTATGCTTCAAATCTTACCTTGATTCTTTTTCGATTGCGTGTTTCTTGTTCGAGCAAAGTATACGTCCATATTCCAGGCATACTTTGAAGTTGGTCAGAAAGGGCCCATATTTTAATACCATACTTGGCAGGCTTAGAGGGAATATATTGTTTGAAACAATATCTACAGCGAAAAGGTACCAATTGTTCATCTGTGGTCAATTTCCCAGACGTTCGATCGCTATAATATTTTTCAATTATACAAAAAGCACCAAAAAAACCTTACTGATGATATGGAAAAGTTTAATTATGGTGAGATAATTCTACATAACGTTTCTAGCAGGTTTTCTATGAAATTTGGGTCAATTTGACCCAATTCGTGCAGAACGGTTAAAGCATAAAACACACTTAAAAGTCAAGTTTTAAATTTTTAAGTTCACTCGTGAGAATTATTATTATTACTATAACATAATTCCGTAAAATCTGAGTGGGAACGCATGATTTTTTTTTTTTTTAAATTTTATAGCATATTTTTAGAAATTTTTTGTTTTAAGATTTACTGAAACTTCACAAATTTTTCCTTAATTTTTGTTTAATTTTGAAATTTTGAGTTTTACAAAAAATTTATAAACATATATTGTCGTACCTACAATGGCTTCTTTTTGACTTTGAGTATTTTATAAATATTTGAAACTAAAAATTGTTATTTGAATAATTGAAATGTGCCCAAATTTATTCTAAATGAGCTTAAAATTTAAGTAAATCAATATTTCATGTTTTTTCCTTTACATAAACCGGGCACGTCATTTTGGACGGGAAGGAACATATATTTATATAGAAACATATATGCTTTGAAGAATTTTGCTAGTCAGGAAAAATAATTTGAATGTGATCTGTCTGCTAGTCAAGAATTAAATGTGATCTGTCATTTGGTTATTTTAGTTGACTTAAAAAAAAAATCTTTTAATTTACAAGTCGTACTCAAGATTTAAAAAGAGCTTTTGGAAATGTAACAAGCAAAAGCAAGAAGTGCTCCAAAAGATTAAGTATGTGAGACAGACATACTCCGTTTCTTATTTTGTAAAGTTTTTTAAAAATTCTGAAATCTTGCCTTAAAGATATTGACCTACCGATACAACTTTTGGTATCTGAGGATTTTAAAGACCAGGAAAGCATTTTTTATTATATTCAACTTTGATTTCTTTAAAAGCTTTCTAGAGGAAAAACCCAGTCGACTCTTTAGTCCACTTGGGAAGAAATGGGTTAAGAAGGAGAATTGCCAATTTACGTTATTTTGAAATAATAATGGCGGTCTGTGACCAGAACTTATAACAAAAACAAAAATTAAAATATCTATTAATCAGGGACCGTACCGGTTAAGGTTTTTATCGAAAAAGTCACATATTAACTGTTATTTTTTAACTTTTATTTTATAGAGATAAAAGTTATTTTGTGCCTTATATTTTTACGGGCGAACATGACAGTTACTTTTGACTTTTATTTTATCGGTTAGAAATAACAGTTATTTTCTGCCTTTTATTTTTTCGGTCAATAATATCAGGCAATTTGTGTTTTTTCAAAGGCTGTTTTACCGACTAAAAAACTAATGGTACCATTATTTGGGTCTCATCGGTGTGCACAATTTAAATATGGCATCAATAGTTTTTTAATTGGTCAAGCGGCCTTTAAAAAAATACAAAGTGCCTGATATTTTTGACTGAAAAAATAAAAGTGACAAAATAACTGTTATTTTTGACCGATAAAATAAAAGTCAAAAGTAACGGTTATATTTGTCCGAAAAAATAAAAGGCAAAAAATAACAGTTAATTTTTAACTTTTTTAGAATCAGTCGAAAATTTAAAAGGCACTTAATATTCATGAAGCTGAGGCCATTTGTAACATAATGGTATATTCGAAAAAGTCCTGCGACAATTTTTTCAGTGTGTCTTTTTCATTTAGAAATTGAAAAATAACAGTTATTTTCGGTCCCTGCTATAAATAGCTCTCTAGCTTGTTTAAGGCAAGCGTATATTCTGTAGATAGTACGTTAAAAGTTTCAAGCACCTTAAACTTGAAAAACTAAAATCCTTAACAAAATAACCAGCAACAAATACTAGTATCGCCTAAGGTCGAAATTCGACCAATTTATTGATTACCAATTTATAATTATATGCGAGATGATAAAAATAAGTTCGAGGCTATAACTCTTAATTGATAATAAGGATATTTTCTTCAAAAAAAATTATTTTTTTATAATATTATTATTTTGTTCAAAAACAAATTTTAAAAAATTTAATTTTGTCAAAGACATCATAGGAGATAGCCTGGATTTTTTGATGACACGGACAGTTTTTTAATTTAGTGTCAAGGCAAAATAAATTCACCTAAAATTCGGTACAAACTTTGAAAAAAAATCAAAAATACAATTTTGAGTTTTTGTTTTTTTACAACAAAAATCATTTTTACCCCATAATTAAAGAATAAATCAAACAAAAAAGAAATAAATAAAATCTATTCACAGATGGCGGAGATATTTGCTTCAGAATTTAGAACATTCAATTTGAGACAGTTTTTTTCTCTCTTATGGCATTTGGTTGAAACACACGATAAATAACTAAAGACAATATTAAGAAAATTCATTAAAAATACTTTTGGTTAGAACTTTGCTGTAATTTTCAACACATTTAAAAGAAAATTTAACAAAATTTTAGAAAAAATTAGAAAAATTGAAAAACCGTTAAAATCCGACCAAGATTTTCCAATCACATGGAAAGTCAAATTTTTTAATTCAAACACACATTTTTTGAGGGGGTGCGATAAAACCATGCGAGATAACGCCATATGGCTTTATCTCCCATCGTATTGAGAGATAATGACATATTTTATTTTTGGCAATTGAGAGGAGACAAAACCATATGGCGTTATCTCTCAATTCATTGCTGTTGCATTGTTATGTAATATTGAAGTAATGTTTAGTTTTTTTTTTTTTTAATTTAAATCATATTCCTGAAGAATATGATTTAAATCATATTCCTGAAGAATATGATTTAATATGATTTTAGATGCTTCAAATGAAAATGATGCTGAAAAGGAAAATTTTTTAGTTTGAAATAAACATTAAAAAAAACTAAAACTTAGTTAAGTTTTTTTTTTTTTTAATTTAAATCATATTCCTGAAGAATATGATTTTAGATGCTTCAAATGAAAATGATGCTCAAAAGGAAAATTTTTTAGTTTGAAATAAACATTAAAAAAAACTAAAACTTTCTTTTCTTTTTAAAAAATGGTTAGTGGGAAATTCACAACAATTATTACCTTTTCAAATGATTTCTAATCATAACAAGTCTTTTTTTTTGTCAGTGAAATATAATTAGCTATTTATCCTTTTACAGAATTTTTACACCTCAATTAGAACATTCTGTAAAAGGGGAAATCATTAGCTTTTGTTTTTTCAGTGAAAACTAAGGATTTTCTCAATGAAACGTTTGAGGTTTTCTTTTACAGAGAAAATTGTTATTAGATTGGCTCTCAGATTCTCGGCTATAAGAAACATTACCAAAATAAACCTTTTAAAATAAAATATCAAATGAGATATAAAGCCATGTGAGATAACGCCATATGGCCTTATCGCTCTTTGTGATGGGAAATAAAGCCATACCGAAATTTTGACAAAAATATGGCTTTATCACTCTTCGAATTGAGTTATAAAGCCATATGGCGTTATCTCGCATGGCTTTATCGCACCCCCCACATTTTTTTACTAATTTTAAAATTGACGAATGCATAAAACTACATTTTTTTAAGAAATTGTTTCTTTTAAAAAAAATTCAAATTCGACCAACTCAAGAACTCTCCTCCAACCAAATTTCATATTAATCACAGAGCGGGTTTTTTGTCAAAAATTTAATATTTCTCTTAGAAGGTTGGGAACCCCCTCTATCAGATATATCATTTATATATACATTCTGCACATGTGGGCAACATAACCTTTCGAATGATATAAGTTTCATTTATTTTGAGTTTTAATTAATACTAAAACAGCGTACGACAAACTTGAATGTTCACGTATTAATATATAAGATTAACTATATTTCAGTGCGTTAAATTTGCAATCAATATACTGAAGAAATAGGAATAAAGTGACAGAGCAAAAAAGAGAGAGAGATAGATAGAGAGAGAGAGAGAGAGAGAGAGAGAGAGAGAGAGAGAGAGAGAGAGAGAGAGAAAAACAACTACTAAACTAACCTAATTTCAATGAAAAGAAATAAATTTACAATGAATACTCTTCTTTCAAAGCACTTCAAGCATACGTTTGCATTAAGAAATTTTAACTTGCTTTCATGACATGCTAAAAATAACTGTAAGAAAAAGAAAAATGCTTTATAAAAATAAAATAAATGCAAACGAAAGCTCAAATCAGTTGCGCAGCTGAAGGGTGGCACTGGGTGCCACTTGAAGAGTGCAAAGCAAGTATTTAAAAAAAAAAAAAACAGCAACAACTACATACAAATAGAGTAAAATGCAGCATATGTACAAATAAAAAAGAAAACTATAAAGAAATTCCACTCACTTAACTGTGCATAATATGAATAAATGTGAGTTTGTGAAACGCTTTCACATGCCATATATTTTCATTGAGTGTATTAGTGAGTGTGAGTGTATTTGAATGGCTGCAATCAACATACAGACATAGCTATTTGTTGTAACGAGCACTTGCATATGATTGAGTTCACAGACTATTACATTTTTCCCTTTTCTATACTTTTTCATAAAGTTTGTTAACCGCAAAGTAGACATTTCACCAACATAAATATAAAAATTCAAAATTTACAAAAAGATAAATATTCTGCATTTTTTTTTTTATTTGTCAAAAGCAAGTTTGACTTGCGTCACTTTGTGCAACATAAATATAGCTGAATTTAATTTCAAGCTCGAATAGGCTACGCAAGAGTTCAAACAATTTTATAAAAATTTTACCAAATTTTTTCTTCAAACAAACGTTGCATGTTCTATTGCATTAATTTGGAAAATATTTTTTATAACCATCTATCGTTTTATGTCGCATCGAAAAGAAAAACAACATAAAAATGATATAAAAGTTTTTCATGTTAGCTTGCATGTTTTTAATTGAAATTTTTACTCTGAACTATAACTTTTCATTTTATATAAAACTAGTAAAATATTAGCGCCATGCCTGTAGAAACTAATTTGTACAAACTTTTTCACTTGACTGTAGTTAGTGAAGAGTAAAATTCTGCCCACAGAAGGTCACTCAAAGTCTTCACATCTAAACATAAAATTTCGCCATTGCAATGCATTGCCAGAGAGTATAACAACAAGAACACTACTTAAGCTTCGCTTATCTGCACTTACACTTCGTTTTCACTACCTTTTCTAGTACCTTTTTTTACCACAATCAACTCTTTAGCTACTACTACTACTACTACTACCGCTACTACATCATGCTGCCAAAGCACTTAACATATTTTAGCAAGCTACATTATGCAGCTTTACATACATACTACTATATCTATCACCCTGTACAAGTAATTTTTTTTTTTTATCTGTATGTCTGTCACCCATAAAACTGCATGTATCTGTCGCTCTTTCTTCGTACATATCTAGTGGTGAGAATGTATGCATGTTTGTTTGACTGAAATAACTATTATGTTAATGTCCTTTTACGAGCAGCTTATTTTAACGGTTAACATTATTTTCTTCGCTTGCCATTCAAAATGTTAGAAGCAACCCATCATACATACATACATAGACACACTCACATAAAAATGTAGTTATTACAAAGGTGGAACAAGACAAACGAGTAGCAGAACCACAACTCAAAAATAAAAAAATAGAACACTTTGAAGCAAGGAATCAGTAATGTTGGAGTAAAATAAAACAACCGAAACGGGATAAGTATGAAGAAAAGATTGAAAAAAAAAATTTAAACTAAAAGCAGCTAAGTTGAGATAAATAGAGTTTTAGAGCTCTGTTTACGGTAGTTAAGCTGCATGCATGTGTAGATTTGTGTGTTTGTTATGGCTTTGAGTGCTTTTATCTTCACACACACATATATTTACATCTAAATTTTTGCGTTTGTTGTGTGACAAAATGGTAAGCAATGCATGCTGCTACTGCCATTGCAACTCACACGAGTCACTTAAATGGCGGCTGTTAGTTTAAGAAAATTCGATAAAAATACATAACAAATAAATAAAAGGAAAATGCTATACGACAATTTCAAAATTTTTTAAAAATTATAGACAAATATTTGAGTTCGGCAGGATTTTTTTAGAAAAGTTGATCAGAATATCGCAGGCCTTATCTTTTGTAAACATGCCAATTATCATATAAAATGGGTCTTGGACACTTTAACGTTAAAATTTCCAATTTCATTAATACCAGTATTGTATGTTTTCTCTGACTTTTTCTTAGTTTTTATACTCTAAACCTGAAAGGTGAGGGTAAATTAACTTTGTACAAACGTTTGTAACGCATAGAACAAAGCGAGTCCGGTATAGAAAACTATATATATTTTTGATCAGCGTCACTTAATGAGTCGAGCTATTCATGACCGTCCGTTCATCCGTCCGTCTGTGTGTTGTCCGTAAACACAGGATAAGAAGAAGAAGGAGTTGAGATAATTGAATGAAAATTGGTATCAGCACTATTGAATATTTTTGGAATCCGACCACGGACACGCCTACCTCCCATACAACGCAAAAATTGAAAACTGCATAACTCAGCTCATAATTAGCCTACAACAATAAAATTTGGTGTGTATGTGTTTTGTATCAACATAAAGATGTCTTCGGATGGGTGTTCTCCGCTCACGTACACGCCCACCTCCCATACAACCCAAAAATTTAAAACTCAATAAATAAGCCTATGTTTAACTTACAGAGATAAAATTTTTCACATTTGTTTTTATAACAAAACAAAGAGAGTTTTGAAAAATGAACATCATCCGCCCACGGACACGCCTACCGCCCATACAACGGAAAAATTTAAAACTGCATAAATAAGCTCATAATTTAACTACAACAATAAAATTTGGTATTTTGTGTCAACACAAAGATGTCTTCGAAAAATTGGTGGCATCCGCTCACGGACACGCCCACCTCCCATACAACCCAAACATTGAAAACGGAATAAATAAGCCTCTGTTTAACCAACAGAGATGAAATTTGGCACGTATGTTTTTTATGACAGAACAAAGATGGATTTGAAAAATGGACGTCATCCGCCCACGGACACGCCTTCCTCCCATACAACCCAAAAAGTTTAAAACTGAATAATTAAGATTATGTTTGTCATAGAGAGATCAAATTTGGTATGCATGTATTTTATACCAAAACTAAGGTGTGTTCAAAAATTGTGAGTAATCCGTTATTGAACACGCCCAACTCCCATACCGAAAGCATAATGAAGGCATTAACTGTGAGCTACAAGAAAAAAACTTGGTAGCTATGTAAACATTTTTCTTCAACATATCAATGCATATAGAATATAGGCTTCATCCGCCCACGGAGACGCCCTTTTTCAATAATATTATATTTTTTTTTTTTGGAAAAGTAGGTTTAGGGTATTTCATAGTCGGCCTAGACCGACTTTAGACTTTCTTTACTTGTTTTCTTTTAGCTTAGCGTCCTCGTTAGTCGAGTTCTAAGCGTGCTTGACACCGTACACGCTTTCATAATTACAAAAACATTTGAATTCCAGAGTTTCAAAATCGAAATAGCAGTGATTTGCTTAATACACAATTTTTCAACAAGTGGTTTCTAATAATGAAAAGAAAAGCGCAGTAATTGTATGAAATTCTGGAATATTTTTCTTTTTATTTAAAAATCAAAATGTCCGTAAAACATTATCTTAAATAGTGTCGTTTTTTTATGAAATTTGTCGTTGCTTCACAGTGTTTAGCCATTATTTCACCAGCTGTGTTCATTCAATTCTTGATAAAAATTACGATTTCGTTATCCAGTAGAACAATATTCGAAAAAGTGTAGCAATAACACCGGTAGAGTAATTACCGTTAAAGTTTATAGATGAAATTCACTTTTATTGGATTAGAAGACGCTTGATGATGACTTTAAACTGTTCGATTTTTACGTTTCGCCTCAGAAAAATTTCCATAATGTTTATTTTTAAATTTAATTTTATTAAATTATTGTTCTTTACATTAAAACCCAGCATATTTTCGTTTGCTATTTTGTCACAAATATTGAAAGACTTGATTGCTTTTTCCTCAACATTTTCTACTTAAATGTGAAATTTTGACAAAATCCGCCAAAGAAATGGAATGGTTTTATATTATATGCTTTTCTTTCTTTTGTCTTCGAAGAATATCTTAAACCGTTTCTTTAATTAATATTATCTAAATTTTTTATTTAAATTATTGGACTTAAGTTCAATCTACTCGAAACTTTTTTGATGGTAACATTTTTGCTGAACTACTCAGCCGTAGCTTAAATTGAAATTTATTACAATGATATACATTAAATTAAAACTTATATCACTTGTTATGAACTAAAACAAGCTCTTGAATACTCCCAACATCATGCTCTTCCTCCAAGTCATCAATCATGGCTATTTTAGATGAAATTTAATGAGAGCTGATTTAGTTGACACAGATTTGGTGCGACCAGGGAAATGCGTACTTATTAATCTTTCAAACAATTTAGGGCTTAGTGCATGTTTCCCCTCTTAAAAATTTTTCAACTTATAAATCTTTCTTATGACTTCCCTTAAGCCATGAAATCTATTAAATTTTATGTTGTTACATTTTGTTGTTATTTTCTGTATTTTGTTTTTTTTTTGTGTGCTCTCAAAATTATTTAAATTTTTCATGCTCAACAATTTTAATATGATAACTTAAGTAGCAGAGCAAAAAAAACAAAAAAATAAAAATTCTTAGTTATATATATAGAGCTGTAAATAATGCTGGCTTAACCCTAAGTATGCAACATATCAAAAGCTTTTAAGTTGATGGGTCGTGAAACGTTTGTTTCCTGCTGACCTGCTATAAAACATAACAGTTGTTTTTATATTTTGTTTTTATTATAAATATCAAATGTTAAAAACTAAATCCGCATAAAAGATTGTGAAATTAAGAACATATCTAGTTTTCAGTCACGTCTGGCTCATTTTTAAGGTTTTGCTGTGTTGCATGGAATAGCAATTTTATGTATGCCAACGACAGAGCGGAACGCTTGGTTGGTCTAGGGCAGAGGTTGGTTAGCAGCAGGACTTTGCTCCTCTTCAAAAGTCACACAGCATATCATTGCTACTTAAATAAGCAGTTGAAAGTGCCTATTTTTTGTTTGTATTTTGGTTATATTTTCTTTTTCTTTTGCTATATAAACCTCTTTGAACAGGACATAAGACTTACTTAAACAACAAAAAAAACAAAAATCACGCGACTTTGGTTTTGTTTTTGTTTTTTTTTTTTTATTTTTATATATAAGCAGCAAAAGAACTTAATACAAAAAGGAATAGTAAAAATTCTGCTTAAATTCTAGTACATGTTTTAAGTTTGTGAGCGTTTTTTTTTTCTTTCTTTTTATATATGTTGTTTTTGGGCCACGTAATATATTATTTTCATTTTATTTGCTATTGGAATGGACAACATTTGGTTTTTTGTTGTGTATTTCTTTTTTGTGAAATATAATATATATTGCTTTTTATGGGTAGTGAGGTCCGACACGTGCAATGAATGCATAATTGAAGAAATTACCGTAAAAGTGCGGTAAAAGCAATTAATTTTTGTTTTGTACATACATACATACATACTGGTGAAATATAGAAACAACACACTGCAAAATGTGTTGGTGAGTGTTACTTTATTTCAAATGCCTCAGAATAATAAGAGCTAGTATAGAGCATTTTATGCGTAGTAGATGTAATGGGCCCCAACAAGCAGAGGATAGAGTCATAAAAACTTTTTTTTTAATAAATTGAAAAAAAAGGTACAGCTTTTGTATAGTTTGAACAATAACTGAAGTCAAATGTTTTAAACGAGCAACGTTTTTCAAGAATTCCCATGACAATGTAACCCAAAAATGTAAGTTACATGATAGGTTATGCAAGCATTCAGCCAAAACCCAATCGCTCATACATTAAATTACATTTATTTAATATGTTATAATTCTTGTAAAAATTTTCGAAACATTTTTAAGCAATTGTTCTTTTGGGAAATTTTTTACTAGTTCTTAAAATTACCTAAAAACAAAATGTCGCAAACAAAAGCCACGATGATAACGTCTCAAGAATATAGTTGCCATTCCAAAATTCGATATCCGGTCAACAGCTACGGTAAGTTTAGCTACTGTGGAGTTTTGAAGTCCACTCAGAATTCTGCCAGCTAAGTCATCTGAAGTCATCGTTTTGGCCCTCGATCAGCCTGAGCATGTCCCTGCTGAAAGTGCTGTGGACTCTAGAAAAATGCCAAGAAGATATTCGGTTCAGGCACATTTTCAGAATTAACCCTAGTTCGGCCGACGATTTTTATAATTCATAACACTCCGGTGACTGCGTTATAAATTTTGCTAAATTCTGCCTTAAGAAGGGAATTTTGCGAAAAAATTATTGGAAGTAATTTTTATTAAAATACTAGCGGATGCTACCCGGTGTTACTCGGGGCTGTGTCTCGAACACAGAAACAGGATGATTTTTATTACTGCTCCCATTTTAACTTTTTTGAAATTATCAATTAAATTTTTAAATTTTTTATATTATCGTTTTTTGGGGTTTTCTCCTCCTTCCGTCGAAAGTGTTTAGCCAAATTTCCATAAAACTGTACCTGCCGAACACGATTACAAAAAAAAATGAAATCTTCAACGTCTCGATCTGACGCCTGGTTTTTGAGGAAAATGGTCACCCAGTTTGAAAAAAGCCATTTCGAGAAAAATGCGTTTAAAGTTTTTCTTAGCATGCATTTAATATGCATTTTTATCTCAAAAAAAATTCCAACTTTAAAAAGTCCTTTGGCATCGATTCGTTTTTTGGATTGTCTTCGTTCAACTTCGGTTTTAGTCGATATTGTTCGGTTGATTTTTTTTCTTTACATAGCTTCTGCTCATACTCGTTACACTTTTTTTTACTCGTTAAACTTTGGTTTTTGACTTCGTTTGCTTTCGGCTCATTCCTTGATTTTTGTCGAAAGAATTTTTAAAAGCATTGGATCTTTTTCAGTAACAGATACAAATGCTTACCAAGTTTCATCAAAATCGGTTCATCCGTTTTGACGTGAATAAGCCAGACATAGTTGGTTGAATAAAGCGCCCTCTTATGAAAGTTTTCTGAAATTCAAATAGCCTCAATTCTGTTGCAGGGTCAGGTTATTTCATGTAGCAAATTTTAGTAAAATCGGTCAAGTCTTAATAATGCACAACTTAAAGCGCCCTCTTACGGAAGTATTTGCAATTTTTTTTTTATTTATGTTTCATCTTGGGTGCAGTTGAACGTTCATACCGAATTTCATTGAAATCGGTTCAGGCGTTAATGAGCCTCTAAACCGCACACTTAAAGCGCCCTCTTACGGAATGTTATGTTACCTATGTTATCTTGGGTGCAGTTGTACGTTCATACCGAATTTCATTAAAATCGATTCAGGCGCTTAGGAGTTAATGAGTCTTTAAACCGCACACTTAAAGTGCCCTCTTACGGAATGTTATGTTACCTTTGTGATCGTGGGCGCAGTCGAACCTTCATACCAAATTTCATTGAAATCTGTCCAGGTGTTTAGGAGTTATTATAAAGTGCCAAGCTCACATACTTCCGTCCACTATTTTACCTATGCCTTATATTGGTTGCAGTTTAACCCTGAAGTGCCCTCTTGCGAAAGTTTTTGCAATTTTTTAAAAGCCTATGTTTTATCTTGGGCGCAATTGAACGTTCATACCAAATTTCATTGAAATCGGTCCAGGCGTTTAGAAGATATGATGGA
Source organism: Tetanocera ferruginea (assembly GCA_958299015.1). Taxonomy (NCBI): domain Eukaryota; kingdom Metazoa; phylum Arthropoda; class Insecta; order Diptera; family Sciomyzidae; genus Tetanocera; species Tetanocera ferruginea. Next base: position 144,319,823 of record OY282641.1, read on the forward strand.
GTGCCTCACCCACAGACTTGCGCCCACTTTTTTACACCCCCTATTATATTTTTCTCTTTTAAACGTACTCAGTGTCCAAATTTCAGCTCAATCGGATAAACAGTGCGCGAGCCTATCAGACAGACAGAGGGACAAACATTTGATTTTATATATTAGATATAAGAAGATGTATATGTATGTATTGTATATGTATTTGTTACATATATGCGTACTTTTATATATAAAAATGGATGTATATATGTATTTTGGTGTGTGTGTCAGTTATATACTTGGAAAAACCTAAACTAATTTTTATGAAATGTTCAGATAAACTATTGTAAAGTCTTGAGAGTATTCCTGTAAAATTTGGTGTTGATCAAACAAGTAAGCGTGGCACCTCCCATACTACCCAAATTTACAATATCGAATAGCCCTGGTCGCCTCGGAATTGGGTATTCGAACTCAATTTACAAGTGGTGTTCCAATTGTAATATTTAATGGGCGCTTTAAGAGGGGCGTGGGACTTTGCAGCATTGCAAATTTTCAATATACTTTCAAACTAGAAGCCACACATCAGTAACACTCGCTTCAAACTAACTTGCCATATCCTTCCACTAGAAAATGGTGTAACTTTAGACAAGGGGGCTTGGTACCACCCATCGAATTAAAATTGCTGATATCAAAAGCTTTGATACTACATGTCGTTACTGATATTACTGTCCTTTACTACTGGTTAAAAGATGATGCAATTGCAAAGGACACCAAGATATATGATGTGAAGGATGTTAAATGTTATTTATTTATTTATTATAAGCTAAGCCTTTGAGGCTTTATAGCTTTTAAAATTTAGCCATTCACAAAACAATTTATTATAATTATATATAAAATTTTAAAATAAAGCATAATAACAGAAATATAATATTTTAACATTGAAAAAACAAATTGGCCATTTCTTCAGCCCTTGAAAGGACTTTCACCGAGCTTCTTATGATCAATTGTGATCAATTGTGTTATGATTAATAACACACACTGTGTTATTAAACGTTTGCACACAATTAACCGAGAACTGAACCTACATATTTTATGCCGACTCCGAACGGCTAAAGTTCATGTTCTCAAGGAGCTTTACATGGCATTATTTACTCTCTGAGGTTTGCCATTGTCTGCAGAGAGGTCGTGACCGAACAGAAAAATTTTTTATTGAAAAAATTTTTTCGCCGCGGCTGGAGATCAAACCCGGGCTCCGAGCATGTTAAACCACACACTTAACCTGCATGCTACGGTCATCACGGTATTTTAACATTGACTATGTAAAATTCGATGTTTCAAAATAATATAGATTAACATTTTGGAACCAAGGTAAACATGGTTGTCTATGTAAAGCAACATGGTGTCGGCCTAGAACGGTGGGTGGTATCAAGACAAGCAAGGTAGAACCATATATATAATACATATTGTTCACAGCAAGGTGGTATTTCGACAAACAAGGTCATATTTACCACACCAATTTCCTTAGAAACAAAGAAATAGTTACGAACGCTGGCACTGAGACAAGTAGGTATCATTGGTCTGTCATATTATTATATGTCATACAAATTGTTCTCGCTGGTTGTAGGACAAAGTCTAACAGATACAACTAGCACAGCACAACCGAAAAAAATGCGTTTACATTCACCAAACATGTTCGTTAGACAGGATCATTTTTATATGGATAAAAAAAAATTTCAACCGGTCGGGGTCTCAAAAGTTAGAAAAACTCATTAAAATGATTTCTGCATACTTTTTTTTCAAATCGGAGAAAAACCGCCGAAGCAATTTTGATTCTCCTGAAGGTCCTTTTTGGTAAAAAAAACATGTTTTTTGCTTGTAACTTTTTATTTTACCCAGAACGCATACCCACATCTTCTTAAATGTTAAATTTCTTACTCATACTAACATTTTGACATAAAAAGTTGTTAAAATTTTGTTTTATTATAACTCTTATTGACCACCAAAACTTGAATTTTTTGCAATTTTTAAAAAAGGCATTTTTTTGAAACCGCTGTTAAAGACACATTTTTTATTAGATTTACGTGGAATTGTTATTGTTGGAAAGGTATTAAGTTATAATAATCAAAGCTATGTGATTTAAAAAAAAAATATATCGAAAACTGGACGATAAAGCAGTGAACAAATGAAATTAATTGTTTGTATGAATAAGAAATGTTTCATATTTTTCATTCATATTTTCATACAGCTTTGATTAAAGCGATACACAGAAAGAAAGAAGAACTTAATACCTCTCCAACCATAACACTTTCACGTAAATTTAGAAAAAAATGTGTATTTTAAAGTGGTTTTAAAAAAATGTCTTTTTAAAAATATCAAAAAATTCAATTTTTGGTGGTCAATAAGAGTTATAATGGAACATAATTTTGAAATTTTTTGAATATCAGGACATTGGTATAAGTAAGAAATTTAATATTTTAGCAGGTGTGGGTATGCGTTCTGTGAAAAATGAAAAGTTACAAGTAAAACACATATTTTTTTTTTACCTTCAGGAGAATCAAAATTGCTTCGGCGGTTTTTCTCCAATTTGAAAAAAAAGTATGCAGAAATCATTTTAATGAGTTCTTTTAACTTTTGAGACCCCAACCGGCGAAATCTAAATTTCGATCCGGTCTAATGTTCGTTTATATTAATTTAGGAAGTCCAAATCATGTTGAGGTCAGGTCCATTCAGATGTATGTGCTATTTTATGTATATCCATAACCAGGTGAAAATGATGTGTCATTGGAAGATCATGATCAGAATCACTGTCAGTACTGCAGATAATCTATAATTTTTTGTTTAATTGAATACATGGATTCATTTAAAGATATAAAATTTGAAAAAGAATTAAAGTCTCCGCAAGCGCTTCTTAATGGTTCATTTTGCAAGTAATTAGTTCTACAAAAGTTTATAAAAAGTAACTTAAAAGATCTTCTAAGACGAAATGGAACATAAAAGTTAATTTTACTTAAAATTAATATATATGGACCGTCTACATATCCATGTAAAAGTTTTACAATCCAACTAATATTAAGCATAACTCTCCTTTTTTTAAAGTAGGAAGATTTAATAGCTGTAGCCGATATTCATAAGGTGGTATGTAGATTAAAGTAAGTATTGCAATAAAGATAGTTCAGGTAGAACAAAAGAAATTTTTTCTGAACAGATTCAATATCTTCGATGTAACAACCGTATTGTGGGCACCATACAATTGAAGCATATTTTAAGATAGGCTGAACTAGAGAAGTGAATAAAGTTTTCATAATAAAAGGATCATTAAACTATTTTGCCCAACGTTTATTAAATCCTAAGGTGCTCTATTTATTTTTTTATTTATATGAATGTGAAATCGATTGTAGTTTAGAATCCATGGTTTCTCCAAGATCATGAAAACTATCTAAGTATGCTAATGTGCAGTAAAAAATTTTGAAATTTCACTTTAAGAATGGTTTTCGCGAAAAGGTCATGTGCTTACATTTTTTTCATTTTAAGATTAATGAGATTTATTCTGCACCAGCTATGAAGATTGTTGATGTTAATTTGCAAGAATAAACCATCATATTCATTCTTAATGTGGTGACCGTGGCATGCAGGTTAAGTGTGTGGCCTAGCATGCTCGGAGCCCGGGTTCGATCCCCAGCCGTGGCGAAAAGTTTTTTTCAATAAAAAATTTTTCTGATCGGTCACCACCTCTCTGCAGACAATGGCAAACCTCAGAGAGTAAACAATGCCATGTAAAGCTTCTTGAGAACATGAACTTTAGCCGTTCGGAGTCGGCATAAAACATGTAGGTCCAGTTCTCGGTCAATTATTTGCAAACATTTAATAACACACACAACACAATTGATCATAAGAAGCTCGGTCAAAGTCCTTTCAAGGGCTGAAATGGCCAATTTGTTTTTTTTTTTTATTCATTCTTAAAAGAAAGGAATAGTTTAACATCGTCAGCATCCATCAAGATGCTTTAGAATGCTTTATGACCGATGGCAAATCATTTATATAAAGTAGAAACAAAAGTGGCTTAAGATGACTTCCTTGGGGTACTTCAGAGATAAAATGGAAACTCGTATGATTTCACGAGTTTATATAGAGCAGATTGTGTTCTATTACTTATATACGATTCGATTCATCTCAACATTTTTGTGGGAATTCCAATCAAAGATAATTTTAAAATCAAGAGCTTGTGATTTACAACATCAAAAGCTTTGCTAAAGTCCGTGTAGATAACATTAGTCTGTAAACCTTTTCCAAAATTTTCTATTGTTTTAGATGTAAATTCTAGCAGGTTAGTGACCGTAGGTTTTCCCAAGAGAAATCCATGCTGACATGGTGACATCAAAGACTTAACACTATGTGATAATTATGAAGTAATAATTGGCTCAAAAAGTTTGGGCAAAGCACTTAATTTCGCAATTCCACGATAGTTATCAATTAAAGATTTATTACCAGATTTATGCAATAGAATTAAATGGGACTTATGCAATTGAATGAGAACTCCCAGACAGTTGGAAAATAGCAAGTATTTAAAGAATAGGTAAAAAGCAAAGTGATTGGAGTAACTAATAGAAGCATATATTTAAAATGCTTTGATAATATATTGGGCCCAAACTACGTGAAGAATGCGCCCAACATTATCCCATGCTATGAATTCTACAGGGCTCTGTAGCATGGGACCAAAACCAATCTGCCAATCCCTTTTTGAATTTAAAGGTGCCAAGTTAAGTTCATGTTGTGCGAACATGACTCAACTCTTGGCTTAGGTCTAGCTTTTTGGGTCTACCGCTCTCATACTGTGGAGAACGGTACCCGAGCTGAGAATGGAACTCACATAACGATCAAGGTAGCTTTGCCCGTGGTACGGGTAGTGAACCCTGCCACCACAAAATGTATGTGCAAAAGACTTTCCGTGGTACCAGTTTTCAGGTCTCTTGGTCAGTTCTTGTGTCATGTTTGCCAGCAAGTGTCATGTTTGCCAGCATGTGAACAGTAAACAGCGGAACTCCAGCTAAATTTGCTTAGTTAAATTAAAGTTTGCATGTATGCTTCATACATTTTAATATAGTTACCCGGGTGACTCGTCGGCCGAAATATGACTTAAAACTTTTAATATGTAGCAGTTGACAAAGACAAACATAGAAATGGTTTTTTTTTTAATTTTTTGTACTTAATATTCATTAGTATAAGATGTCACAGAACATGAATAAAAAGAATTGGTTCAAAATATCATTTTTTTTTTGCGTGAGAAAAGTGAAATAGTCACCCGAGTGACTTGTCGGCAACTAGGGTTAAACACACAACTTGAAATCCTTCCAGTGCTGAAGAGTCGGCACTACTACCGTCGTTCTATAATTAAAATAATAACTTATTATTGAATCTCAACTTATTGCCTTTAAATTATAAATATTTGTCTAACAATTTTATATCTGCATTTAAAAATTTTTTCTTTAGTTTTCTTTAAATAATAACTTTTAATAACATTTCAATATTTTTAAAATTTGCCCAAAATATATTAATATTTCTTCTTAAACTTTATATATTTATGCAAATATTTCATTTCTAATCCGAACAATTTTTAATGCATAGCTTAATAGTTCCATAAATATTTCAACTCAAGTAATGCGAAATGAATATAAAATAAAATAAAATAAAAAGAAAAATGTCACCTCAATAGGTCACAACCACTGCACAATTCCATCATAGCTTGATCATAAAAGGTTTTGCTTAAAAATTTAAGTACATATTTTTTACTGCTGCAAAAAATTTCATTCAAGAAACGCATTTAGCATAAAATAAATTTATGGCTACATTTTTCTATTTGCCGATTTTATTTTATGCGGCTTTCTCATGAATGCGCTTCAATTTGTAGAGCACCGCCATGAACTCATTTGATGCAATAACAACAACAGCAACAATTACTGTGTAAGCATTAAAAATAGAAAAAAAAAGTAATGGAAATTTTATTGAGCCAGCGCTGAAAGTAGCACGTTTTTCTTTTTCTTTCTTCTTTATTGTTGCGTTGCAGAGCTTTTGATATTATTTTTTTTTTTTTATATTTTAGCCGCAGCTTTGCTTTAACAACTCTATTCAATAAAAAATTAAACGAGCGCGTATTATCTGTGCGCAACTATAAGGCATGTGTCCTTGCTCTAATTATCGTCCTTTTCAATGATTGTAAGCCGAATAGCACAGAACAGTACAGAAAAGAATCAAGAAAGCATTGATGTGATGAGATGATGATGATGATGATGATGATGATGATGAAAGAGAGTGAAAAGTTGTGATGGTATTATGGGTGTCATTGGCTTGAACGGAAATGCGTTTCTTGCCAACACTTAGAGTGTTAATGGTTGGCAGAATTCACATTAAATGCTGTTGTTTTGCCTTAAAGTCATATAGAGTGTTAGTTAAGCTGTAAAAGGTTCAAATTAGTTTAAATTTAATAAAAGATTGAATAATTATTTTTATTATTTAATATGTGTATCTAAATTAAAGAAATTCAACATAAAGCCTAGCAATTTCATACAAAAAACAATAGCTGTGAAATATGCAAGAACATTTTCACAACATGTTCGTCAAAGTCGTACTCTGTTCTGCTGTGAAAGATACTCGCAACATTTCTTTTCCAACATTTTGTCACTACAATTTAAGTGAACTGCCTATTTATTTTGGAGTGAAAAGTGACAGCTGTCGTAAATTTTTTGTTTTATATATATATTTTCCACTATTTTGAAAAGTAAAGCATGACTTTCTCAAATTTTTCAATTTCTTAGCAGCAGAATATTTGTCAGAATTTTCACGCAACAAAGAAATGAATGTTGCGAGCGAAATTTCACGCAAACGAACAGAGTACCTACTTGGATTAAAGATTCTAGAAAGTCATGCTTTACTTTTCAAAATAGAGAAAAATTAATACCTGCAATTTTCACTTCAAAATAAATAGGCAGTTTAAAAAAATTAGATTTGTTCACTAACAAAAACTTGCTACAAATTTTTACTTGAAAACCGTTCACGTACTCAAAAACTTGCAAAAGTGAAACTTCTTTGGCGGCGAGTGAAATTTCAAGGTCCTTTTTCGTGACGCTAGACTAACGTTTTCAATTCATATGAAAATTAAAAAAATATTTTTGCCGCTGCCGAGAATTGAACCCCGAACATCGTTGCTTATGAGCCGGAATCTATACGTTTACGCCACGTAGGCACATGATAAATAGTCAAACAATATATAATTAAAACTGAACGCGTAACATACTGAAAATAACATAATTAACATTAACATTAAATTTACATTAACATTACATTATTAACATAACCGTAACATTAATTTTCATCCTACAAGTATGCACGGAAAAAAAATAGAAAAATAGCTAAAACAGGAGCAGAATGCGTTCGTGAATATAGAGAGCGAACTAGAGCTCTTAAGAATACAGCTGCAGCTGGGTCTGCAACTAATGATGAAGGTAAGGTGAATGCAACAACGGCTGAGTTTCAAAATGCATTTTTACAAAACATCAGTGTATTTTGGTGTACCAATCCCCAAAAAACACACTGATGCATCTCAACAAAATTTTAAAGCCAACCAAGTTGATGCACTCAATAATCAACGTTCGCTGCTTTATGAGGCCCTCTATCAACATAGCAATTATTATGATCAGGAAGCAGGAGGTAATAATGAACAAGATTTGCCTCTGCTTTCGGAGGCTCCTTCAAAGAGTACTATGCAAATGCAATACAGCATTCAAAAAGTAACAATGTTGAGAAGACATTCGAAAGCAACGAAAACACCAACTGAACTAAAACAAGCACCGAAAATAACTGTTATTTTACAATTTTCAAATGAAAAAAATTATCGAAAGACTTTTTCAAATATACCATTATGTTACAAATGTCCTCAGCCTCACGAATATTAAGCCGCTTTTAAATTTGAAACTGATTCTTTAAAAGTTAATTTCTTGCCGAAATATACTTAAATAAAAAAAATAAAGGTTACTTTTGACTTTTATTTTATCGGTCAAAAATAGCAGTTATTTTGTGACTTTAATTTTTTCGGTCAAAAATATCAAGCAATTTGTGTTTTCTTAAAGGCCGCTTGACAGATTGAACTGTTGACACCATGTGAAAATGTCTCACCGATGAGATGAAAATAATAATATCAAAATTTTTTTATCGGTAAAATGACTTGAACAAATATAAATTACCTGCTATTTTTGACCGAAAAATAAACGGCAGAAAATAATTGTTATTTTTGCCCAAAAAAACTATAAGGCACAAAAAACTGTTATTTTTGTCGGAAAAAATAAAAATTAAGAGATAAAAGTTTATATGTGACACTTTCGACAACAACCATATTTGGTACGGTCCCTGGATGCAAATATTGACTCAACAAATTATTATTTCATTTCGTATTGATTGAATTTCTTTTCAGATACTTTCTCTCTCTATTTCACACTAAAATCTCTCTTATTTCTTACTGTTAAAGAAGTTTCATTTCTGCCACGTGCTCGTTGCTACACGGGAATTTTTTTTTTATATAGTTTGTATGCTTATTTTTCCTTGGGTGTGACACACCCATCTCATTGGCGGTGTGATAAAATAAATGTTCATTGACAGCGGGTTAAAGACATTTTAGTCTGGCGAATAATTCTTAACCGATTCATTTGCAAATAAAAAATAGATACCTTTCTACACGAAAAAGTTTACTAATGAATTCACAGAATATACTTTTTGTTCATTGGAAGGCCAAAGTACTTGAAACTGATCCTTAAGGTCCTGTGTTTTTTGTGTTTTTTTTTTCTGTAAGTCGGATTAATTAATCTGTGCACGACTGAGCTAAATCGAATTAAATTGTATCTTAAGAAATGAGAGATTTAAATTGAAAGCCAAAAAGTTGAATACTTAAGAAGTCATGGCTATTGAATAAATAAAGAGCTTTTAGTCTGAAATAATAAAAATAATCATTTTAATAATTTTGCCTAAAATTGCTTCGAAAAAGTTATCTGCAGCAATTTTCAATTAAGTGATTTTCAACTGTCTAGACATTTTTGTGTAGCTTTATTTAAGCTAAAATTTCAAACTATGGCTCGCTTCAGAGTTCATAGCAAAAGCCATAAAAGTATGGTTCTTGTAAGGTATGGCTTTAAGCTTTAATATCGTACTTATGTATCATAAAAATAAGCTGCTTTTAGAAATTTTATATTAAAACCACACAATTCTCAATAATAACAACAGCTGATGCAATTTTGTTAATATCATCAATAAGGACAACAGCAACAACAATAGCAACAACAACAAAAAAAAAACAACAACAACAACAAAAACAATATGCCTCTAATACATATGTCATTATTAAATTGCTTGAAGTTTTTATATATTTTTGCTAAACTTTTTGTTTTCATGTTCACTAACATTTTTATTGAAAATCTATTATTTAATCTTATGTCATTTATTTTTATTGATATTATATTTATGTTTTTTTTTTTTTGTTTTCTTTTTTGTTTTTATTGTGTTCCCGCAAGCTAACGCTTACCGCTCGCTAGAGAGTAGAAGGAAACAAGAGCGGAAGGAAAAAAGTTAGCAAAATAAAACTGAAGGTTAACAAAACCACTTAAAGGGAACAACAGTAACAACAACAACAACAACAACAACAAGTCCTGAAATCAGACAACACAACACAACAAAACATAACAAAAACAATATCTATTATTTATGCGATTATGACTGTGGCATTAGTGTATGCGTGGCTGTGTGCATGTGTGGACATTATTGGGTTTGACTTTAACACAGCAAAACAGTGTATGTATGCGTTTGTATTAAAAGTTTACAAATAAAATACACACACACAAACTTAGCTAGCTCGATATAGATAATTCATATCGTGTAGGTCTAACTTTTTTTCTATTTTATAAGCTTCAAATACGTGTGACTGTTTTTGTTGCTTACATTTAATACGTGTATATGAGGGTGTATCTGTTTGAGGGTGTGTGTGTGTATGATTTTCCTTTTCAGAGTACCATAAAAATTACACAAAGTTTCGTCAGCATAACTTTGCTAAACAAACAAATAAAAAAAAAAAAAAACACAAAAAAGCCATACAATAAAAAGTTTTCTCATATTTTTTTTTTTATTTTTTTTATTTTCTCTTTTAAATCTTTTTCTTTTTAAACGTGCGCTGCTGCATCTAGCTTTACCTATACCGCTAGAACCAAAAATTTCATATCAAACCGAGCAACTTAATTTACTTGATTTCAAAAGCTTTTTTGTACTTTTCTCACCCACACACTTTAACGCATATGTGTCTTTAAGTGTGTGTTTTTGTCAGTTTATGTTGAGTGCGTGTTCGAAGGTAAAGCAATTCAACCAAGTTTATAAGTTCATTTTTTTTTTTTTGTTTTTTACTTTTTTATATATATTTTAAGTGGCCCTTTGCGCTGTAGCTAGCAGTTTGTTGTGAGTTTTTAACAACATTTTGTTTTTCTTGTTAAGATTTTTCGCGCTTTTTTCTATTTTCTTTTTACTTTTCTATTTTATTTCCGTTTTTTTTTTTTTTTTTCCTTAAGCATTTTCTGCCACATAGCTAGCTGTGTACTAAAAACTTTATTTCATTGCAATATCAGAAAATTAACTTTTAACCGAAATTGATATAGCTATTCGAGCCATTTTGAGTGCTTTGCTGTTTATTTTGCTTTTAATTTTATTTCCTACATGCTGTTAGTGTCCTTTTTTTATTTTACTCTTCATTTTTCTCTTTTTTTTTTTTAGTATTTTTGTTGCCTTGCTTGTTTATTTGTTTTTTTAATGAGATATCATTTCGAAGTTTTGCTCTTAAAAAGTTTTTGTTTAAAGCTCTATTTGGCATTTGTTGTTGCAACATCTTGGTTGTAACCTTGAAGCAAGCATGTGCGATTGATAGCTGTTTCAATTTAATATTTAACTATTAATGAGTACCATAAAATGTAGCAACATGCATGTGTGAAGAAATTTATTTAAGAAATTTGTTAACTTATATTTGGCTTAAACAAGCAACGACTTAAAATTTAATTAATTTTAAATTATGTTTAAAAGTCATTTAACGCAGAAAACCTCTTTAAATTTTACGTTAATGGAAAAAATAAATTTCTTGTGCTCATCAATCATTATTTTTTATTTAAAAAAACATTTGCCAAAAACGAAGATAGACGTGATAAATACAATATAAACTCTGCACCAACAGCTTCCATGGTTCAAAAATGGTTATTCACTGAAATTTCTTTATTTGGGTACAAGAGACGCCAAACGTTTAGGTTGCCTAAAATAGGTTGTCATTGACAAAAAATCAAAAATCCATAGAATGATATTGGCTGATTGAAGAATGAAAGTGTGCGAGGTGACTCAGACTGTTGGTATCTCAACTGAGTGGGTACATCACACATTTAACATAAATGTTTTAACATGAAAAGGCAGTCATAATACACGCTTAGTGGCCATGCCAAAAATTCCTAAATTGGAATACGACCTGCAGCTTCATCCAGCATATACTCGATAGTTAAAAACATTATTAAATGTTGGGTCTAAGACAATCGGTTAGGCAATAGTGGCAGAGAAGCACTAAAAAAATTTTCAATACAACGTACGAATGGCAAAGTGTATGAAATATAAAGGTTCACCCAAAACTCTCAGCTCCGAAATTGACTCCTTAAGTTCTCGCCCATCTTGGTAAAAAGTGTAGTCTGTAAACAATTCGCCGTGCCTGCGCAAACAGAATTTTTATGATCAAGTAGTATGGTTTATGATATTGGGTAATGTACGTAGTTATGGTTTATGATCTGATAGGCATGGTCCGACGTGTAAGGTATAAAATGCATTGCAAAATGTATTATATATGATAAGTATGGCATGATGGGAATGGTATGGTTTGGTGGTATTGGTATAGTATGATCGTAGCTATAAAAATAACACGTGATGGATGGTGGATAAAATCAGATGAATGAAGATTTGGATAGATATGATAAAAATGCTACGATTGAAATGGTTTATTAGTCATGGTGAGAAGAGTTCGGTATGTTGATACTCAATGATGGTATGATTTGAACTACAGATTACTGTATAAAAGTATAGTATAATGAATGTTGAGTTGATATCATGGAATAGATTCTTAGATATATACCATAGGCGAAATGATGTATCATGGATAGACATGAGAAAAATGAGAAAAATGTTTAAATATGGATTTCCAATTCACTTTAAGTTTTTAAAATTTAATTTTGATATGTTACTTTAAGGTTATCTATATAATACATTTCTAAAAAAAAAAAAAAATACATTTCATAAGTGTTTATATTCATTTGATTTGATTTACAATTAAAGTTAATTTTAAAGCAAACTCTAAATTTAAACATACATATCTTTCTTCCGCCAAGTCTAGCCAAAGACCAAATGGTATCATCGTGAATGGGAGAATCTCTTTTTTGTATTTATGTAACATACGCCACTTGCGATTCCGATACATAGCTATAGGCAGTTGTGTTAAGTAACCCTAAAGAAATGATTCGTTTTGAGTTATTGTGATAAAATATTAGGCATGCCCAAAACTATGCACTTAAAAACTGTAATTCTTGGTAATAATTTTTTGGTTCTATTATCTTCATTTTTGTAAACAATAGTATGTCAATAAGGAATATAAAAATCTCTATTAATACACTTTTTTGGTATTAATTAAAACTCAAAATAAATGAAACTTATATCATTCGAAAGGTTATGTTGCCCAGATGTGCAGAATGTATATATAAATGATATACCTGATAGAAGGGGTTCCCAACCTTCGAAGAGAGAAATAAAATTTTTGAGAAGAAACCAGCTCTTTGATTAATATGAAATTTGGTTGGGGGAGATTTTTTGAGTTGGTCGAATTTGAGTTTTTTTTTTAAAAGAAACAAGTTCTGAAAAAAATGTAGTTATATCCATACGTCAATTGTAAAATTTGTAAAAAAACGTGTTTGAATTCAAAAATTTGACTTTCCATGTGAATATCTTGGTCGAATTTTAACGGTTTTTCAAATTTTTTCATTTTTTCTAAAAGTTTGTTAAATTTTCTTTTAAACGTGTTAAAAATTACAGCAAAGCTCTAACCAAAAGTATTTTTAATAAATTTTCTTAATATTGTCGTTAGTTATTTAGCGTGTGTTTCAACCAAATGCCAAGAGAGAGAAAAAAACTGTCTCAAATTGAATGTTCTTAATTGGGAAGTCAATATCTCCGCCATCTGTGAATAGATTTTATTTATTTCTTTTTTGTATTCAAGTCTTATCACTTAACTTAAAAAAACTTTTAAAAATAATACCGTTTTTTGTTTGTTTATATTTAAATTATTTATTTTAAAAAAAGACCATAAAATTTGATTTATTCTTAAAATATGGAGTAAAAATGATTTTTGTTGTAAAAAAACAAAAACCTAAAATTGCATTTTTGATTTTCTTTCACAGTCTATACCGAATTTTAGGTGAATTTATTTTGTCTTGACACTAAATTAATAAACTGTCCGTGCCATCAAAAAATCCAGGCATCAAAAAATACCCCCTATGATTTCTTTGACAAAATTAAATTTTTTTAAAATGTTGTTTTTCTGTTTTTGAAAAAATAATAATGTAAAAACAAAAACTCGCGTGTAGCAACGTACACGTGGCAGAAGTGAAACTTCTTTAACAGTAACAAATAAGAGAGATTTTAGTGTGAAATAGAGAGAGAAAGTATCTGAAAAGAAATTCAATCAATACAAAATGGAATAATAATTTGTTGAGTCAATATTTGCATCCAGGGACCGTACCGAATATGGTTTTTGTCGAAAATGTCATATATAAACTTTTATCTCTTAATTTTTATTTTTTCCGACAAAAATAACAGTTTTTTGTGCCTCATAGTTTTTTTGGGCAAAAATAACAGTTATTTTCTGCCGTTTATTTTGCGGTCAAAAATATCAGGTAATTTATATTTGTTCAAGTCATTTAACCGATAAAAAAATTTTGATATTATTATTTTCATCTCATCGGTGAGACATTTTACACATGGTGTCAACAGTTAAATCTGTCAAGCGGCCTTCAAGAAAACACAAATTGCTTCATATTTTTGACCGAAAAAATTAAAGTCACAAAATAACTGCTATTTTTGACCGATAAAATAAAAGTCAAAAGTAACCTTTATTTTTCCTCGAAAAATATACTGGGCAAGAAACTAACTTTTTAAGAATCAGTTTCAAATTTAAAAGCGACTTAATATTCGTGAGGCTGAGAACATTTCTAACATAATGGTATATTTGAAAAAGTCTTTCGACAATTTTTTTCATTTGAAAATTGTAAAATAACAGTTATTTTCGGTACTTGTTTTAGTACAGTTGGTGTTTTAGTTGCTTTCGAATGTCTTCTCAACATTGTTACTTTTTGAATGCTGGATTGCATTTGCATAGTACTCTTTGAAGGAGCCTCCGAAAGCAGAGGCAAATCTTGTTCATTATTACCTCCTGCTTCCTGATCATAATAATTGCTATGTTGATAGAGGGCCTCATAAGGCAGCGAACGTTGATTGTTGAGTGTATCAACTTGGTTGGCTTTAAAATTTTGTTGAGATGCATCAGTGTGTTTTTTGGGGATTGGTTCTTTGTAGATTCACCAAAATACACTGATGTTTTGTAAAAATGCATTTTGAAACTCAGCCGTTGTTGCAATCACCTTACCTTCATCATTAGTTGCAGACCCAGCTGCGGCTGTATTCTTAAGAGCTCTAATTCGCTCTCTATATTCACGAACGCGTTCTGCTCCTGTTTTAGCTATTTTTATATTTTTTTTCCGTGCATACTTGTAGGATGAAAATTAATGTTACGGTTATGTTAATAATGTAATGTTATGTTAATGTAATGTTAATGTTAATTATGTTATTTTCATTATGTTACGCGTTCAGTTTTAATTATATTTTGTTTGGCTATTTATCATGTGCCTACGTGGCGTAAACGTATTGATTCCGGCTCATAAGCAACGATGTTCGGGGTTCAATTCTCGGCAGCGGCAGAAATATTTTTTTAATTTTCATATGAATTGAAAACGTTAGTCTAGCGTCACGAAAAAGGACCTTGAAATTTCACTCACCGCCAAAGAAGTTCACTTCAAAAATAATTTTTTTGAAGAAAATATCTTTATATCACCAATCAATTGTGAGTTATAGCCTCAAACTTATTTTAATCATCTCGCATATAATTATAAATAGGCAATCAATAAATATGTCTTATTTTGAAAACAGGAGCATCACTGATGTATTAAAAAATTTGAACTTTTTAACAAACAATTTTTTAAGAATTGTTTAGAATTTCTTATAAAGTGCTCAATGATGAGTTAGTAAAAAATATTTATGATTTAATAAAAATTTCTAAAGCTTTGTTTTCACAAGTCATTTTCAATGGTCAGTTGTTGTCAGTCAAATGGAAAATACCAACACGTTGTCAATTTTTTCCGTTTGACAAGGCCAAAAATAGAAAAAAAAATGATCTCTTCACATGTTTTTAGCAAAAATTGCAAAACAGTTACTATTTATTAGTAATAATAAATAGTATGTGTTATTTTACACTTTAAACTTTCATGTCAAATCAAAAATGACAAGTGAAAACCAAGCATAACTTTGAAAACCAAGCATAAAAAGTATGAATCGTTGTTTGGTAAGAATATTTATATAATCATAACTGATATTAAATACAGATTTATTAGTAAATGTGACAAAAAAATAAAAGATTCAAACAAAAATTTAAAATGAAATTTAAACTTGTTAAAAACGAAGAATGGCTTAAATGTAAATATAATAAGTAAAGAAAGTTTAAATTCGGTCTAGCCCTACCATGAAAAACGATTTTTCAAAAAACAATTAAAGCATAAAAAATAGGCGTGTCCGTGGGCGGATGAAGCCCATATTTTATATACATAAAATTTACACATAAGTTAAGTTCTCGTTGGTTACATGTAAATGCATTTATAGTGCTTTCGCTATTGCAGGTTGTATGGGAGATGGGCGTGTTCGTGGGCGGATTATGCCAATTTCTTAAACACATCTTAGTTTCGAAATAAAATACTCGCATAATTTTATCCCTGCAAGACAAACATAAGCGTATTTATTATATGTAAAGTTTTGGGTTGTATGGGAGGTAGGCGTGTCCGTGGGCAGATGAGGCCCATTTTTTAAAACATATTCATTTTGTTATAACATACAGGCGTACCAAATTTTATCTCTGTAGGTTAAACATAAGGTTATTTATGGATTTTTCAGTTCTTATGGGAGGCGTTTTGTTATAAAAACATCTTCGTTTTGTTATAAAAAAATATGTTTCAAATTTTATCTCTAAACGTGATTTTATTTATTGAGTTTTAAATTTTTTGGTTGTAAGGGAGGTAGGCGTGTCTGTAGGCAATTGACGTCTTTATTTTCAAAACATCTTTGCTTTGGTATCAAAAATATACGTACCAAATTTTAACTCTGTTGGTAAAACTTAAGCTTATTTCTGAATTTTTAAATTTTTGGGTTGTATGAGAGGTGGGCGTGTTCGTGGGTACTAGAAGGATACATAAGATATAATGAAAAACTAAATGTTTAAGCCTGAAATGCTTTTAGGCGATCTTTTTTTCGAATTAAATGCAATTTGATAATTTTTAAAAAAAAAAAAAAACTGTTGACCTTTTAATTCTTCTTTTAAGATTAAAATGCCAGATAATTTTCTGAATCTGACAAAACAGAATTTTTTTTTTTTTTCTGGTTCAAAAATCAACCCACTTTCAAGTATGATTAAGTATGGATAAGTTAAGTTGGGTATGATAAGAATGATATCGTATTTGGCAAAACAAAAAAAAAAATATTCGGTGCACTCCTTCTCCACACTCTGATTTAACGTGATTAAATGATTTGATCTGATTTAAAAACGTGAGAAAATGGTTCTTAACTGTTTTCCCTCGCCTATTTATACATTGATGGCCTATTGATGGGATGTTACAGTAGTACGAAATTTTGAATAAGGTATGATTGTGTGGATTGAAGGTATCGTACGATAATAATGTAAGATAGGTAGTATAATGAAAATGGTAAGATACATATAGTTTGAACAAAAGATAGATTATACTTTGAATACAAACGATGGATGATGAGTATTGTATGATAGTGTTGATGATATGGTTTTATGATATGATATGTTTGATATCACTTAATATGCTACTTGTGGTATGATGTTTTTGTATGATAAATATGATGTGATGTATATTATAATGAATAATATGGGATAGATGGTGGGTATGGTAAGATATAGGTTCGATATTTATATAAAGATAAATGTATTTGTGCTTACTTTTAAATTTTTCTAAATTATTTGCCCACATAACGTGCACAGTGGCCAAAGCAATATTTTTTTTTAAATTTTTTTTAGCACTTCAGTTCAATGACTGACCATCTTAAAGGTTAGCCACAAATTCCAACAAAGACCTAAACAAAAATAGTTAACTCTAGTGCTCTTGTGCCGAAAATAATTTTGAAGCATATCCATCAGAAAATCCTTGGAAAACAAAAAAAAAGCATAACAATAATAATCTACCTTTCTACTTTGCCCACTTTTAGCTAACATCAGAGTTAGCAAGTGATTGTTTTCTCTTTTATTATTTGGTACAGCATTTTTCCATTGTGATAATAAGGCTGAAAAACGAATATTCGTGGGAAAATATTCTGCATTAAACAGCCGCTTGTTAAGTAGCACTTGAGTACGATTTCAGCTAAGCGGAGCAAAAAACAAAAAAAAAAAACAAAATATTGAAAAAATGAAAGAAAATGCAAAAAAAAAAACAAAACCAAGACATGGTATCCACACTAACAGTGAAATAATACTGTTAACTGTCTATCATGTTGCTAATGCGTTGTTGTCGCTGCTGTCAATATCCTATCTTCTGCTTATTACAAACTTATGTACACAAGCACAGACATACAAACACATACATATACTTGAACTTGCACACACGCAGTTTAGCTGTTTATGAAATGATGCATGTTTGTTTGTTTGTCTGTTTGTAAGTTGGCAGTAAATAATGTATAAATATTTGCCAACATGTTTAGCAAATCTTAATGGCATTTCTTTTCGCTTAAGCACCGCTATTAAGCATCCCTACAACCGGTCTTTGCGTATCCACTTTGGTGTCTATCATAAGTAGCTGCCATTTGCTAGTTCTTTTTACGTCATTCTTTCGTTTCTGTCACACTTTATTTAACCATATTTTTTCTGGTTTTTTTTTCCGGACTGCTTTTATGCTACATCTTTTTCTTTTCCTTCTTCTTCTTCTTCTTCTTCTTCTTCTGAATATGCCATTATGTTGTCTTCTTATATTGCTTTTCGTGCTGCTGTTTTTGCTGCTTTCGCCTAATGCTAGCCTGCCAAATCCTTTTCGTTCGGTTCTTGTTCTCAGTCACAGAATTAATAAAATCTATTGATTTTTTCGCCTCTGCTCTGGAGGGGCGCCTGCGTTTGATTTATTATTATTTCAGCTTATATTAATATGTATGTAATTTCGAAATACACTTAATGTAAATGAAACACTTTTCGATGTTTCTAATTAATATCAATTCTTTTTTTTCAGCTTGGACTTGGAGCATCGCTACGACTTTTATGAGGTAAGCGTGATTTATCTGATGGCTTTTTTTATACAAAATATTTTCGAAATAATAAGCAAAAAATATTTCTTAACACATAATTTTTAACTCTTTGTCACTAGCGCGGGGTGTACCACATACCCTACGACTTTTTTGGTGTAGAGGTATGTCTTACAGCGCAGTTAACCCAAAAAGATAGTTTTAACAGATTTTTTCAAGGCCATGAAACTTTTTTGACGAATACTTTAGGGTATACCTACAGCCTTTAATACTTATCGTTCAAAGATAATATATAAAATAAAATATCAAATATATCCTACGCTTAATGAATATCTTATTTTGGATGTTATTACTATTATATTTAAGTCCCAAAATAGTAAAATATATGAAGAATAGACCGGATCATTCTTATATGGATACAAAAAATTTCAACCGGTCGGGGTCTCAAAAGTTAGAAGAACTCATTAAAATGATTTCTGCATACTTCTTTTTCAAATCGGAGAAAAACCGCCGAAGCAATTTTGATTCTCCTGAAGGTCCTTTTTAGTAAAAAAAACCATGTTTTTCGCTTATAACTTTTTATTTTGCACAGAACGCATACCCAAATCTTCTCAAATGTTAAATTTCTTACTCATACTAACATTTTGACATAAAAAAATTGTTAAAATTTGGTTTCAGTATAACTCTTATTGACCATCAAAAATTGAATTTTTTGCTTTTTTTAAAAAGGTATTTTTTTAGAAACGCTGTAAAAGAGACATTTTTTATTAGATTTACGTGAAATTGTTATTGTTGGATAGGTATTAAGTTCTTATTTTGTTTTGAGTATCGTTTTCATCAAGTTTAACATTTAAGAAGATTTGGGTATGCGTTCTGTGAAAAATAAAAAGTTACAACCAAAAAACTTGTTTCTTTTACCAAAAAGGACCTTCAGGAGAATCAAAATTGCTTCGGCGGTTTTTCTCCGATTTGAAAAAAAAGTATGCAGAAATCATTTCAATGAGTTCCTCTAACTTTTGAGACCCCGACGGGCGGAATCTAAATTTCCATCCGGTCTAATGAAGAAATATGCATATGTTTATATTAGAAATCAATCATCAGCAGCTTATGCTGTGCCTGCTGCATTCTTTGTTTTTGTTTCGTTGTTTTTGCTTGTATTGTTTTTGTTTTATACGAACTGATTCGCAGTTTTCTCTCAACTCAGTTAATGAACTCAAACTGTCAAATTTATCGAAATGGGTCTGTAATCCGGTAAGATTTAACTCATATGAAAAAACGAGTTGGATCATATTTCGTTTTATGGTTTTACGCAATAGATGGCGTCAAATTTTAATTTTTGTTTTTAATGCAAATTAAATTGAATCTGACATCCCACTAGTACTAGCAAGTGTAGCTCGCAAACTATGCATCGGACAGAGACGAAAGTGTAGTTCGCAACTAAAACACGAAAGTGGCACTAATGGAAAGGACATGTGCTCAGCGTGAGATATAGTTACCATAAGATTTTTTTAAAAATCGGGATTTTAATTTTATTTTAAAATTTGTAGTTAAACTGACTGTAGCTCGCAAACTACATATCGGGCAGAGACGAAAGTGGCACCAATGAAAAGAGAATTTGCTTCGCCTTCTTTTCAACGAAGTCAATGAACTGAAAATGTCAAAATTAACGAAATGATTGAAAAAATTTGACATTTTGCTTAATTTTTTTGCTGCTCATTTTATCATGCTTAATTTTAACGTTTTCTTTGTTTTGGTCTCGATAAGAAGTCCCCAATTGAGTGTTATAAATTAAATTGTTTATTTACGGAAGATCGAAAGATCGGAAAAATAATTTTATTGAAAGAGGATTCTGTTAAAATTTATTATGGTTCTGCATCCAAATATGTAAATATGTATATATCACCAAGCCTTATTCGTTGATCCTTACGCCAAACATGACTATATGTCTGGCTTAATAGCAATTCCGTCGATGCCAACGCCTTAAAATAATGATTTAATAAAATATTTTTAATCTTTGCAAAGTTTGTTTTCTTATATAAATCCGGATTTAACTATAAGTTTTCTCTATATTTTATTTAAAATTAAATTATTACAAAAACAAACACAAAAAATTAAATGACGCTCACGTTTCACTCCTTCAAATGCCTTTTTAACTTAAACAACTTTTTGACTGTTGTTTCTGAAAGTTGGCGAATAAGAAAATTAAAATTTTTATTTTTTCTATTAAAAAGCAACATCACTTCTTTTTATTTAAAAATTTTTTTCGGGAAGCAGAATTTTGCATTTCATTTAAAAAAATCAATGCATAATAAACGCAAACAGAACAAAATCTAGAAATGTCTTCAAAATACAATTTATAACGCAAAAACGTAATGAGTTCGTGGATGTTTAATCGTGAAATTTCATACATGAATGGTATTATGGTTATTTATGAAAAAATGCCAGATTTTTAAGTTCAAAACGGTATCAAGGAGCACTCGCATGCAGTTGACATATTCTATTTAGTTGTTTAGTTTTTGCTTGCCTACAATTTCGTTGCATATGATTTGCCAAAATTAAAAACGGTTTGAAAAAAATGGACCAAAAATCGTAAAAATAACAAGTAAATTTTTCCATTTTTGCAATTTTGAGGCTTCAGTGAAATTGTATCGTGTTAGTTTGCTGCGAGCTTTTATTTTCCATGTCAATAGCTACAACTTTGCTGTAGACAGGAAAACAAAATTCCAAATAGCTTACGAGATAAAGCCGTGAGAAAAAGAGCATTTGTTTTGAAAAATCAAGTTTCAACCGATATCTTTCAGGTATTGTAAAATCCGATCTCCTACGGGTTAAAAAGTCATTGCGGGATTAGTGAGAGAGCATTTTATTTTTCCTTGCATTTTTCTTTGTTCACAATCTTTGAACGCGTTTATCTCGAAACCATGTTTTTCGTACTGGTTGCGGCACTAGCGGGTTAATTTTTTGACGAAATTTTTTTTATTTTTGGTTTTTTTAAGCTTTCTTTGTTTAAATTTTTTTCGATTTTATATGAATTTTTTATAGTCAATATTTTTTCGAAAAAACACGCTTTTAAATTTGGAACATCACCAAAAATTGAAAAAAAAAATTTTAAAAGAGCTCTTTTTTAGATCGGAAAAAGTCATTTTTTTCAGATCGGACAATTTTTACGACTGCCAACGCTGCAACCACGAGGCCCTGTTTTTTTCTTTGCCACCAGCTTGGAGCTATAAAAACCATGTTGGAGTGAAAAATATATATTTTTGAATTTTTTTTCTTGTAATTTTTCAATTCTCTACAATAACAAAAAATTTGGAAAAATTTTTGTTTTTGACTGAGTTATGAATTTTTCAAAAAAGGTCTGTTTTCTCTGCCACGAATGTTATGTCCCTCCTTAAAGCATTTTTATTTTTCAAGGTTTCAAATTATTAAAAATAATGCTTTAAAAAATAATTTCTTTCTTAAGAACTATTTAAGTTCAATCTTGGCATGAAACACCCCGCGAGTGACGCCGTCCAAAAACAGGTGTGCCAGTGACGTAGACTTAAGGCCCTACACCTTTATTGATACTAGAAAAATTTAACAGTTTTGGCTATTATATAGAGATGATTAAAAGAAGGATAAACAAAAAAATTAATGTATATATTGTTTAACTTTAATTTTGTGAAATATTTAACACAAAATTTACTTTAAATATCAACAAAAGATAGGCCGTCGAACGGCAGCTCATTATTAAGGCCAACCAGTAAATTCAAAATTTTGCATTGCCAACGTCAAACAATAGGCTTTGATGGAAGCCCACTGATTACGCAGACAAGGCTAACAATTAAACGAGGGGGGTCAATAAAAGCAGCCAAATTGTATGCAGGGTTGCACAGTTGCCAACAATAGGCCGATTAAGGGGGCTCGATTAGTGCGTATTTAAATAAAATGATCAACGATGCGTTGAGCAAAATTGTCGCCACAAGGCATAACCTTAATAATGTTGGCTATAAATAAGCATCACAACAGTGCAACAACAATTTTAATTTTTTTTTTTTTTTTTTTTTTTTGACAAATTGTGGCTGCATTTTAGTTATAATTGTTACATGTCTGCGTTAATATGTTGCTATAAATTTTTATGTTATTTTATGCGATGCAAAATGCTGACAGTGGGCCAAATGTACAAATTGGCAATAAAACTGCATGTGTTATAAAGGTGTTTGTTTGTTGGGTGTTTGTTGAAGCAAACTTGCTAAACTGCTGGCTGCTTGCTGGATGGATGCTAGCTGGGATTAGCTGTCGAGTGGTTGTCAGTGAGCTTCATGAGATTCTCGCATGTGGCTCATAGATTAAATGTGTTTATTTGTTGTGGTTTCTGCGATGGCGTTGATAATATGCAGCAGCTTCCACTAATTCTCTCAAATGCTGCTGCGGATGTTTTAGACACTTTGTGGCCTAATGCAATGCAGCGCATTTAATGTCGACACACTAATGGCAAACGGATGTTATTGTTGTTGTCATAATGATTGGTATTTATATATATAATGTTATTTTTTAACAAGCCGCAGCATTTGAAAAAAAAGCAAATGCTGCAAATTGCGGTTGTGGTTTATTTGTGGTTAATGTCAGCAAAATGTTATTCAAATATTTAACAACTTCTAATATTTAATACAACGACAGTACTTGTTGTTAAATGTCAGTAGTTAAGTACTTTTATGCTTAACCATTAATTATTGTGGATTTCTATAACTTTTTTTTCAAATTTTCCGTTGTTTTAATCAATTTGTGCTGCTTGCAATGCCAACAGCAGCATTTCAATCACATTTAAGCCGCTTGAGCGCTTCAATTCATTCAATTACTTTAGTTGCCGAAAGCACCAAAAATATTTGCACTCACTCAATAAGGCCTGCCATCCATTCACCCACTTGCTCATCAGCGCATAAGTCATGGCATGAGTTACACAAATCAACCACCATCATCAACATCACCACCACCACCATCACCACCACCACCACCAGCAGCACATTCAATGTCGATCCTAAGCACCACACATCAGTTACAGCTGAACCTCTTAATACAATCCGACAACAATTTATTTAACTCATCCTCACTTTCATGCAGCAACTTTCATTCATTGTGAATTCTAGCAAATATTAAGCTGCCCGCTTCAAATACCAAAACATTATTTTCTCGCTGTTCTGCTTAAACCCATTCATTCATCAGCAAATCCTAGAAATAACCGTTCAAGATTATACGCATTCCTTATAAATCAATTGAGTCAAGCAGCATCGTTGGCAGCAGCAGCGGAAACAACAACAGCAGCAGCAGCAGCAGCGGCACTATAATAATAATAATAACAATAAATACAACAACAATAACAAGGTTTTAGTAATTCGTGGCATCGATAACATTTGCTCTGCTTAACCCCTCCCCCACCCCTCACCAAATCTTCACAATTTCTTTATGTAACTTCTTGTTTTCTGTACTTTTATACAATAGCTGCTATATTGCAAACATCCTTTTCTACTGATTTCTGCTCATGAAATCCTTGAGCACAACGATAACAACAATAAAACATTCTCAACAATTTTCCAGTCTAATGGCATTTCCTGATTACGGTCTGATTGCAATGTTTGTGTAACATTCGGTGCTACTAAAATTTACTAGACATACACATACTATTGTATTTAGTAGGCATACCATTGAATGCCTTCATTTGTAGATTGTTTTTATTCAAACATTCTATTAGATTATGGAATATTTTGTGAATTACGCTGTGGCGGTTACAGTGTTTAATGAGCTTTGCTATTATGGAAAATTGTGCAACTAAATAATCCTTGTTAATGTGTAGTAAACCTTGATAGTATTTGGCAACGTTTTTGAAATTTTTACCAAAAATTCAAGTGAAATAGTTTCACGTTTCTCGATATTGTCGTTGCTTTTTACATGCTTTTAAATGCATTATTTAATAGAAAACAAATACGATGAACAGGTTTATGTGAAATATGCGACATTTTCTTCGATGATTTGTTGACATTTTGGGAGTCTAGTTTTCTTGAAGAAACTTGTTAATACTTTTGGTAAAATTGTGAAACTCTCTTATAACAGCACAGTTTATTGTTCAAAAGTAATCACTATTTTCGAAGCTTTTTATTATATAAATGGAAAAAATTTCGAATTCGCCATCTTTGCAGTCTCATAAACAGAAGCATTATCATATTCTAATGAGCGAAAATACAACCCAAATCTTATTAGTAAGCTTATAACCCAAAAAATTTTTTAATTTTGGACCACGTTTATACATAGCTAGTAGATCACAGACAATGAATTCATGGACAAAACAGTTAAACGTTCAACCAAAATCATCGGAGCATTCTTGATTATATGAAGAAATTTACATTAAAACAAGTGAAAAAAGTCTAAAGTCGGTCTAGGCCGACTATGAAATACCCTAAACCCACTTTTCAAAAACAAAAAAAAAATTTTATTGTAAATGGGCTTGTCCGTGGTCGGATGAAGCCTATATTTTTTTATGCATTTAAATGTTGAGGAAAAATTTACACATACCAAGTTTTCTTCCTGTAGCTCACAGTTAATGCCTTTATTGTGCTTTCGCTATGGGGGGGTGGGCGTGTTCATGGACGAATTACTCCCAATTTTTGAACACACCTTAGTTTTGGTATAAAATACATACATACCAAATTTAATTTCTCTATGACAAACATAATCTTATTTATTGAGTTTTAAACTTCTTGGGTTGTATGGGAGGTAGGCGTGTCCTTAGGCGGATGATGTCCATTTTTCAAAAACATTTTTTTTTTTATTATAAAAAACATACGTGCCAAATTTTAGCTCTGTAGGTTAAACAGAGGCTTATTTATTGCGTTTTCAATTTTTGGGTTGTATGGGAGGTGGGCGTGTCCGTGGGCGGATGACGTCCATTTTTTCAAAACCATTTTTTTTTTGTCATAAAAAACATACGTGCCCAATTTCAGCTCTGTAGGTTAAACAGAGGCTTATTTATTGCGTTTTCAATTTTTGGGTTGTATGGGAGGTAGGCGTGTCCGTAGGCGGATGAGGTCCATTTTTTCAAAACCATCTCTGTTTTGTCATAAAAAACATACGTGCCAAATTTTAGCTCTGTAGATTAAACGTAGGCTTATTTATTGCGTTTTCAATTTTTGGGTTGTATGGGAGGTGGGCGTGTCCGTGAGCGAATAACGTCCATTTGTCGAAGCCATCTTGGTGTTTGTTTAATACACATATACATCAAATTTTATTGCTGGAGGCTCATTATGAGCTGAGTTATGCAGTTTTCAATTTTCGCGTTGTATGGGAGGTAGGCGTGTCCGTAGGTGGATGATACCCATTTTCCACAGACTTTTTTGTGTTGATATAAAACACATACATATCAAGTTTTATTGTTGAAGGCTTAATATGAGCTGAGTTATGCAGTTTTCAATTTTCGCATTGTATTGGAGGTAGGCGTGTCCGTGGGCGGATTCCAAAAATATAAAATAGTGCATATCCTTGGGTTCATGTGATCATGTGTACTAAGTTTCATCCTCATTATCTCAACTCCTTCTTCTTATCATGTGTTTACGGATAACACACAGACGGATGGACGGACATGAATAGCTCGACTCACGAGGTGACGCTGATCAAGAATATATATACTTTTCTATACCACACTCGCTTCATTCTATGTGTTACAAACGTGTGCACTAATTTAATATACCCTCACCTTTCAGGTTTAGGGTATAAAAATATTGTGTTTGCCCGTCGTGGCGATCGAACCCAGGTCTTCTTAATTTTTCGAATATATGTTGAGGATTTATAAGTTCACGTTATTAAGTACTTTCCTTTATTATTTTTAATTGTATTATTATTATTATGAAAAAAGCATTTATTAAATAAAACAGAACTGAAAAAAATTTTAAAATAATAAAATATAATATATTAAAAATTTTCAATGCAACATTATGAAAATGAAATAACATTTGTAGACTTTATTACGAAAATCATATATACACCCAGCACTTCTAAGCACAAACTATGACAGTTAAATTAAAACACATACCCAATCTTCGATTGGTCATCATATGATTCTCAATGGGTTTAGACAAACGAACTCTGAAATAAGTTCAAATTGTTTGCAACTGATGTGACTTATCGGCACTGTTGCCAGAGAGACGAACTGAAATTTATCACAAATTGGAAAAATTGTACCACTTTTGGAGAAAATTTACTTTTTCCTAAACAAAAAGACACATTTTTTAAATGATTAACAGCCGTCATAATTAATTTCACTACTTCCGCAATAAAACGTTTCTTTGCTAGCCTTGAACATTTTTTTTCTACCTATTATCAGCAACTTTTCAATCCAAGAAATGTAGGTAACTTCTTCTGTCTGCTTTTTCATTAACATTTTTGTTGTAGGAACTGGTCACGGCTATCCATAAACGATATTCTATTCTTATAAGCAATATTCAATGCAATTTCTTAAGATTTGCTTACTTCTGAAGTGTTACATACCTTGATGTGTTTCAGCAAATTTCTTAGTTTTTATATCAAAATTCGCAGCAACTCAAAAATTATAAGGAACCTTCATTCGTTATATAGTGTTTTTTTTACAAATATATAACAATAATAAAGAACTGTTTGTGAGTTCTTTCAGAGAGGCAATAACTTCAAATATGTGGAAATCTAAAACATTATTATTTTGCAAAATTTACCACTATTATTAAAAATTACCTTTTCTACCTCTGCTCAAAAAATTTGTCAAAAATTATCTTATTTAGGTAAATTCACCTCAATCTGGTGACTGTGCTCGTCGGTGCATAACCCTGCTCACGTGTCTCCATACCGTCTCACACTTGCCTTCTGAAGTTCTATGGTACATATATCCCGGAATGTTTGTACTTCGAACCTTTAGCTTCGAGCTTTCTGTTAGTTATTCAGCCGCTCTCACGACAGTTGTATACCTGCTTAACCCTCACTCTAGCATTATTTACATTTGTATGTATTTCAATTTTAATGTCACTATAACTCTGCTGTTTTTAATTCGATTTGGATATGATTTCGACTCAGTGACTATTTTTTGTTTTCTTGTGCATTTGTGTTAAAAAAAAAAATCGTAAACTTCAAAAACCTCCATACTATCCTTGTGAAACGTTGGTGCCAATGTGAGTGTTAGAGTTATTTTTTTATTTTGTTTTACGAAAGTTCTGCAATGTAGTCTAAAGACTGAAAGACTTCTAAAGAATGTAGTCTAAAGAATCCAAGCTTCTTTGAAGAAACGTCACCATCAACTTAAGAAGTAAAATTACTCAATGCCAATAAGATTAGCGAAAACCGATATTTCTGAATTATGTTGCCGAATACCGTCATTTCCGAATAACATATCAAATATCTTAATTTCTGAATTCTATAACCGAATACCATAATTTCCGAATAATATGGCTGAACTCTAACTTTACCGAATTCCATTGCTCCAATACTTCGTAGTTCATTGCTAAACAGATTCGTGTGCAAATATTATTGAATATCATTATCACCGAATAACAGCATACAGGATATTTGTATTATTTTTTTTTTATTTTATGTTATTTTTGAAATAACAATAGAGTTGAGCTTATTAATTTTCTTCAATTCACGACCCAACCCATAGCATCCAAAAAATTTTATATAAAGGATTCCAGTGACAAAATTTACCCACCAAAAATTGAAAATGGGCTCAGGGACAACACTGGACATAAGGGAGCAGTTAAAATAAGTTCGTTCTGCTGAATGGTAAATATAGTAAGTTGTGTTGCGTTTCTACTGCTTCTACGGTTAGTGTTGAAATAAATGAATGAGAGGAGTTCTGGAGAATCGGCTACACCGGTTATAAGTTGGTGTAAGAAGAATACTTTCACTTAAGGAGGGACATGACATTGGCCTTTTTTTGAAATTGACCTTTTTTTATAATTTTGTATTTTAGTAAATATTCTTAATAATATTCTCATGGCATAATTTTGACGGGTTCTAAAGTTACAGCCGGATTAGTGAGAGAGCATTTTTAATTTTCACTCTTTATACCCTAAACCTGAAAGGTGAGCACAGTAAAAAAAAAACACAATAAAAGCATAAACTGTGAGCTACAGGAATACGATTCGGTATGTGTAAATTTTTCATCAACATTTAAATGTATATAAAATATAGGCTTCATTTTCAAAATTAGGCTTCAAAAATTTCAAAAATGTATTTTATCTTTATCTTAAAAACGGAAACTCCCATTAACAACTCCCGGGAGAAAATTTAAAAACGGAAACTCCCATTAACAACTCCCGGGAGAAAATTTTTCATGATTGGGCTGATTATGGGTATAGTTATTTTTATAATAATTCATTATAATAATTTTTATAATAATAATTTTTTTATAATATTATTTCTCTCATGCATTATAAATACTTATATTTTGTTATTTACCCTAGAAACTAGCAATTAAAGTTATTATTATTTTATTACTGATAACTGAGCTCAAGTAAGCATCAACATCAATTCGCAGACATGTCGTTATTTGTGCTCCATTTCGCCAGCATGACACTAAAGCTTGACACATGGCACAGTAGAATATTGCAACATCTTCATCTTTATGTTGCACAATTGTCACAAATGTCACCTATTGGGTTGGTTGGTTGGTCGCTCATATCATTCATCTTGTAGCAACTAATCATTGAGTGTGTCAAGAAACGAAGCAATCAAAATGCCACACGATTTTTATGACGACACGTCAGACAAGTGCAAGTAAAAAATCAATCTACAAGGAAGCATAAAAATGATGTGCGATGAACTAACCGACTGGCTGCTGGCAATGCCAAGAACATAAAAAGAAGAGCCCAGCCAGGATGTCTGTCGGTCTGTCTGTAGGGAGCATGTTTATAATATTTCACATTGGGCTATACTTGGCAGCTGTTCTTGAGTTGCTGTTGAGTATTGCGCCACGCACGCACGCACGCGGTTCAAACAAACAAAAAAAAAACACATCTCAAAAAAAAAAAGGGGGAGCACGAATTCCCATCGACAGCAGCAGCACCCACGCTGCATTGTCGTGCGAAGTGTTGTGCTGTCATAAAAAAAACTCATAAAAATGTGCGCATTAATCATAAAAAGCTGCAGCAACTCTTGTAAAGCAAGCCAAAAAAAATGTTAAACAAAAAAAGTTATGGCCAAAAACAAGGAGTGACACTTTTGTGTGAGAAATAATTACTAGGGGATTTTTTTGTCGTTGATGTTGTTGCTAGTCGTTTTGGCGCAAAAATTAATGCACAACTGAAGGGTGAACAAGTAGCTAAGAGCAGGAAAATTAAATAAATGTGCTTCAAATTTTATTTATGGAAATTTGCTGCACTTGGAGTAACTTGGGGGAATTGTGAAACTGAATGTCGCCGTTTCTATGTTGTGCAGCCCCCTAAAAACTCAGCATAATTTGAAATCTTGTGATCACAGCATTTATGGTTTGCATCTGCATGCAACAATAAATCAAACGCGGCGCGAGAGCATCTTCAACGTCTGGAAGCTACTAATCCATTGGGTGCCAAGACATGATACGTCAAATTAATTTTGACATTTCAAAGCATATAACTAATAATCATGCAGTTACATAAACAAAAAACACACTGACTGTTGCCAAGATTAATATTTAACACACCTCATAATGAAGCATACGCTGCAACTACGTCAGCAAGCAGCAGACGTCACACACTTCACTTTCATGTTATTCTATAAAGCTTTTGCATTTTTACTTGAAACTTTTTATATGCTAGCTTCGCGCCGCAGAGTAATCAAATAAACCGCAAGTAATTAAAATTTTAATACTGCCCAAATGTGGGAGATTTGGTTGGCCCTTAATGTTTGGTTTTTCCCCTCATATTTTTTATAATTCTACCCACCACTCGAATTTGTGAGCATGTGTGTGTGTGAAGTCATGCATAAATTCTGCGAAATCATTTGTGGTGGTAGCATTAATCTTTGAGTTCGCGCAGTATTTAATGATCTACACTGATGCGTTGCAAGTTGCAACTAATTATTTTAATTGTCGTTCGTTGTTGTTGCTGTTGCTGCCCATTCCACTTACTAGCTAGCTGCAATTATTTCAAAAGGGATTCGGTTTTGCTCTTGGCTTAAGCGCATGCATATCGGGCTGGCGTGAAAATCATGCGTTTCGTTGCCGTTGCTAGTCAAGTGCACCAAATTAAAAATTTCCGCACAGCTGGGACACATTTATTTAAATCACATTTTAAATCACTGAAAGCGAAAACTTTTCGAATTGAAAAATGCTGTTTGCTGTTATCTGCATTTGAATGTGCGTGAATAAAATAATTAAAAACATTTGTACGTATTATCAAAGTTTTGTTGAAGTGTTGCAACAGATTAATGCGCAGACACACTGCAACAGCCAGTTAAGCTGCATTTCCTGTGTTTGATGATAAATTAAGGTTATTATTTGATTCACTTTTAATTCAGTTGAGTTGTTAAAAATGTGCAAGTAGGGGATAAAGCTGCTTTATCTTTTAGTCTTAAAATAAATTTCTAAAGAAAATGCAAATTTTATGGTCTTTTTAGTTAGATATCTTGGCGAGTTTACAAGCACAAACGCGGTTAAAAATCTTGGAATTATTTTTTAAGCATTCATTGGACTAGCAATTTTTAATCCTTTTTTTTATTAGAATTGATCCTATTTAAATTCTAGAAACTTTTTTTAGTCAAGGCTGTACTTTAATTTAATAAATTGGGAATAAAATTTTAATTTTGGTATCTACAGGTTTAAAATTTAATACAAAAAAACTAAAAGATAATAACGATGGTTAAGCGCACCAAAGTGATAAGTAACCTTATGACAAAAATAGGCTTACTGCATTTTTCAATCCATCAATATAATATCTAAAACAAAAAACAAAAACAAATTGGCCATTTCAGCCCTTGAATCAATTGTGTTGAGTGTGTTATTAAATGTTTGCACACAATTGACCGAGAACTGGACCTACATGTTTAATGCTGACTCCGAACGGCTAAAGTTCATGTTCTCAAGAAGCTTTACATGGCATTGTTTACTCTCTGAGGTTTGCCATTGTCTGCAGAGAAGTGGTGACCGATCTGAACAATTTTTTATTGAAAAAATCTTTTCGCCACGGCTGGGGATCGAACCCGGGCTCCGAACATGCTGGGCCACACTCTTAACCTGCATGCCACGGTCACCACCAATATTTTATAAATACATTAATTTTAATTTTTTTGTTTCATACATGTACTTTACTTTACGTTACTTTACAAAAGAGTTGAAAATCGGTTCGTAAATTATGAATAACTCCTTATCTTGTAAACTTTTCTTATTTTTCTCGTATTTGTACATGAATTTTATGAACTTATTCACAGAAAATATGAATAGTTTATGTCCACCTCGTATTTTGTCTAAGCATTTACGAAATTTTTTGTTGAATCAAGTTTCTCGTACACACACTTTGTGAACTTTAGACACTAAACTTATCAAAAATTTATGTTCTCGTGTTTTTTCTTTTGTGTACTTTGTACGTTGATGCCATGAATAGTTCGTGTGACTCATGTGATTGCTTACTGGACCAAAATTCATGAATGCAATTCACGGTGATTGTGAAAAAATTAACTCTTTTCGTATTTTTACTTGAGTTTTATGAATTTTATTCACAAAAATTATGAATGGTTCATGTTGCGCTTGTATTTTTTCATGGCGTTTATAAAAATTCATAATTATTCTGGACTTTTTTGGTTCTTTAAAAATATGGATTTTTAACACAAGAATTACATTTTTAAATGAGGTTGAATTGGAACTGGCGATGCATTCTTATGTGAAAAATGATTTCTGCAATAATATTAACTATCTGTATATAATGGCATCATTATATAAATCCTCTTCACTCAAATCCCTTCACGCTGTATTGCTGAGATTCTGAATAATAAAGCGCTCAGCTCCACGGCGTGATCACATTCTGGTTTCAAAACTCTTTTATTTTTTGTTTGAAATTTTCAATTTCATTTGGTTTTTATTTTCTTCTATTAATGGTTTTATTAAAAATATTAAGAATAAACTAAATTCATTTTCTAAATTCGTTTCTTTTAAATTTGTTCAAATATAAAAATTGAAAACATCCTACAGATGTGCAACTCAGAGTCAGATACATTAAAACATATCAATTCAGCTAACTATTGTGATCAATAGTCACAATTTGATCTTAATATTAAAAAAAAAAAAACAAATCAAAATTCCATAAACCCTTGACCTCTCATTCTTTTTTTAATGTATTTTTTAATTATTTTGTTTGGTTTACAAGAAATTTTTAATTTGCTTGAAATAATTTCTCACCCACAGTTGATAAATATTTTTGTTTTGGTGTGACCCTAACTTGATGTTTACTAATTGCGCCAAGTTGTTTGCATTGCAAAACGTCCAAAATGCAAAACCAATTAAAATGCAAATCGTAATTTGGCTCGAGCGTTTTTGTTGGCACTTAAAACAATTAAAAGCCTAGGTTTTAACATTGGCAACAGAGCAGAAAAAATAGCAATTTGTAAACAAAACAAGGACTTCTGAGGGTCAAGTAGAATTTAGTTTTCAAGAAAATTTAAATTCTCTTAGGAATATGCAAATTGTGTTATACTCAAACATTACAACATTTGGTCATTTGGAAAAAAAAAAAATTGAGGCTTGCATGAAGTTGGGTGCAAACAATTAGCAACAAATGCGCTCTTGAAAGCTTGCTGGGTACCTAAATGTCAAGGGAGGAAATTTAAATTTACGGCTTTATATAATTTTACATTAATTTTTCTTACATTTATATTTCTCTCTACGTTTTATTTACAGTTACGTTTACTTTTCTAACAGTTACGTTTTTGTTGAAGTTTTTTGGAATATATAATAATAAAAAATGTTGTTTCTATGGCAACATATAGTTAATAAAAAAAATGTACCTGAAGAAAAACTCATCAACACAAACTTATTAACAGCTTAAGTTAAGCACTAAAAGAGCTTATTAAAAGAAAAATAAAATAATTTCATTTCTGCAGCATCTGAACAACAATTTTTTATTTAATACACGCTTCACATACTGGCGGCACTTTATCTCTGTTTCTATCTCTTATCTTATATCTCGTTCATTAATTTCTGCAACAATATTTCCATCATCATCATCATCATCATCATCGTCATCAACGTTTAATTAAAATTTTACACACGTTCTAGATATAAATAAAAAGTATCCTTCGTCCAGGCTAATTATTAAAAATTAATATGACTACAGTGCGTGTTCAACTGTGAAAAAATTGAAAGCACAATTAAAAAATGTTAAACGAAAAAAAAACACAACAAAGTTAAAAACCATTTATCTGCATGGACAAAATCATCTCGACACCAACACCAACCAACAACACCAACAACTGCAATATTTGTGCACGCTACTTCGAACTGAAGTCCTGCTTGCCTTTCATGATGCTAAGGTTTTTTGCTGGTAGCAACCAACAATGTCTGCCCGAATAGTAGGTTGGTACATCAACAACATAAGCCCGGTTTACCAAGAGTGGACCCAACAAAATAATGCAACGCTGAAATTTTATAATGAAAAAATGCAGCCAAGCGCATAAAACGAAAAATCATTGAAGTGTGCTAAAATTGTGCGTATGTATCTGTATGTGGGAGTTCACATACATGTACTCACACAAGCAAACACATTTATTTGTAAATGGCGTAAAGAAATAAAGTATAAAAAGCTGTAGAAAATTTTCATATATTATTACTTTTAGTTAGACTACGCCTGCATTTAAAAACATGAATTGATAAGAAATGGCGCAGTTATGACAAGAACAACAACAACAGCAATATTGGGATGACAAACAAACGAATACATTTAAGCACAAAATTTCCGCTTGACATGTAGAGCAAGTGTTCTTCAATTTTCCAATTTTTTTCTTACGATTACACAGACACAAATCCAAATGCAACATAAATTATGCAAGAAATTTCTGCTTTTGGCAAAAAAAATTTAAATTTAAGTTTTAAAGAATATTTTTCTAAGAAAAAAAAAAATAAATTAAGTGTACATTTTCTTTAACATACATATAATATGTTCTCATACCTGTAACTTTTTTAGCTTCATTTTGTATTGCATAGTTTACTAACTGCAAATTGCAGTGCTCAAGCTTTTAATTATTGTTTGTTGTTTTGAGCGCGCTAAACGTCGGAATAATTCGTGGTTTTATGACATGTATTAAAATAACACACACACTCGCATTTCACATAATCAAATCAGTTCACTGTTCAGTCATTCTGCCAATCCAATCCATAACGGATGTGGCAGTTGTTACTGAACATTTTAACACTCATATCCTCACACATACATATAAACAAAGAAGCCTTCAAAAGCTTCTTGATTAAAACTGAAATATGAACTTCCACTACATTGTTGGTGTTGTTTAAATTTGAGGTAGCTATAAAACAACTTAACAACACTAAACAACTTATGTCGAAATAGCTGGAATGCGTTGAAAAGCTTCCAAAAATCTACACTAGTGCAAAAAAGTTTGCTAACATTCAACAATTTTTCTTCAATTGTTAGTGATTTAAACTGAATTAGCCTTTCAAAAGGCAATTTTTATATAAAGTGAACTTTTTTTCTGTCAAATGTACGATAGTTATCAAATCGAAATTTGGCTTTAGAGGATAAAAGATTAGACAAAACTATTACAAAACAATACTAATGGTTTTTAATTTAAAAAAAAGAGGACATTTGGGGCAAATTTTAATTTTTAATAAAAAGGGGGTATATTATACCGTACCACCTCCTATGCAAAAAAAAACTGCGCCGTATATCAGCGCCTATGACGCATTTTTGCAAGATAATTACGAAAAAATATTTTTTTGACTTAACAAAAATAGTGTTGATATCACTTTTAGCATTGGAGCTACTGTTTTTCACTCTTTACCAGCTTCAAAATTTCTCAAAATCAATTAAAGGCCTTCCAAGGACTTGTAGGAATATTTTTTTTTTTATTTTGTAGAAAAATAATTGGTCTCTTTTAAACACAAACTTCGATATGTTATTTAATATGATCCGACTTTTAATACTGCAGATATAATGAAAATGAAAAAAGGGAGCCCTACGTTCGGCAAAAAATTTTCAAAAATTTTTTAAAAATAGTTTTGCTGGAAATATTGATATACTTCCTGAGCAAAAGATTAATAATATATTAAGAGCTTTATCTTTTTGATATTAAAGTAGCACAATAGGATGTTAAGAACTGAGATCTGGAGGGTTAGTACTAGAACGGTGCACCTGAGGAGACTTCTTGATATACTAAACTTTAAAATCGGACTGTAAACACCAGAAATATGAAGAAATATGTCAATGCGTGACCATATTCGCTGGTTTACGGCGCACTTTTTTTTGAGGCACGGTTTAGGGTGCATTTCTTCCTGTAGAATGTCACCAGCTAACCCTAGGTCAACGTTCATTTAAGGAGGGACATGCCATTGGCCGTTTTTTTAAATCAATTTTTTTACCCTAAACCTGAAAGGTCAGGGTATATTAACTTTGTGCAAACGTTTGTAACGCATAGAACAAAGCTAGTCCGGTATAGAAAAGTATATATATTCTTGATCACCTCTTGAGTCGAGCTATCCATGTCCGTTCGTCCGTCCGTCCGTCCGTCTGTGTGTTGACCGTAAACACAGGATAAGAAGAAGGAGTTAAGATAATTGTATGAAACTCGGTACACATAATCACATGAGCCCAAGTATCTACACTATTCAATATTTTTAGAATCCGCCCACGGGCACGCCTACCTCCCATACTACCTAAAAATTAAAGACTGCATAACTAAGCTTATAACTAACTTACAACAATAAAATTAAGTATGTGTGTATTATTTATTAACACAAAGATATCCTCGAAAAATGGGTGTCATTCGCTCAAGGAGACGCCCATCTCCCATACAACCCAAAAATTACGAACTCAGTATATAAGCTTCTGTTCAACGTACAGAGATAAAATTTGGTACGTGTGTTTTTTTTAAACAAAGCAAAGACGATTTTGAAAAATGGACGTTATCCGCCAACGGACACGCCTACCTCCCATACAAACCAATATATTGAAAACTGCATAAATAAACTTATGTTTCGGAGGGAATTTCAGATCAAAACTGATTTGTGCACAAAAAATTAGCGCCATCAACCCACCGACACGCCCACCACCCATACAACCCACTATGGTAAAAGCTCTATAAAAGGGTTTATGTATGAGCTACAATGACAAAACTTGGAATGTGAGATTATTGTATCAAAACTAACATGTGTTCACAAAACGGGCTTCATCCGCCCATAAACACGCCCACCTCTCACACAAACCACAATATTAAAAACACTGTTAAAAGGTTCATATTTGATCTAGAGAGATAAAATTTAGTATGGGATCAAGTCATATCACAACTAAAGTGTGCGTTTAAAATGGGCGTTATCTGCCCACCAACACGCCAACCTACCATATTAACCAGATTAGTTATTATACCCTAAACCTGAAAGGTGAGGATATATTAACTTTGTGCAAACGTTTGTAACGCATAGAACGAAGCGAGTCCGGTAAAGAAAAGTATATATATTCTTGATCAGCGTCACCACGTGAGTCGAGCTATCTATGTCCGTCTGTGTGTTGTCCGTAAACACATGATAAGAAGAAGGAGTTGAGATAATTGGATGAAACTTGGTAC
This sequence comes from Tetanocera ferruginea, assembly GCA_958299015.1. Classification (NCBI taxonomy): domain Eukaryota; kingdom Metazoa; phylum Arthropoda; class Insecta; order Diptera; family Sciomyzidae; genus Tetanocera; species Tetanocera ferruginea. The sequence goes on from OY282641.1 coordinate 144,357,206, forward strand.
ACATGGTCATATGAACCCAACGATCTGCACTATTGAATATTTTTGGAATCCGCCCACGGACACGCCTACCTCCAATACAATCCGAAAATTGAAAACTGCATGACTCAGCTCATATTAAGCCTTCAACAATAAAATTTGACATGTATGTGTTTTATATCAACGCAAAGATGTCTTTGAAAAATGGGTATCATCCGCCCACGGACACGCCCATCTCCCATACAACCCAAAAATTGAAAACGCAATAAATAATCCTCTGTTTAACCTACAGAGCTAAAATTGGGCACATATGCTTTTTATAATAAAAAAAAATGTTTTTGAAAAATGGATATCATCCGCCTATGGACACGCCTACCTCCCATACAACGCGAAAATTGAAAACTGCATAACTCAGCTCACAACTAGCCTACAACAATAAAATTTGATATGTATGTGTTTTATATAAACACAAAAATGTCTTCGAAAAATGGACGTCATCCGCTCACGGACACGCCCACCTCCCATACAACCCAAAAATTGAAAACGCAATAAATAAGCCTCTGTTTAACCTACAGAGCTAAAATTTGGCACGTATGTTTTTTATGACAAGAAGAAGATGGTTTTGATAAATGGACGTCATCCGCCTACGAACACGCCTACCTGCTATACAACCCAAAACGTTTAAAACTCAATAAATAAGGTTATGTTTGTCATAGAGAAATTAAATTTGGTATGTATGTATTTTATACCAAAACTAAGGTGTGTTAAAAAATTGGGAGTAATCCGTTCATGAACACGCCCACCTCCCATAGCGAAAGCACAATAAAGGCATTAACTGTGAGCTACAAGAATAAAACTTGGTATGTGTACATTTTTCATCAACATTTAAATACATATAAAATATAGGCTTCATCCGCCCACGGAGACGCCCATTTACAATAAAAATTTTTTTGTTTTTGAAAAGTAGGTTTAGGGTATTTCATAGTCGGCTTGGACCTACTTTAGACTTTCTTTACTTGTTACTTTATTAATTCTATAGGTATAAAGATTTAATGAATTTTGGTAGGAAGTTATGTCTATTTGTTTGAGTATTTAAATATATATATAAATATTAGAAGAGATTTAGGGTATTCCATAGTCGGGCTAGACCGACTTTAGACTTCCTTTGCTTGTTTTTTATAGTTTTGTATTTTAGTATATATTCTTAAGATTCAAAGAAAAACATTTCATGAAAAAACTCTTACGGACTTCAAAAGTTACAGCCGGATTATTGGAAGCGCATTTTTAATTTTTGCCTTTTTTTTTTGTTCACAAAAATTGAACGCTCTTATCTCGAAACCATGTTTTTCATACTGCACTAGCGGGTTCATTTTTTGACGAATTTTTTTTTTTTGTTTGTATTTTTTTAAATTTCATTTGATATCGTATGACAAGAGCTTTTTTTGAATTTTTTCCAATTTTGTATGAGTTTTTAAAGTCAATATTTTTTTTTCGAAAAAACACTTCCAAATTTGGATCATCTCCAAAAATTGAAAAAAAAATTTCAATAAGGCTTCCTGTCTTACGATAACCAATTTTGTTAATATTTAAAAAAGCCATTTTTTTACCACATCGGACAATTTTTGCAACTCCTAGCGCTGCAACCACGAGACCCCGTTTTTTCTCTGCTGCCAGTTTGGAGCTCTATAAAACCATGTTGGAGTGAAGAATATTTTTTTTTTTAATATAATTTTTCTTTTAATTTGTTCAATTTTCTATAATAATAGCTAATAAAAAAAATTTTGAAAAAATGTTTGTTTTTGACTGAGTCATGAATTTTTTAAAAAAAGGTCTGTTTTCTCTGCCGCGAATGTGGGACATAACCTTAAGAAAAGGATGTTCAGTTTTGCTTTCGATGAAATTCTTAATAGAATAATTTTGATGTTTTTCACAAGGTATGAAAATATGTCGACAGTATTGAGTCCAATATAATAAAAACAAGGCATTGTCAATTTCAGCCCTTGAAAGGTTTTTGGCCGACCTTCTAATTATCAATTGTGTTGTTTGTTTTGTTAAGCAATTGTACACGATTAATCGCAAGCTGGACCTACAATTTTTATGCCAACTCTGAACAATTTATGTTCCTGTTCTCAAGAATCTTTACATTGCATTGATTACAATCTGAGGTTTGCAGAGAAGTGACGACCGAATAAAAAAATGTATTTCTTTTGAAAAAACTTTTGCTGAGGTGAGCATTGAACTCAGGATTCGTTGGCTAGCACGCCACACACACACACACCAAAATTGAACTCTTTTTAAAATTCTTATAGTGCAGTTTGGCTTCCTATAGAATAAAAAAAATGATGGTCTTGCTTATATAATTATTAAGACTTCATGGCATGCTTCATCTGTTAATGGAGAGTATTGCAGCCAGAAAAATCGTGCCTGAATAGCAAAATATAAAAAAGTGACTTTCGTCAATACTTTGATGAAATGAATTTTAAATTTTGATCTATGTACGAGTTTAGACAAATGTATTTTTAATCGATTCCGCTTTAAAATGCTTCCGCACCTTACACCAAGTTTGATAAATTTTTTGAAATTTATTGTTTTGAGTAAACTTTAGCCAAATACCTGTAACACATAACTGTAACCATCTAGGTTTACAATTTTTAACTTTTTTGCTTACGTGTTTCTTCTTTAAAATTATTTACAAAGCACGAAGTATGATTTGTGTGTATGTTTTGTTGTGTCTGTATTGCTGTAACACTAAAATTAAGCCAAATGCCACCAATGCAAACAACGATAAATAAACACCGGTAATGCTTGAAATAAAATCGCTTACACAAAAAAAAAAAATAATAATAAAAATAAAAAAAAATCCCTGTCCTAAATCAGTTGTTTAAATATTTATATTAAAAAACATAAATAACAAGAAAGCACGACTGAGACCAAAAACAAAAAAAAAAAAAAAATGCCAAAACATGAAAGAAGGTGAGGACGCTATCAGCAGACGGAAATGCTTTTAAAACGGAAACACAGCGAAAATTAAAGGAAATTGCAAACATGTACGAAAAACGGAAACTGCTACAAGTACAATTTTAATTGATGATTAATCAAAATTGCCTCATTTTGATTACCTGTCAAAAAACTTGCTTTGATTGATGTATTGATAATGGCACAAAAATGTTAAGCAATCAAGACAGAAAAAAAAAGAAAAATCAGAAAAAATTTAATTAAAAAAAGGAATATTTTAAATGAAAAATAATTCACAAGATATATCAATGAAAAATTTAATCAACAGATAAGCTAACAAAAGTTGTGCAAATAATAAAAAGCATTCAATTAAAAGCAAACTTTGAAAAATTAGTTAGTGAAAAATTAGTTTTAAATAAAAAAAGCACATATATGTTTTAATTTTAAATCATTAATAACCTTGTGGTTTGCTGAGTTTCAAAAATAAATTGAGTGCATAAAACAAGCAACTCTCAAAACCCCATGTTAACAATTGTTAAATCAAAACTATACTTCAAACCATCAACTCATTATTCAAAAATTCGTTTGTCAAATGCTTCTGGCATTTCCCAAATATATACAACATAATCTCAATGCTGTGTGACAAACACACACATACTCACATGCATCTGTCATGGCCACTAAGAGACGACAAACTAATATCTCATCACTAATATAAAAATATTATCAACATGCAGTTGGTTTGACCTAAAAAGCATGCGAAACTCATACAATTTCATCACAAGTCACTGCGGAGTAATTAGTATTAGTTAGTCTTCTGTTGGCACCAAAGTCTCCAACCAACGAATCAGCCAACCAGGCCATGCCATGCAGCCAATTTAAAGAGCCGGCCCCAAACCAGCCCAACCCAGCAGCCGAGATCACTAAACATAGTGCTAGAGTGAGTGTGTGTGTGTGTGTGTGTGTGTGTGTGCATATTTCTGACGTACGAAATTCAAATAAGCAGCAAACATACGTGAATATCAAAGCCAATGAACAGCGCTCCGTCAGCACAAATACGACAAAATGTCAGGCTGTTTTTCTTTTTTTTTTACCTTTTTTTTTGACTCGAGTGTGAGGCAAACTTAAAGCCACGATTAGTTTATCCCCCTGTATGGTAGCACTGAGTAAGCCAAACTAAAATGATGACTGATGCTTCTCGGTACACACCAGAATACACTTTCATGCATATTCTCAAAGTTCATTATTTAAATGAATTTCCACAAAAGTTGAAAAAGTTGGGAAACTTTCATCATCATCATCATCAACAGTGAGCTCGCTTGAAATTAAGTTTCGGTGCTTGTGTGGAAGCACACTGCAGAGTAGTTTTTTGTTAATGGTGCTCTTCGCAGCTTGCAACCTAAGCTGAAAATTATTGTTTGTATTGGCGACAGTTGCTACAGCCACTTAAAGCGGATTGCAAATGTTACAAAATGTATCGTTTAATAGAAATAAAGAAAAAATATTGTGGCATTTTTTATTTAATATTGCGTTACTATAATTCTTAAAAAACATATTTTTTAAGAACATTGTATTACAAAATATTATTTTCAAAAATTTAAACTTATGCTTTAAGTCTTACAATAGTTCAAGACACATTCCTATATATATTTCTGTAGTGCTGTTTATATCATATCAATAAACCGTTAAATATATTATTTAACTAGTATAGAAGTTCGTCATACGACGGAGCGTATTCAAAATAATTCAAAATAAAATTTAATAAAATTAAATAGCAGCCGATATAAAACTATTTTAAAATTCACCTCAAATGTTTTTTTCTTCCAGTCGTCGTCAATGTGTCTTTACTGATAAACACCAAATAAATTTTGTGTGCATACTTTTAGGCTAACATTTTTTTCATATAAAAAGCACTGTAAAAGCGAAACAGGTTCTGGTTCAGGCTGAACATGTTTTAAAAAATATTGCAATAACAACAGCAATGAACAGTTTGAGCACGGAGCAGGACGCTTAACTTAAATATATTAAGAATTGCTAGGCTTACCAGCATATCATTATCACATTAAGGGAGGACATGACATTGGTCGGTTTTTGAAATCGTATATAATTTTCGTAAATCGTAAATAATTTTTTATTTTAGTAAATATTCCATAAATTCTAAGAACAAAAATTTCATGGAAAAATTCCTTTGATTTCAAAAGATACAGCCGGATAAGTGAGAGCGCATTTTTATTTTTCTTTGTTCACAAACTTTGAACGCGTTTATCTCGAAACAATGTTTTTCGTACTGGTAGCGGCACTTGCGAGTCCATTTTTTGACGAAATTTTTTTTTTTTATTTTTTTAAACTTGATTCGCTATCGTATGACACGAGCTTTTTTTAATTTTTTTCGATTCTTTATGAATTTTTAAAATCAATTTATTTTTCGAAAAAAACACACTTTCAAATTTGGAACATCACCATAAATTTTAAGAAAATTTTAAAAAAAGCTCATAAAAAAGATAACCAATTTTGATAAGATTTAAAAAAGTCATTTTTTTCCAGATCGGACATTTTTTGCGACTCCCAGCGCTGCAACCACGAGGCCCCGTTTTTTTTCTCTGCCGCCAGTTTGGAGCTCTATAAAACCATGTTGGAGTGAAAAATACATTTTTGAAAAATGTTTGTTTTTGACTGAGTTATAAATTTTAATAGGTCTATTTTAATAATTATTAAAAATTTTATAATAATTTAATAATTTTTTTTATATAAGTCTGCATCGACTTAAATTTTTCTAAATATATCTCACTCATTTTTATTTGCAACCCATATTTAAGCTTGTAACGGCTGTCAAGATTGGTTTAGAACTTTAAGCTAATTTAATACTTAATTACATTTATAAATTGAAACATTGAAAATAAGGTCTTATTTTAAAACTCTCTCATTCTCTTTCTTTCTCCTTCATTCTTTTCAGCAACAACAGTGTTTCTTTATATCGCACAGCAAATTTCAGGAAAATAAATCAACCCTATTCTTGTTAATGGTAAGTAAAGTAATTTTTAACATAAGAAAATCCAAAAATCAAATTAAATTTTTGACCTTTTGCCCAATAACGAAAGAACCCTGCCTAAAATAAGCACAGGCAACCCTTTCTTATGTACAAGAATATTATGACTAAAGTAATTAACGTCACTAATTTTTTTGTTTCTTGGTGGCCTTCATTAATAATTAAAATAATCACAGCAAGAACAATGTTGGTATACCTTCATTCATTTTCACATAGCTTAACTCTCTAAAGTTATTTCATTACAGAGCTCTTCCTTTACAATGTTAATTTTTAGAAATGCATGCTAAACAGAACAAAGAGCTAACAGTACCGCCCACTATTTGAAAGAGAAAACTTTGACTACGAATATGTTTCAACGCAATGCTAAGGATGACGTTGTCCAGTGTTGAATTTTTTTTTTGTAACTTTCCAACGTCAACACTGCGTGTCGTAGTCATCAGTTCCGCTGAAGCTTAAAAATGTTTCCCTATTTCTTCTTTTTTTTTTTTGTGTTGTTTTTTTTATCTTTTGATGGGTGTGGAACATTTTTTAATTGACTTTGTAACTTTTAATGATTAAAATGTTCTTTTGTAATTTTGATGTTTAAGATTTTGCACCTTTTGCGTCAAATGTTGTGTTATGTTTAATGGAGTTTCCTTACTCGTTGTTGGGATAAGTGAAAAAGCTTAAGCTTTAATGATTATTGTGGCAAAGCAGAAAGCTAACTAATGATAAGCGTTATCATGAATAAAATATAAAAAAATTCAAAAGTCATGCTGACTTCACACGTTTGTCATAAACATGAATATGAATATGAATATGAATATGAATATGAATATGAATATGAATATGAATATGAATATGAATATGAATATGAATATGAATATGAATATGAATATGAATATGAATATGAATATGAATATGAATATGAATATGAATATGAATATGAATATGAATATGAATATGAATATGAATATGAATATGAATATGAATATGAATATGAATATGAATATGAATATGAATATGAATATGAATATGAATATGAATATGAATATGAATATGAATATGAATATGAATATGAATATGAATATGAATATGAATATGAATATGAATATGAATATGAATATGAATATGAATATGAATATGAATATGAATATGAATATGAATATGAATATGAATATGAATATGAATATGAATATGAATATGAATATGAATATGCCCAACAAACAAAATGATTCACTTATGATATCGTTTATGAATTGCTTTCTCGTTCATTTCATTCAATAGCAATTATCATATACAATTCATTTATAATATCGTGAACGGGAGAAATTCCTCCTTCGTTAACGAACCTTTCAAATCGACAAAAGCAATTCGTTAAAGAGTCGCCAAATCTTAGAAAATTAATACATTAACGAATGTTCCTATTTCAAATAAGCAATTCGTTAACAAATCTTCCAATTTAATAGAAGCAATTCTTAAACGAATCACCAAAGTTCAAAAAGCAAAAAAAAAAAAATTAAAAAATCTAGAAGTTTTATATATATTTGCCCGTCAGCTCTTCTCAACTCATCAACCGTCAACTTATCTCGATTTTAAACACAATTTAATGTTAAAACCGACATTCAGCATAATTTTATTGAAATTTTTTGAAATATTTTGATGTTTTTTGAAACAAAACAAAAATTAATTTTTTGAAATGTTTTTGATATTCAAAGTTTTAGAATTTTTACTAAAGTGTCGCTCAAATAAGTCGCTTTTAATCTTAGTTTAAATTGTTTAACAAAGTATTTCTGCTATTTAACAAAGCAATTTTAAACGGTACTTTCTTTAAGCATCCAGCCAACCTCTGATATAGACAAAACCAAACTATTCGAAAATAATACGAAAAAACTATTAACAAGCGATTCGTCAACGAATCACCCCTCGCCACAATGTTTATTGGGTGAATATGAATATGAATATGAATATGAATATGAATATGAATATGAATATGAATATGAATATGAATATGAATATGAATATGAATATGAATATGAATATGAATATGAATATGAATATGAATATGAATATGAATATGAATATGAAATTTTGAATTTTGAATTTTGAATTTTAAATTTTGAATTTTGAATTTTGAATTTTGAATTTTGATTTTTGAATTTTGAATTTTGAATTTTGAATTTTGAATTTTGAATTTTGAATTTTGAATTTTGAATTTTGAATTTTGAATTTTGAATTTTGAATTTTGAATTTTGAATTTTGAATTTTGAATTTTGAATTTTGAATTTTGAATTTTGAATTTTGAATTTTGAATTTTGAATTTTGAATTTTGAATTTTGAATTTTGAATTTTGAATTTTGAATTTTGAATTTTGAATTTTGAATTTTGAATTTTGAATTTTGAATTTTGAATTTTGAATTTTGAATTTTGAATTTTGAATTTTAAATTTTGAATTTTGAATTTTGAATTTTGAATTTTGAATTTTGAATTTTGAATTTTGAATGTTGAATTTTGAATTTTGAATTTTGAATTTTGATTTTTGAATTTTGAATTTTGAATTTTGAATTTTGAATTTTGAATTTTGATTTTTGAATTTTGAATTTTGAATTTTGAATTTTGAATTTTGAATTTTGAATTTTGAATTTTGAATTTTGAATTTTGAATTTTGAATTTTGAATTTTGAATTTTGAATTTTGAATTTTGAATTTTGAATTTTGAATTTTGAATTTTGAATTTTGAATTTTGAATTTTGAATTTTGAATTTTGAATTTTGAATTTTGAATTTTGAATTTTGAATTTTGAATTTTGAATTTTGAATTTTGAATTTTGAATTTTGAATTTTGAATTTTGAATTTTGAATTTTTTTCGAAATTCAATATATAAAAATTATGAATTGAAAATTGAAAACTGGGAAATCTTACGTTCCATTTGATTTTTAAGTTGGGTTTCGTTTAATCGGTAGGTGTGCGTACTTACATAAGACACCATAAGACATCGGCCGATTAAAAGTCTGTAGTGTGCGGTACCTCTAAGGATTCCGGATTGAGATTAAAGAACTAAGAATTTATAATTGAAAATGGAGAATTGAGATTCAGAGATAGATATAGGTACAAGTAAGTCACTTGGTATTATAGAAATTTATATAGTTATTTTTTCATCATAAAAAAAGGTTGTAAACAAAATTGTACTTTACCGCAAATTTTTTGCAAAATTCACACTTTTACACATAATTTTTTTACTTGAGCTCAAAATCTTAGCAAAGCAATCAAAAAAAAAAAAATATTCTGCGACAACGAACAAAAAGTGCCTGCTGCTACTCATGCTGCTTCTTCTTCTTGATCTGACTTAATTTTAGTGCCATATCGTCAGACAGGAAGCTTCAGAAAGCAATCAAACTCGACGGCATGACATGGCAAGGAATCAACAACAACAACAACAACAACAACAACAACAACAACAACAACAACAACAACTACTGCCAACAAACCAAACAACAGCAACATAGCAAAATGTGCTTATTTCATTCCAGCTTAGTTCGTTTTATGTACCGAATGGCAAGCAAAATTAGAAAAAAACAAACTTGCTACTCGCTGCTTGTGCCATATCCTTATGCATCCTTATTGTTCAATTTAAGCTTAAGGTTTTGAATTTTTCAATACCTTAAGTTGTGGTTGGTTCTGAGGTGGGTAGGAGGATTGGCCTTGATGCTCTAAGGCTCTTCTTTTTTTTTTTTGCTTGCATGATGATTTTAACTTTGAGCGTTTTATATTGAAACATTCAGGTTTTTGTTTTTATTTTTCGTTATATTTTTTTTTTTTTTTTTTTGTTACATTTTATCTAAACAGCTTCGATTGTCACTTTGTGGTTGATGTTAAGGCATTTTTTGTGTTTTTTTGGTTTTTATTTTTTTATTTACCGATGATTATGGGATAAGCTTTATTGTGAATTGTTCGCTGAAAATTTGCTATAAAAATGAAGTGAATGAGATAATCACTGAAACATTAATAGATAATCGCAGGTTGATTTATGTTTTTGTTGACCATTTTTCTCAATTTTTATTTTATAAAATAACATTTTTTTTTTGCAATGTTTTGTTGAACATGAAAAAGTTTGAAGAGAATACAATGTAAAGCTTTATGGAATTTAGCTAGCTAACAATCAAATTTGTTTTATAATATTAAGTTTAACTGTGCGTTAACAAAGTTTTGACATTTCAATTCGATTTCTTAAACAAAGTTACTTTATTTAGCGAAAGCTGCCTATCGGCGTTACATTGAGGACGATTTTCAATTCAACAGATATATAAAACTCAACATTTTTATCTGCTAGTTCATTAATCTAAACACTTTCATCAGAAAATATCTGTATCTTAATTGCAAAAAAAGTTCATTAAGTAGCACACTTTTTTCATGATAAATTTAAGTGCTTTTATAAAAGAAGCATGCTTCAAATTACACATCTAAATCAATAAACTGTTTTTTTTTTCTTCTCTAAGCTAAGGCGAGAGAGTCAATAAAAAATTCAAGAGCAATGTTGCCAGCTGGCAACTTGAAATGGATGAAGTCCTTCACCGCTGGCAAAAACTACTTATCAACATTTCATACACTCAAACTACAACCACTTATATTGCACACATGTAAGAGCAAAGAGAACAAAAAATATAAAATATCTGAAGAAGAAAAAAAAACGACACGACTGTCACATGACATTTAAATCCTCACAACAATCAACGAAATGTGCAAAATATGACAAAAGCTCCTTAGCTCGTCCTTGTAAGCTTTAATTGTCGCTCAAAGTGTTGAAACACTTTAGCATGTATGAGAATGCGGAAGCAGGGCAGAAGAGAGAAGTGTGGGTGAAAGGATTGTACTAGAAGAGCACTCTGGCAGCGTTTAGTGGCATTGTTTGGTAGCACAAAGCAGCAAAACAAAAAAAAAAAATGCTCTATAAACTGCTGGCTAAAAGAGGGAATCAAAACTACAACAACAACAACAACTAAGAGCATTTAATAGAAAATAAGAAATAATAAATCTGAAAAAAAACAGGCTAGAGCTTCTTTTTTAATGCTTTATGACATACAAGCAAAATGTAATTGCTAAAGATATTAGCCTATTTTTAGGCCTAGAACAATGCAAGTTTTTCTACACATTTCTTTAGCCTAAAGGATACAAATTTGAAGGTTGATGTCAGAGTAAAAAATAGAATTTAATGAAAATGACTTAATGAAAATTAAATAAATAACAAAAAATTATTGGTTTTACCTTGAATATGACCTTGATATGTGACACATGCGTGTTCATATCTCATATTTTTTAAACGAGTCAGCAATTTAAAGTCAAAGACTTTTCCATTTAGTAGAAAAATAATTGCCTTCAACAAAAACATAGAACAATTTTTCAAAAATATTGCCAAAATTTTAAAAAAGGATTCTTTACATCATCACTTTTTTTAAACAATTATTTTTATATACAGAGTGTCCCGCGACTGAGTGCAACTATTAACGGAGGTGAAAGGTAAAGTAAAAAATCCTTTGGGAGGTAGGGGTCTATTTTTACATTCGTAGGAGCTACAGGGTTAATTAGTATTTCACGATTTTGATTCAAATTATTGTTCCTAGCACAAAAATTAACTCACAGAAGATTTGAAATTTTACTTGAAATTCTAAGAAATTTGTACTCAAAGTTGAAATTTAGTAGTTTCCACCAATTGATTTCATCTTCAGACGAGCACAGCTCAGGAACGGTTAAGTCGGTGGGGTTTTGTTGATATACCGTTATAAAGATGATTTTATTGCCTTTACAATGAGCTCTGAGTGAAATACTAATTAACCCTGTAGCTTTTCAGAATGTGAAAATAGACCCCCTCCAAAACGATTTTTTGCTCAACTCGACATAACCTTTCACGTCCGTAAATAGTTGCATTCAGTTGCGGGACCCCCTGTATCAGTGGTGTAGCGAGGGGGGGAAGGGGGTGTCATCATGCCCCGGGCGCCACTCGCAGAGGGGCGCCAAATCATTCTCAAGACAAACAAAATTTTGCAAAAAATTTTTTTTAATTAATTAAGTTAGCCAACTGTAGGGTACAATGCTATGATAATGGTGCCCTTATGTCAAATCACATATCTGGCGTTCAACAAAGAATAATAGAAAAAAAATAATAAGGCAACATTTGTAAATTGTGATAACCACACATTTAATTTAGTAGGAGTTACTACAGCTTACCAAGATTCAATCATTGTAGCATGTTTTGGAATAATTGATAACATACGTCTCTTTTTCTCACGTTCAACATTACGATGGAAATTTTTAAGAAAAGCTTTAAAAAATCTGTTAAAGAATCTGTAACACGATGGAGCGCCAGAGCGCAAGCAGTTAGCGTTATTGTCGAGGGACTGGAAGAATACGTAGAACTATAAGAAAAATTAGCAGAAGAAAATACTGCCACAAGTGGTACACCAGAAATGCTGCAATATTTATCTTAAACCGAATTTAAATATCCTAACTTTAGTCCATTTCTGGCATGAACTCTAAGAGAATTTATCGTGTGCAGCTCAGATTACAAGGTCCTAAAATTAAGTTTAAAGAAGCGTTCCATGATTTCAAATTATTGGCGACTGAACTTGCAGAAATTCGTAACGAGATATGTGAAAGTTATCGAAAAAGTTAAAAATCTTTGTAAAAAATAGGGAATCGATACAACAATCCGTATAAAATGTCGCCGACAAATGAGAGATATGACCTTTCCGCAGAAAGCGAAAAATCTGGCGTTATGAAAAGCGTTCTTGATCATCTGCATCAGGAAATAAGTTCACAATTTACACGACTTAGGGACCTTAATTCCAAATTTTGGTATTTACTGGACGCTGAAAATTTATTAAGTAAGGATAATCCGTACAAAGAATTGTAAAAATTGGGTGAGTTTTATAAAACAGATTAAAATGGAACAGAACTTCCATTTAAAGAACAAGATGTTTTTTCAAACCTGAGAGTTCACTCAAATGCATCTCCTGAAAAATGAAATGAAAATAGTTTTCGATTTTTTATGAATTATCATAGCGCAAAAACTACTCATCCAAACGTAAAAATTCGATGAACAAACATGAAGAAAATTAGAAATTTTATTCGGCTTAGCGTGATTATTAATATTGGACAAGATATATTTCAACAAAAATCTTATAAATTATATAAAATCTTTAAAAAACACGTAAATCCTAGTACTCTGTCCGTTTGCGTGAAATTTCACTCGCAACATTCATTTTTTTGTTGCGTGAAAATTCTGACAAATATTTTGTTGTGAAGAAATTGAAAAATTTGAGAAAGTCATGCTTTACTTCTCAAAATAGACCAGCCTTATTCATACAAAAATTCAATATTTCTTTAGTTCGTGTTTGTAAGAGTAGAATAGAGTTAAAATATCGAATTTTACATGATCAGTTCGATAAAATTGATGTCAAAATTACATATAGTAAAATTTACTTAATTGAAATAAAACAATATAAACTTTACTATTTCAGTAAGTGAGTAGTTAAGCAAGCAACAGTTATCGTTAACGAACTGTCAAAGTTAGGAATAAATATTGCTAGCAAAGATGTTATGGATATGAGTTAACAGGTTAGGTAGTTACGGGCCAGTTAACGATAATCACAAGTTTCTTTAATGCATTTGGGAATTCTACTGATGTTGATGCTTCACGAAATAAATAATTTAAAAGTGAAGTGACTGAAAACTTGGGAAAAAAATTAGACCAGCATCACTGAACAATCCAAAAGAATCAAAGCTTTACTTGTTACCAGAATTGCTATTATCTTTAGACTTTCATTCTTCATTCGTTAACCAACGTTCTGTTTTCTTCATGTCCTTTTATTTCTTCGGCTAATGATAGTCCTATTTCTGATGTTTGAACCACTTCTTTTTTATTAAAACCAATTTAGAAATATATTAAAAAACTTTAAAATTAATTGATAACATCACGATGTTACTCGGTATTTGTACTCGTACAACTAACATTTGTCAAAATTACCCCAATCAAAAATGTCAAATGTACCCAACTGCTCTCGGCATCTTTTTTTAAATTTTTTTAGTTTATATTTAGTTTTATTGAAATTCAATACAATTCAATTAAATTCAAATACCCGCCCAAAAACACAAAACCTATTCAGTTACTTTTTTTCAAGTTATAAATACAAGAATCGTCAAACTTCGTGACGATAACTTAAATACAAAATTTATAATACAAATTATTGAAAAATAACGGTTCGTTCATACCGAAAAGGTCATAGTCAAATGTCGCCCAAAGTCAAGGCTACCCCAGTTTACCCTACGAGGCTTAACTTTAAAACTTTTTTTTGCGATTTTCGTGTTAAGAGACCCTAAATCTATAACAAAACATAATGAACTGTCGTGTACAGAACCTTTTTCTGATTTTGACGCATAGTGATATTTGTATTAATGTAATTTAATAAGTGTATTATAATTATTTGTACAAAATATTAAAAAATATTTATTTATATTTCATTGGGGGCGCCAAAAAATTGTTTTGCCCCGGGCGCCAGTTATGCTCGCTACGCCACTGCCTTGTATATATATATTTGTTTTTAGATTCTAATAATTTGATGTTACTTCAACTCTTACTGACTCCTACTAATGTATATCTGAATGCTAAACTTAATAATTCTAGAAGAAGCTCTACTCAAAATATTTAAGTTTTTCAATTTAACTTAAAAACTGCTCAAATTTTAAATTTTTCTTCCGAGCAATGGCGTGTATAAAAAACGACAATTACTTATAAAAGTGATGAAAACTTGTAAGCTTTCTCCCTACTTTTCTCAGATCTTGAAAAATGCGCAAATTTTAATATAATTGAGCTACACAAAGCTTTACTCAACCCCAAGGATAATGCCAATTTATAAAACAACTTGATTATCAGCATCATTACAACAACTACAACAAATACAAAAAAATTACAAAAAACTGTAATTTAATCCAAAACAAAACCCAAACGAAAACAAAAACCTCAAACAAGTCGCTGCTGTTAAGCGAACTTCATAGCACCTAAATGACGTGCATTAGCCGCACACAAGGACGCACCAGGACTAAGTGCGAATGAAGTGCAGCTGTAAAATCGCCATTTTGAAAAATCTTCAAAAGATAAAATGTACGGATAACTAAATAAGCCGAAGAAGATGAACGCTAGCAAGTAGCGTTAAGTACAGTCATAAGTAGAGTTCGCGAAAGAGAGACATCGATCAACGGAACAAGCTCAAAAGAAAAAATGCCAAAGAAAACAAGCTGTTCATAATGAGCGACCATGTTGCGCAGAGCTTCATGAAAATAAGTTACTTCTAGTTGGCAACACTTTATAACAATAGTAGTCGCTGCATAGATAGTTAGCGGGCTCTAGCGTTTCTAACGCTACTCCTCCACTCTTGCCACTCTATATAAAGTCAAACTCATTGTCAGGCTTATGATGTTCCAAGGAAATTAAGTTGAAAAAACAGCACAAAACAAAAGAAAATAAAAGAACAGAACAGAGAGAGAAAAAAAAATCACTTCCAGCTAAACAGTAACAAAAGAAAACGCAGAATGTCGTAGCAGCACAACTAACTATAGCAAAGAAGGCAGATTTTACAGCAACTTTGCAGGTCAATTAAAAGTTTTCCATTTTATTTTTGTTGCTACTGCCGCCACTGCTGCTGCTTAACGCAACAGCGAAAACTTTCAAAATAAGTCACTAAGAAGTGCAAAGCATAGCATTGGGTAGAAGTTTTACCAGGCATGGATGCTGCTACAAGATGACAGCACAAAAAAATTAAAAAACTAAAAAACGAAACCATTTAAAAATATAAAAAAAAAAAAATATAACAAAATTATTAGCGGAGTAATGGACAGTATAATGCATGGAAATATGACTTCAGCTCAAATCAGCTGGCAGCAGTTGGGTGCAAAATATTTGAACAAGTTCATAAAACAAAAAAATTAAATAACCCTCCCTCCCACACATCATTTAAGTATCTCAACATGAGCTTTCATTGTTATAAAATCGTTGCTGTAGTTGTGTAAAAGCTTTTCGATAACCTTCAAACTTCATTAAATAGCAGTAGGAGTATCAATTTTCATTACTTTACGCTGTGGTTAGCGCTGTCTGGATTTAAAATTGAATATTTTAAAAAACAAGCTTAATGAGAAAATCCATTGTATGTTATAGGGTTAAAAATCTTGGTCTAAATTTAACCCTTCATTGCATTGTGATCGAAATTTCCATCAAACTATCAAAGAAAAAAAATACACACAAAAACAGTTAGTACTACACACAAAACTGTACTATACATGTGACGACAGAAATTAAAATTTCAACCACGACAAATACTAAAATTTTGTTTAAGTCTCGCATGGGTTAAACATTTAAACTTTAGTTAAACTTTCAATTTCGCAAACATCAAAGTCCACAAGTAGCACACCCAATACTTCACTTCCCTGGCTCAGTTGGTTAAGCGTTTGTCGATTTGATTTGATGAATTGAGAGCCCCTGGTTCGATCCTCAGTCAGAGCAATTATTATTTTTTTTGTTATTTTTATATTATAACTAGCTGGTACCCGGTGCGTTGTTGCCTTCTTTGTTCAATGCCTGTTCCAGTTTATCAATAGAAGGCTATCCAAAAATAGCGACTAAACTCTGAGTTTCAATATTTTGTGACCATTATTTTAAAACATTTTATTTATAAAAAATTTTCTTTTATGGGCGGAGCCACATTCCTTTTCTAATACACGTTCTAGTTTTCGAGTATTTTCAATAGTAGGGTATCACCTAACCGAGTTTAATTTTTTCTGCGTCTAGTTCTTCTGTGACTACTGTTACTACCAGCCATTTCGGGGGAGTTCAAAAAGCACCGTTACATGAGATTTTTATATATTAGATAATCTTATTTTATTAATTATTTAATGTAGAAATTGCATTGTATAACATTTTAAATTTTGGTCACATCCTAGGATCGAACCGCGACCTGCTGCAACCATCGCATTAGAGTCGCGAGTACGAATCTTGGGCTAATCACTTGCTTGGTAGATCATGAACAAAATGTAAACAAAATACAAATTTTATTACCTTTTAGCTAGTTATTTTTTAAAATATTTAAAAATATAAAAAAAATTAAAATTTTTTAAACGGGATATGAACCTACGGCCTCCGCATGCCAGTCATTCACATTTCCATTGATATACCATGTTGATAACGATAATTTTATTGCAGCGAAATATTTTTGTTTTGTAGCTCATCTGAAAAACTGTCAGAAAATTTGAACAAAACCTCTTAGGTTTTTGTAGTTGTCATTTCATTTTAGTCCAGCTATGAACCCAGAAGTTATATTTTTATTACTTTTATGATTGGTATTTATATTTCTTTAAAATATATTAAAAAAATATATTTTGGTATATTTTATATTTGAAATGTTTTAAAAACTCAACAGTCGCCCATCAACGCAATTCGCCCATCAACGCAATGAATTTGTTTGCTACTATATCAATATAAAATCATAACAAAATTTAGATTCAAGCAATTTATCATTTGAAATATGATTGCTTTTGTTTCATGCATAAATTAACTCACGTTTCCAATGTTTAAGTACTTGCGTTTCATGCATTTTTTACTTTTATGCTATGAACTATATTTGCTGCCCTTGTATTTTTACATGGATTATATGAATTCTAGTCACTTGACTCATAAAGTAGTTCACGTTTCTCTTGAATTTGTATGAGATTCATGCATTTTTGTCACATATCTCATGAACTTCACTTGTTGCCCTCGTATTTTTGCATAAATTTTATGAATTTTATTCACAAAACTTATGCATTCCCCTGTATTTTCTGTATTGTTTGTTTTATAGGTTATGTATCATATACACACACTTTATGAACTTTATACACTAGGCTTATGAAATATATATATTTAGAAATACACTCAGAAAAAAACACATATCTTTCTCCGTTAAAAAACTCTCTTTTTTTCTTCAATTAGAATAAATTTTCACATTTTCAAAGAAATATTTCTTTACTTGTGGAGAAATGGAAATATTTCAATGTCTCTGATGATGGTTAGTATTTTTCTCGCACAAAAAAATTTAGAGAAAAAAATTCTCATTTATAGAGAAAAAATTATTGAAAACGAAAAAAATTTTCCTATATTTTGATAAAAAATTCGCAATGAGAAATATTTTCTTCAATAAAAACAAATATTTTATCAAAAATTAAAAGTATTTTTCTTTAAAAACGATATATTTTTATGTCTCTCTCATTTTCATAGAAACTTTTTATCATTTTTAGTATCACATTTAGAGAAAAGCGTTCTCTCGAGCGTACTCTGGAGCTGATGTCTTTTTTATCACATCCCAAGAAACTTTTTTCTGACTGTAATTTTTCCCTCTACAAGAGAGTGTTGAAGAGATATAAGATGTAGAGTGTTGCCCCTATTTTATAGAATAAGATCTGTGGAAAGAATATATTTAAAAGTAAACTCACTGTTTTTATTGATTTAGGCACTGACCCATAGTGGGTGATGAGCGTTAGCGTCGCTTGGTTTGAAATAAAACTAAATCCTATTCGAACAAGCTGTCAAAATCAGCTATTTAGTTATTTTGTGATAACATTTTCGGATTCTTGTATAAAAAGTGTAACAAATATTCAAAAATTTCTTAAATTCAAGTTAGGCTTTAATTACATTTTTAATGATTTCGTTTTTATTTTAGAAAAAACTAAGAAAAATTGACAAATTTTAAATTTTCGGCGAGTCACATTCGAGCCTCATGAGTATGGTCGGACCCCATTTACATTTTCATACATTTATATGTAAATAATAAGCTTTTGATGATAAATTAAGACGTAGTTAAATTTCATAAAACTATATGTTTTAATATTTGTTTTGGTTTCAGTAATCTTAGTATGTTTTAAACTTTTTTCTTGAGTCAATATATTGAAAAAAAAATATTGGAAAAAAAAAATTAATTTTTTAATTTTTACATGTTATATTTTGAATAAAGTTTTTTACACGTTTATTCAGCTAATGCTGTGAAGAAATACTTTACAAATATTCTTACTGACTCTTTGTTTCGCACGAAAAACAGACATAATTTACTTTTAAATATTGTTGGTACTGCGTTCGAACATTTTGCAAAAAAAAAAATCGAGGTTTTCCGTAGAAAGTCCGCTAATGACAGTCACTTTTGCAAACTGATCTGAATAGTAACTTGAAAAAAAAGCAATGAGTTGAAGTTATGAGAACATGAAAACGAACGGCAAATTTAATTTCAGTTGAACTTGATTTCAACTTTCATTTATTTGTCATCCAAAAAACGATTCGAAGGCCAACCGGGTATTCACTTGTTTGTTGATGTGAGGATTGTTCATTCGGTGTTTGATGTTTGGAATATGCAATGTGTTCGATAGTAAACAAAGGAAATATTTTCCATCGTCAGACTTTTTGGTAATTTCGACTTCTTTGCAAATACAAATGGAATCGCACGCCCACCATTTTATACCATATTTGGTTGGTTTCGCAGGGCCGCAAATCTCGCGTATTTTAAATAAAATTCATTTAAGCACTCATTTTGAACAATCAAAATATGTTCTCGTTCAACACTCACTTGTTAACTTGTGAAGGAACGAACATGAGCGATAAAACGACTAAATTTCCAAACAAAGTAAAAAAGCCAGCCACATATTTAAATAGTATGGTTTTTCATATATAATGTATGTGGGTCTAATCAGTCTCATCAGGTACGAACACGATGAGTGCACTTAAATGTCCTTTTCATTGTCCTTGCGTAGACTTTTTCGTTCTGTTTGTATTGTAGATCGATATTCAGTGAAATTTTAAGAAAGCTTCATGAAATTTCAAATCGCTAGCTCGATTAAAAATATACTTAAATCAAAACAAATAAAGAAAGTTTAAAGTCGGTCTAGGCCGATTATGAAATACCCTAAACCCACTTTTCAAAAAGAAAAAAAAAATTTTTTGTAAATGGGCGTCTCCGTGGGCGGATGAACCCTATATTTTATATGCATTTAAATGTTGATGAAAAATTTACACATACCAAGTTTTATTCATGTAGCTCACAGTTAATGCCTTTATTGTGCTTTCGCTATGGGAGGTGGGCGTGTTCATGGACGGATTACTCCCAATGAACACACCTTAGTTTTGGTATAAAATACATACATACCAAATTTAATTTCTCTATGACAAACATAACCTTATTTATTGAGTTTTAAACTTTTTGGGTTGTATGGGAGGTAGACGTGTCCTTAGGCGGATGACGTCCATTTTTCAAAACCATCTTTGTCTTGTCACAAAAAACATACGTGCCAAATTTTAGCTCTGTAGGTTAAACAGAGGCTTATTTATTGCATTTTCAATTTTTGGGTTGTATGGGAGGTGGGCGTGTCCGTGAGCGGATAACGGCCATTTTTCGAAGACATCTTTGAATTTGTATACAACACATACATATCAAATTTTATTGTTGTAGGCTAATTATGAGCTGAGTTAAGCAGTTTTCAATTTCGCGTTGTATGGGAGGTAGGCGTGTCCGTGTGTGGATGATGTCCATTTTTGAAAACCATCTTTGTTTTGTTAGAACAAACATATGTGCCAAATTTTAACTCTGTAGGTTAAACAGAGGCTTATTTATTGCGTTTTCAATTTTTGGGTTGTATGGGAGGTGGGCGTGTCCGTGAGCGGATGACGTCAATTTGTCCAGAAGACATCTTTGCGTTGATATAAAACACATACTTACCAAATTTTATTGTTGTTGGCTTATTATAAGCTGAGTTATGCAGTTTTAAATTTTTGCGTTGTATGGGAGGAAGGCGTGTCCGTAGGCAGATTCAATAGTGCAGACCTTGGGTGCATGTGACCATGTGTACCAAGTTTCATCCAATTATCTCAACTCCTTATTCTTATCCTGTGTTTACGGACAACACACAGACGGACGGACGGACGGACATGAATAGCTCGACTCACGAGGTGACCGTGATCAAGAATATAATGAAAGTGGAAAAATACCTGGCCAGATTCATCTGCCTAACGGAGGGTTAACTGTAATATATTGAGCTTTTAAAGCAGTAGTCATTAACATATGTTTTCCCATAGCCCGCGGGCGTCGTGTGTTTTTGAGCTTTTAAACACGAAGTAGCATTCGGCTTGTTGTCAGAGTACACTGCATAAAGTTTGTTTTTTCTGCTGTGCCTTAAATTTTTGGTCAGTTTGTTTTGAGCGTTCATGCGGTAACGTTGTCGCTTGCTGGGTTTGTTGATGAGTATAAATATTTTGCAATGTTTCAGGAAAGATGCTGTTTACAATTTTTATTTGCTGACAATTTCTACTTAGAATCACAATGTATGTTATGCTTTTTTTCGTCGAACTTCTTAAAACATTGTATGCACTAACTTTTACCATAACTTTTATCTCTTTCGGTTTTTTCTATATTTTAATATCTATTACACTGTTGTAGTTTTTGACACGAAGTTTTTGGTTCTGCAATAAGACCAACCCTTTCGGATTTGGGGGAGTCCTTCGTTCTGGTAAAGGGTGCAAAAAGTGTAAACTTTTAACCTAATTAAAAACTAATTTACATGTAAACTTACTTTCAAAACGATAACACATGTGTAACTGTTTTTTGTATTTTCTACCAGCATATTTTTAAAAATTCCTTAAAAATTCTTTGAAAATAATAGAAAAACTATAAAATTGTCGTACCGTAAAATTAATTTGAATTTTTCGTAAGAAACCAATTATTTATGGAAAAAATTATTAATTACACAAGAACTACTCCTCGGAACCGAAAGTAGTATAGGAACTGTTGACATAGAATTTCATGACCCTTTTGTTTTTTTCATTGGTTGGTAAGACCGTGCAACTGGTTTGCCAGATATCTTTATAAATAGACATGGCAAAAGGCTTAGAATACAACGAAATCGACCATTTGGAAAAACATGGTTTTCTCAAAATTTTGAGCCAATCTAACTAAACCAAGGACGCAGTCGTACTCAGGGGTCTTCCCCCATCCGAAAAAGTTGGTCTTATCGCAGAACCAAAATTGAACTACAACAGTGTTATTTATATAATTAATAGGATAAGGTTTTTTGTGACTTCAACTCCTCCCAGACTAATGAACCGAATTTATTGATTCAGATGTCATTAAATTAGATATAAGCTGTTGATGTGCAAACCACTTTTAAAAATTGTGATTTCACTCCAGGGGGTTCCCAACCTTTTAAAACAGAAATAAAATTTTTGTACAAAAATCCGCTATTTAACCAATTTGAAATTAAGTTTAAGAAGAGCTTATAAATTGATCGATTTTTAATTTTTTTCACAACTAAAAATTTTGAACCAAAACTATCGTTTATGCATTCCTCAAATGTCAATTGTTCGAAAAATGCAGTTCCAAAATCAAAAATTCCACTTTCCGAGCAAACAACTTAGTCAAATTTTAACGGTTTTCAAATTTTTTTGTTGTATTAAATCTTTGTTTGTTTTTCTTTAAAATGTGTTGGCAATTACGGTAATTATCTTGCCAAATGTATTTTTAATGAATTTTCTTAATATTGTCTTTAGTTGTTTAACGTGGATTTTTATCAAACGCTAAGACAGAGAAAAAACTGTCTGAAATTTAAAGTACTATATTTGGAAGTGAATGTCTCTGGTATTTATTAAAAAATTTCATTTATTTCTTTTTTGTATTAAATTGAAATTAATTGTCTTAAAAACCTTTTAATATTTTTACCGTTACTTTATTATTAATATTTTAATCATTGCCTCTAAAAAGAGTCCATTAAATTGAATGTTTTCTCAAAAAATGGTATAAAAATTGTTTTTGTTGTAAAAATAAAATCAAATTTGCATTTTTGATTTACTTTTATTATATTTAGTTTTTTTAAGGCGAATTTGTTTTTGTATGACAAAAAAATTAATAAATATTATGCGTCATCGAAAAAACAAGGCTACCACCTATGATTTTTTGCACGCAATTTAATTTTTTTAAAATGTTGTTTTTTTATTTTTAAAATCTTCAACAAGCTTCAAGAACAATATATTTGAAGAAAATTTTATTATAGCTCCAACCAATAAAAAGTTAAAGCCACGGATCTGTTTTAATCACCCTGCTTATCCATATAATTAATAGGCTAAGGTTTTTTTTGTGACTTCAACTCCTCCCAGACCAATGGACCGATTTTCCCGATTCAGATGTCATTAAATTAGATTTAAGCTGTAAATGTGCAAACCACTTTTCCAACTTTTAAAACAGAAATTAAATTTTTGTACAAAAATCCATTATTTTATCGATTTGAAATTTAGTTTGAGAAGAGCTTATAAATTGATCGAATTTGAATTTTTTTCAAAACTAAAAATTTTTAACCAAAATTATCTTTTATGCATTCCTCAAATGTCAATTGTTGCGAAAAATGCAATAACAAATCAAACCAAAATCAAAAATTCCACTTTCCGAGCAAACAACTCAGTCAAATTTTAAGGTTTTCAAAACAACGGTTTTGGCGGTTTTTGACGTTTTTTCATCGAAATGTGATATAAAGTGATATAAATCTATTTTTTACTTCGTTTTTTTTTTTTTAAATTAGTTATGTTTTATAGCTGGAAGAGTTAAGCTGCGATGTTATCCTATAGTTTGTCTCAGTAGTAATATCAGTGGACGTCCATCTTCGTATTTTGACAGTTACATTTAAAAATTAAGTGTCAGATCATACGTTTTAAGTACTTATGACGGACATATAACAGGTATCTATGGTTATCCAATCCTGCTCTTACTTGCTTTAAATGGCTTTCTGGTAATGTTTTCTGACCTCCATCTTCCCTACCAAACCCTTAGTTATTTTCGGATGAAGAAAGAGAGTGTGTCTTAGTGTTGACCGCACAGCATATTTAATGCTTGTCATCCAACTCGGTTTTGATACCGTTCTTGGTGTTCCTACTTTCTTTGACACAGTCTTAACGAGTTATTAAGGTTTTCCTAAACTTTATTCAGAATTTCATTGACTTTTTTGGTGATAGATCAAGCAGAGCTAGGAGCATTATACACTTGAAAATTTAATGGACGAAAGCGGTCAAATCATTTCCTGGCAGCAGATTGGAATAAAGTTTCTTCTTCATAAAAAACACAGATCTCTTCACTAGCCTGAAACGCATTCTTTCCTCTGTCAAATTACGAACAGTTTCTTACTGAACTTACTCAGAAAATGGAACTTGAATATGGAAGTCAATTTAAAATCTATAGAGAAAAAAATTTCTATGAAGTTTTGGAAACATAAATTTATAAAGCTGCATGTTCTTATCTAAATTAAAATAAAGAATATAAAGAATTGAATTTTGTTTTGTTGTTTTTGTAGACTAAAAATTTTCTCAGAAATTTTCTGATGAAAAAATGATGTGTTGTTTATTTTAAAGCATTTCTTCGCCTGTTAACAAACAACTTTTAATTCAATTTTCCAGAATTTTATTATCTGTTTGACTTATTTTGTCTGCCTCTGTTCTGGCGTATGTCACATATTAAATATCACGTCGACAACAAAAGTGTGAAAACATTTTTCTTTTTATTTTTTCGTTGCTTTTGACAACTAAGCAGCTTTTATGCTTTACATGCTGCTTTCTTATTTTCAACAATTGTTTAAGTATCTGGCACTACAAGTTATTTAAGTTGTTGCTGCTGTTATTGTCTTCTTTTGTTATGTTAATTACTTTAAATTGTTCATTCAGTGCAGACAATTCTGCTATTTAATTTATGTGTTTTTTAAGCTAATTAAGATTTAAGAAAACAAAAAAAAAAAAACAAAAAAAAATCATAGCATATAAACTGTGACCGAGAACAATTTAAAAACAGTTAAAGCAAAACTAAACAGTAGCTGTTAAGTAATTTTCTTTAAAAATTTTTGCTCATGAAATATATTTCCTTTTATAAAGCAAAGAATTTAAGTGAAACTGCTTCTGAGATGTTTTGCTTTCATTGTAAATTGATGCTGATAATATTTGAAATAAGATATTGGTATTGTTGACGTAAGAGATACTGTAAATATGCTAAAAAATTTGAATTTCAAACCAACTTTTATATCCATTTGCAACACAAGCGTGAAAATTATCAACAAAGCTTTGGGTAAAAGTATTAAATAACCACACATAAACATCCCTTTTAGAGATAAAAAGTTTACACAGCCAGATTCAAAGTTTTGTGTTTGTTGATGTATGCCAACAAAAGATATCCTTAGCGTTATCCAAACAACGTCACACACACACACACACACAACACACACAACACACACATACTTACTATTCGCTCATGCAGCAACATAATTTAATAAAGCTGCGAAAAAAAAATATATTGTAAACTTTAAGGCCACGTTTAAAGCAAAACAACCCAGATCAACAACATCATCAACAGCAACAAACAACAACAAACAACAACACCAATAATATAGCACTTTCATGCTTATTATGTGAGCATTATTTTGAAATTTACATACAAGCTGACAGACTGCCCGCGCGTACTCAGTGTGAGCCGCCTGTTTAAGCAACAAAATCTGTGTCGCCTTTAGTGCTGCTTGCTACCCTGCACCATCATCCCCCAACGACAATGAGCCTGCCGCCTGCTGTTTAGGCAATTTTGTGAAATTGACAATCGTTTGTTTTTTTTCTTTTATCATATCTCGTTTTTTTTACTTTCTCTTTTTTTTTTTGCTGCTTTTTCACTTTTATGTTCGATAATAAAACTGCGTTAACGTTTTGAGGCATTTAGTTGTGTAGAAGAAAAAATGACACAAATTTGCAAAAGAAAAAATAAGAAAAAAAAAAAAATAAATCTGCTGATGCGACTGATTTTTTGGATTCTCAATTTTATGAGTTGAAAATCGTATATAAAAAAGGAGTAGCCAGCAGCCTGTAAATTTTTTTGTAAGTTTTTCTTTCTTTGCAATATTATGTCCGTCTCTAAATGGTAGCTGCATTTTTATTTAATTTGTTTTTTTTTTTTTTTTTTTGTTTTGCTTGAATTTTCAGTCTACTGAAAAGGATATTTTTAGTTTTTTTATACTTTTTAAGTTTAACTCAATGATATGGAGTGTGAGATATAAAAATCAGATATGTTAGCAGCTGTTACAAAATTGCCAGCAATGAAAAGCGATAATAAAATGAACGCAAAACTATGAAACCAACAATTTTTGTCATATCTAAGTCGTTGCAAGATAAGTTATGCTTGACTATTTTTTTGTTTTTGGTTACAAAACAATGTCGCATGGTTGCTACTTGTGAAATTTATAAAAAAAAGTTTTATGATTGTCAAAATAGTTTGAATAATATGCGAAGTGATATTTTGTACATTTTATTTAAATTTAAGATATAGTTTATCTCTTAAAAAAATTTAATTATATTTTTGATTAAAATTCTCAAATAATAATTATTATATTGCGTTCACTGCTCTTGAGAAGCTCAACACTTAAAAACTCATTCCAATCCAAGTTATTAAAATAAAAAAAAAATTAATCCAAGCAAAAAACATATCAAAGATTAACGTATGTGCATTTGGAATGACCGAACAATCTAGAAAATAAATAACTTGGTAGGATATTTAGCCGATATTGCTTACACAATGAAAGGCGCATGGAAGGTGCTTGCAAGCATCCTGTAATATCTGCTACAGCGGCCATGCGGAGAAAAACGAGTCTGATTGAATATTTAAAGTGGCCAAGGGATAACGGCATCATGTCCTACGATTCACCTTGAAAACAAACGACTTGCCAGAATACGCTTCAAGGCTTAATTCTTCAAAAACAGCCTTATATGTGCGCAATAGAAAACTGAAGGAGGATGAGACCAAAAAACGTACTAATTTTCTGACATGGGATAGTGCTAAGTAAAACTCCTACTCAGAGAAAGCTAGCAGTTGACACGCCAACTTGAAATATTTGACCTCAACATTAGAAAAATTTTTCAAAATCAATTTTTTTAAGAAAGTGTGTATGAAAAATTTTGATATATATAAACTACTGTTTTATTAATTATATCAGCAAGAAACTGCTTTCTTTAAAAAAAGGCCTTAAAATTTCAAAATATCACAATTTAAACAGAAAATTACTAAAAGTATTTATTTTAATTCAAAGAATCAGCTCCAAAAATTGTTCTTATATGTATGATTCAAAATGTGTCGAATTTAAATGGCCGCCATTTTGCAAGTAGCTATAAAAAAATCAACATCTGCAATGTCAATGCATTGAACAAACTTTAATAAAACTTCAACCTTTTTTAAAAATTGTCCAGCAACCAGTTTTGGCTTCTCTTTCTGAATTAGTTGATATGGACTGACAAGAAATAAAAATCTTAATTGGGTTGCATCTTAATTGAGGCTCAAATATTTTTCCAAAATAAAGTTCGCTTGGTCGACGATTTCAAGATCGAGTATCAAACTAACAAGACTAAAAAGAGATTACTTTTTAGTGACATACATATATCCAGATATCAAAATATTGCAAGGAGTAAATTGATAGACTTTTGAATAGCAATGCTGAAAACCATCCCCCACTAGAGGTAATATCCCAGAATCCAACCAACGAAGTTTTCTGTCTTAAAATTTATAGTTGGACTTAAACCAGTAAAGCTTCAAGAGGCAATGAGCTGTTCAAGAACGAAGAAGTTCTATTGGATCCAAACTCAAGCTTCTACACTAAACAAAAAAAAAAACACAATAATTATGAATTTCAACATGATCTACATGAACCGCATGCATGAATTTAGTTCAATAATCAATTACATATATTACATGAACTATTCATGACATCAAGAACAGCACGAGAACATGAATATTTCAAAAGCCTAACCAATAAGCATGAAAACTAATTTGCTCCAATGTTAGAGAAAATCTAAGCTTTTCGATGAGATTTCCAGTTTAATTCTCTCGCTTTTTTCAAATGCTGAAAAAAATATCTGAGTTTTCGGTATGAATCCAAAATTTTTCTCCAAGTTTACTCAACCCATACTTTTTTTAAAAAAAAGCCGCAATTTTAGTAATTTTGTGGACCAAATTATTACCACTTCAGATAGTTGAAAATCTGAGTTCTCGGTACGATATCCAAAATTTTTCTCCAAGTTAACTCAAACCATATTTTGTTTTTAAAAAGCCGTAATTTTAGTACTTTTGTCTGCCAATGGTGGAGACTATCTAAGTTTTCTGTCTGATATCGAATATTTTTTTTTTTTTTTGGATTCGCCAAAGGAGTGTGGAATCTCATGAATACGTATAGCCCGTACTATACGCATGCACGGCTTACACTTTACAATCTATCCGGATCAACCGGAACAGACAGAATGCACCTACGTACTAAAACCCACACCCAGTTGGCGAAGTATGAATTTCCACTAAGCACATTAATTGGCTTTTCACATTAATTGGCTTTTCAGCGGAACTTAAACAATATTTTTTTTTAAAACGCCATAATTATAGTACTTTTGAAACATATTTGATTTTGAAAAATTCGAAAACTAATTAATCCTGAAAGTGTGTTAAAAAACAAATATAAATGCAGAATATTTAAAATTAAAGCTGAATTAAGGTGGGACATAACATTTGCGGCAGAGAAAACAGACCTTTTTTAAAAATTCATAACTCAGTCAAAAACAAAAATTTTTCCAAAATTTTTTATTTTTGTAGAGAATTGAACAAATTACAAGAAAAAAAATTTTAAAAAATATATTTTGCACTCCAACATGGTTTTATAGAGCTCCAATCTGGCGGCAGAGAAAAAAACGAGGCCTCGTGGTTGCAGCGCTGGGAGTCGCAAAACTGTCCGATCTGGAAAAAAATGACTTTTTTAAATCTTAACAAAATTAGTTATCGTATGACATGGGTTTTTTTGAAATTATTTTTCAATTTTTGGTGAAGTTCGAAATTTGAAAGTTTTTTTTCGAAAAAAATATCGACTTTAAAAATTCATAAAAAATTGAAAAAAAAAAATAAAAAAAACTCGTATCATACGATAGCGAACCAAGTTTACAAAAATACAAAAAAAAAAATTTCGTCAAAAAATTAACCCGCTAGTGCCGCAACCAGTACCATACACATGGTTTCGAGATAAACGCGTTCAAAGTTTGCGAACAAAGAAAAAAAAGGTGAAAATAAAAAATGCGTTCTCACTAATCCGGCTGTAACTTTTGAACCCGTAGAAATTTTCTTAGAATTTCTTAGAATCTTGAGAATATTTACTAAAATACAAAATTATAAAAAAGAACTCGATTTAAGAAAACGGCCAATGTCATGTCCCCCCTTAATTATTTAATAATGAATTTTGTGAGAAAAGCACAAAAATAACAAAATTAAAATAGAAGTGAGTCAGGTGTTGGTGTTGCCTACTGTTCGAGTAGGCAGAGAACGGATTAATTTATTTTATTTATTTTTGTTCGTTATTAAAATATAATATCTATATGCAAAAAATTACAAAAATAAATAGACAAAAAAAAGTCATGCAGAGTCTTAATAATTTTCTAAGTGAAACCTCTTTTCAACTCCGTCAATGAACTCAATCTGTCAAATTTAACGAAATGGTTCTGTGATCCGGTTAGATTTAACTCTTATGAAAAAAACGAGTTGGATCATATTTCTTTTTATGCTTTTACCCAATAGATGGCGTAAAATTTTAATTTTTGCTTATAATGCAAATTAATTTGGATGCATCGAACAGAAAGTGTAGCTAGCAAACTAAATATCAGACAGAGACGAGAGGAAAGAACATGTGCTCAGCGAGAAATATAGTAACTATACGATTTTTTAAAAATCGGGGTCTTAATTTAAATTTGAAATAAGTAGTTAAACTGACTGATTCCGGTTACACTTAAACGGAATTCTACGTCTACACTTACGATACTATCGAAACTGTTTCTTTTTTTTTATTGATTTTTCGAAAATTAACAAATAAATTGATAACACTCAAGTTATGGACTTCGTGTCGAGATCAAAACAAAGAGAACATTAAAAGTGAGCATAATATAAAAATGAGCAAACAAAAAAAAACTTGAAGAAATAAAATGAAGATCCCGATTTTTAAAAAAATCATATGGTACCTATATCTCACGCTGAGCACACGTGCTTTCCATTAGTGCCACTTCAGTCTCTGTCCGATGTTAAGTTTGCAAGGTACACTTTCGTCTCTGTCCCATGCATAGCTTGCGAGCTATGCATTAAAAATAAAAATTAAAATTTAACGCCATCTTTTGAGTAAAAGTATAAAACGAAATAAAATACAACTCGTTAATTTCATAAGAATTAAATCTAACCGGATCACAGACCCATTTCGTTAAATTTGACAATTTAAGTTCATTGACTGAGTTGAAAAAAATGTTGTGAATGACATCTCGTGTTAAAATAGACCAGTCATTTCTAAGTAATACATACAAGAACCCAATAAAGAAGTAGTACATACAAGAACCCAATGAAGAAGCCTGCTTAGTTTGTATGAAACAAAAATAATACAATCAAAAACAACGAAACAAAAAGAAAATAGCAGCATGCCAGACAGCTGATGATTGATTTTCTTATACAACACGTGCATATATCTTCTTATATTTTACTTTTTTGTGACTTTAATATAATTATGATAAAAGCCAAAATTAGATATTCATTCAGCGCAGGATATATCTGATATTTTAGTATATATATTATCTTTGAACGATGATTATTAAAGGCTGTAGGTATACCCTAAAGTATTCGTCAAAAAAGTTTCATGGCCTTGAAAAAAATCTGTTAAAACGACCTCATACAAATCGCGCTGTAAAATGCAATTCTACGTAAAAAAAACGTTTAAACTGAGTTGAAATAAGCCTTGGCTCATTTTAATAACCTCAACTAAACTATTTTGCGATGCAGTGCTACTTAGGCATAGAACTCCTTAGGCTTCCTGTAGTTTTTTGAAATAAGTGCATTTTTAATTTTTTAGTTATAATTTTTGATAATTTTTGACAAGCTTACATTTTTTCCAAAATCACAGGGCTGCATGAGCATTGTCCGTTCTACATGTTCAAACTAAAATTGAATTGAAACTTGCATTTTTTTTTTTAAATGAAACAGTTTATCTGAAATTAATTTATATTGTTCCTCTACATACCTAAGACAACTTACAAGAAAATTATGACATATTTTAGTTACTTTTCTGAAGAATTTACTTTCAAAAGTTAGCTTTTAATTTACAATAAAAGCAATTTTTCCGTGAATTTACTTGAAACAAAAATTGTTGTTGCTATAAGACTAAGGCTTTTACATATGTTTTCATTAGTTTAACAGATCAATAAGTAAGTTGCCTTAACGTTCTTCTTATATTTCTCTTTAATAAATTTAAATTAAAAACTTCGCCATTCTTCCCGCTCTTGCCAGAATTGTTTCTTCTTCTTAAATATGTCCTTGACAGCCATTAGGCTTTTGCCTTGCAGTTTTGTCTCTTCTCCCCAGTGCATAATTCTTCATCTCATTTAGAAATTTCAAATAATAACAGTCTAACAGCCTTGATTATGCGCTCGCTTCGTTGTCCTTGCTAACCTGCTAACTACATCGCATGCTCTTGATACAGCTTTCATAAAGCTCGTTTTGTAATTTTCCCAAAATGTTACAACGCGTAATTTTCCATTTTCCATTTTGGTTAATTTAGCTTATATGTTTTATTTATTTTTAATCACATGTAAATTACGTATCTGCATATTTTCTCAACTGATTTTTGACTAAATACACAGTTTAAGCTGACGATAACGACGATGAAGACGACGACAATGACAAGAACGAAAATGTATGCGGGGATGGCGGGGATGATGATGTGCTTGTTGCCATGTTAATAATTAGATAACATAAATTTACTGCATGATTATAACGGTTGAAATGTTTTCGAAGAAAAACTGTTCATTTATTTAAAATTATCATGAGCTGAGCAAATATTTGACATGCTTGAAGCAACCAAGAAATTCCATGGAATTTTAGAATTTTGAAGCATTTAGCAATTAGCAAGATTTAACCTTATCCACATTCTACACAGTGGGTGGAAAAATTAAACTTGTACTTGAAAGCAAAAAAAAAAAAAAAAAAACAAAAAAATCAAAATTAAAACGCGCACGCAAAATTGAGTTAATGATGCCATTTTTGGAATGCCATCTTTAGGATGGTGCTGGGATAATGTGACAAAATTTAATATATAATATATATTTCAAGTTTTGAAAGTATGCATAAAATGTTGGCTAAACATAAGAGCAGATCAGAAGATGATAATAAATAAACAGCCAAAAATTAAAAAAATTGTTCTGTTAATATTTAAAGTAACTTAATGTTATGCTGCGTATGCTTAGCCAAAGTCATGAAGAAGTTTTCTTTAACTAAGTTTGTTCGTTAAGAATTGTATGAGAGAATTTTCAACCTCTTTAGAAGACCCGCAAAAGTTTTTTTTATAAATTCCAACCCCGAACAGACGCTAAAGTTTGTCATTTCCTGCAGTTAGCAGAAGCATTGGCAACCTTCTAAAATAGTTAAATGCTTGCATTTAAAGCTGCACTTAAATCACATTGACACACACATGCACACATACTTACACACACACACACACACAATGTTGAAGAAGAGCACTAACACTAACAAAGCAAATGCATTTGTACAGCACTCCGACGACATGCTTGCATCCGGAACAGCGCACGCACGCTTAACAATGAAAACTCAGCGTAGCGCATCCAGGCGCGCCTTCGTGTTTCTAATAGTTTTCTTCTTTCGTGCGCTTAAAACACAAAGTTAAAATAAACAAAAGCATGAACAAGAAAAATAAAAACAAAAAAAAAATACAAGGCAAAAACACAAAAAAAAAATATTAACAAAAAAATAATATAAAAGACATCACAACGGATCTGCTTCATTTCGCTAGCTTTTTCAACACACTCTTCCGTATCCGTTGCCGTCGTCTGGACGTCAGCAAGATTTTAGCTGTTTTTGTTTTTTTTTTTTTTTTGTTTGTTTTTTAACATACTTCCGCCAACTTTCAGTGCCAGCAAGTTGCTTGACGTCGCTTGTCTGCAAGTTGTTATGATTTTTTTACACCATTTTTTCTCTGTTTTATATTTTATCTTATCTTATTGCATAACGTTTATGAATTATGAGCAAAAGTGTTGTTTATTAGGTATGTTTATGGGATGCAAGTGGCATGCAGAATATAGTTAATTATGACTTAAAAGAAATAATTCCAAAAATATTTTATTAACCTTTTTTAAAAAAGCTTAATTTTATAAATTTTAATGATATATAATTAAAAAATGTTATTTTTTGTTATAATTTGCACTTAAAAAAAATTTCGCAAAATATTGTTTCTATTTTTCTTAATTGTTTTATCAGAATGCGTGGTATTTTCAAATTTTTTTCTTTCAATTTATATTTTATTTTATTTATGTTTCAATGGCATAATTATAATGCCATTTCAATAATGCCATTTTCGAATAATTTCAGCTTCTCTTGAGCTTAATACAATTTTTTTTGGTCAACACAACTTTATTGACGCTTTGAAGCTATCGTTCATAAATATCAAGTTTGTAAAAGTGCCAAATCGGATAAAAACTGCGTCTACCTCTCATACAAAGTGATTTTTTCAAAGTGTTAAACCTCTTTTATTTCCATAAAAATTATTTTTGTGCTTTGAAATTTTTGACATATACTTTGATTTCAAACACGCATTCTCTCAACTACGAAAACCTAGCACCTTCCCACACAAAATGTCTCCTTCAAACCGAAAACTTAAAAAACCATGAAAAATTAACCTAATAACTAGAAACTTTTCACATCTACTTTAATTTGTAATAAATACTCTGAGTTTGAAAATCGGTAAAATTGAATACAAACTTCCCCTACCTCCCATACTTTTTATTTGACGTCATCTAAAATCTTCATTAAATAAAATCTTCATTAATTCCATAAAAACTTTTGTATTGCGGTGAAGTTGATATTTAGAAAAAATTTTCTTAAAAATAACTCCTATTCCTTAAACAAAGTGACGTCATCAAAATAATAAGACTTAAATAATTTCAAATATACATAATTCAACACTGCTGACAATACTTTGTCCTAAAGATAAAAATAAACAAGTAAAGAAAGTCAAAAGTCGGTCTAGACCGACTATAAAATACCCTAAATCTACTTTTCCAAAAAAATAAAATTTTACTACCTACTTTCCAAAATAATATTTTATTGAAAATGGACGTGTCCGTGGGCGGACAAAGCCTTTATATTATATGCATTTAAATGTTGATGAAAAATTAACACATACCAAGTTTTATTTCTGTAGCTCACAGTCAATGCCTTTATTGTGCCTCGCTATGGGAGGTGGGCGTGTTCATGGACGGATTACTCCCAATTTCCAAATGGAACACACATTAGTTTTGGTATAAAACACATACATACCAAATTTGATCTCTTTTTGACAAACATAACCTCTTTTATTGAGTTCAAAGCTTTTTGGGTTGCATGGGAGGCAGGCGTGTCCGTAGGCGGATGATGTCTATTATTCAAAACCATTTTTTTTTTTGTCATAAAAACATACGTGCCAAATTTTATCTCTGTGGGTTAAACAGAGGCTTATTTATTGCGTTTTCAATTTTTGAGTTGTATGTGAGGTGGGCGTGTCCGTGGGCGGATGATACCTATTTTGCGAAGACATTTTGGTGTTGATACAGAACACACACATACAAAATTTTATTGTTGTAGGCTAATTATGAGCTGAGTTATGCAGTTTTCAATTTTTGCGTTGTATGGGAGATAGGCGTGTCCGTGAGCGGATTCAAAAAATATTCAATAGTGCAGATCGTTGGGTGCATATGACAATGTGTACTAAATTTCATCGAATTATCTCAACTCCTTCTTATTAACTTTTGTGTTTACGGACAACACACAGACAATCGGACTGACGGACGGACATGAATAGCTTGACTCACTAGGTGACGCTGATCAAGAATATATATACTTTTCTATACCGGATTCGCTTCGTTCTATGCGTTACAAACGTTTGTACAAAATTAATATACCCTGACCTTTCAGGTTTAGGGTATACAAATATTTGTTGAATCCTAATAAAGTAATAGATATTGGTATTATTTTAAAGCTTGATCCACCAAATACTTGAACCAAGTTTGATCGTTTGCTATGTTTTCGATAGTGTTCGGTTCAATCCCTGGTAATGTTAGATAAAAAAATATTTTAAGAAACGTTTTTTTGCGCCCAGGCAAAAATATTTCCAAGAACAGTATTTAGGTAAGCGATGCAATCTAGCAAATTTTCACGTTTACAACTCACATATACTTGGACATCATCCGCGTACATATGAACCTTACAATCTTTAAGAACACTAGGAAGGTCATTAATGTACATTGAGTAAAAAGATGTCCCAATACAGACCCTTGAGGAACACCCCTTGTGGTAGGAAGAAAAGCTGACGAAACATTGCTAACAGAGACAGCTTGCGACCTATTCGTGAGATATGAAGCAATGAGGTTTACAGCAGTTGATGAAAACATGAAGAATTTAGAAAGCTTCAGTAGAAAGTCAGTAGAATGTCATGGTCGACAGTGTCAATGGCCTTTGAATGATCTAGTAGAACTAGGAAACCCACCTCATTATCATCCAAACCCACACGTAGGTCTTCAGTCACATTCAGGAGAGCAGTTATACAGCTATGTTTAGCCCTAAATCCTGATTGTCTGTCTGTTAAGAGATCATATTTGAGAAGGTGCCTGTTAATTTGCTGACTTAATAACTTAATAACGATGCTTTGGATATGAACGAAAGGATTGCGATTGGAGGGTACTCATTCTGTGATTTTAGCATGGGGATAATTTTTGCTTTCTTCCATTCCTCCGGGTAGATTGATTTGGTGAGCACAGTATTAAAAATATAAGTTAGAAAAGGGAGTATTTTCGGAAGCAATAATTTTAAGAAAACTGGATTTATTTCATCATATCCCACTGCATTTGATCTTATTGATAGTATACTTTTTAAAACATCATCTTGACTGACACAAGAAAAACTGAAACTATGACTTTGGTCAAATATACTAATGATGCTTTGATAAACATTGTGATTAACTACAGCCATAGGAATATTGACAAATTTTTTATTAACTTCCTCTACATCAACAATATCACAAGAATTAATGTTTTTTTTTACAAAGACCGATGTTGCGTAGCTCTCGCCACTTCTGCCTACTACCCACCGAAGATTCAAATTTACGACTGTAGTGATTGATTTTTGCAGCTTTGGCCTCTCTTGTAACTTTTGATCGCAGGATTTTGAATTCATTTTTGTATAAATATTTGCTTATAAAAAATTTTAATCAAGGGAAACAAGAAATGATGGTTGATGGTTGAACCTTGGTACCTCAAATCAACAAATCAAATTATCAATGCCAACTAAACCACGCAATAACTTTTTTTGTGTGCACTCATTGTATACTTACTTGAACGTTGAACTTGAAAAGAACACTTGGAAGAAGCTTATTTAAATATTTTTTTCCAATTTTTTAAATACAATAATAATTTAAAGCTATTTTCAAGCTACAGGCTTAGGTCGCGTTCATAGTGAACTCCGATTCAGACAGGCAGGCTTAAATCTATGTGAACAAACGAGAAACAAATAGCTATCTCTCTTGTTCACACACTCTATCTGCCTGCTTGTCTGAATTGTCGTTTACTATGAACGCAGCCTAAGCTCGTTTAAAGCTTTTTCAAAGCTTGTTTGGTTGATTGCGTGGTGGTTTCCGATAGCCCATAAGTTTTTATCACTAAAACATTAATCTGCTAAGAAACTACTTTTACTTTGATAACACTTTCTATACGAGAAGACATGCTTTCATAAAGTTAATTTTATAAATTTTTAGATATATCCTTATACCAACTGAATACATTAACATCCTTCAGCTTGACTATGATTAACTTATGTAGTCAAATGTTTTTTTTTAAAATGCCCCAAACGTGCTCAATGATTTTCAAGCCGGCACTTTTTTTGGTAAACGTTAATGACTGTATCTTCAAAGCTTGCTTGTATTCTGTTAACAACAAACAGTTAATGCAGTAAGACGACAATATTTTTGAAACAAAGTTTAAGCAAAGTTTCTTCATATCGGATAATAACCGTTTTTGAACGACTACAGGCAGCAAAATCATCTTGAAAAATAACATAAGTAGTGCGTTTAGTTAAGGTATACATGTAGTGCAATAGGAATCTTTTAATTTTTAAGTTGTATTTAAGTGGAAGAGTATACAGATCCTTCTAGAAGAAGAATTTCTGCAATACCGCAGCTTGTGATGTCACCCAAGACCATAACAAACGGAGAATATTTTACATATTTTTTTTATGGCATTCATCTATGAATCTATAATTTGGTCTGCAGCGAGCCGTGACTCTGAGTCTGAACTATTAAGATTTATTTTACTTAAGTCAGAAAATATAAATTGAGTCCAATCGTTATGCGACCAATTTCCCCTTGATTTGCACCAATTGAAATCATTTTAACGCATCTTTGCTGTTAGCAATACATTTTTTGCAATATTTCGTGATTTCAAATTATATTCTATTAGTCGACAATTTACTGTAGCACAGATAATTTGAACTGAATGCATAGGTATTAATTCTGTTACCATTTCTGGTGAAGTTTTTTACCAATCTCTTAGGCTTATCGGCAATTTATCTCTGTTCTGTCGGTTGAGTGGTTAGTTGAGTGGTTAGCGTGCTTGACTGCCAACGCAGAAGTTCCAGGTTTGAATCCCGTTCTAGCCATTGTCCTACCCTTTTACCTTTCCTTTTAATTATTTCCTCATTTCTAATCACCTGAAATTAAAAATTCATCAATGTATACGGCTTTGAAAGTTCTAATTGATGGTAGAGAAGTTTGTGGAATGAGATTGCTAAATTACTCGACTTGACTGAGGGCTGATTCCACACTAATAAGGAACGGAAACATGAATCCTAAAATGCTTTCAATTGAAATTATTGTTGGTTCTTCTCGCATTCAAATGGAATTTAAAGTTACTCCTGCTGCAAACTAATTTTTAGTTTTAATGCTTTTTTATGTTTTTTGAATTTTTTCAATTTAACTAAACAAACTCCGAGTTAAGAAAAACATAAAATATTTTGTGTAGTTTTAAAACATTGAAAACAACCATCTCTTGGTGCACATTCAAAAAAAATTAGGTTAGCAATGTTAAAAAAGATAACAATGTAATCCAAGAACAGTTTATAACAGGGATTGATTACTGCGTTAACAAAGAAAAAAATATTTAAACTGAGTGTTTTTTCAGTGTCACACCCGTCTCAGAAAACTGCTATAGTTTTCCTAAGAAGCAATATGGTCTTATGATAGAAATTAAACTTTCCTAAAGTAAAGATATTGATGTTTTACATAAATTTGCAAACTTTTTTCATTAAATAATTTCTTTTTATTTTTCATTACCGTTACAAGAAAAGGGTGTGTTGGTCACACCCGAAACGATTTTCAAAATTTTTTTATAATAATGAAATTTTTGCATGTATGTGAATAAATACTTTGCTTAATACGAAAATTTTTTTGCAAAAAAATATTTTTTTTTTTAAATACCTGAAAAAAGACATTAATTTTTTTATTTTGGTGTCAAAAATATGTGATGGTTATTTTATCCATAAAGTTCTTGTATATAATTCCCACATAATTCACACTCGTCACACAAGGGACAATCTTATGTCACACTCGTCCCACTTAAAAGTTTAAAAAAGAACGGTTATCGCCATTTTTTCAAAATATTTTTCAACAGAAAATATATTGAATTTGACTATTGCAAGTCAAAAATGGTGTCATTGTGACAGATGAAATGAATTTCAATGTTAAACTCAGAATTTTTAGTTTTTAAACTTGTGCTCGTCACACCCATCCCAGGTGTTTAAGCGAATGTAACTATTAAAGTAGTACAAATAATTACATTATGTTTTAGCATTTTGAAACCTTGGGACATCTTCTAATACACCTTATAGTGAAGTGCTTAAATTTTAACCGGAAGATACCATTTTTAGCACGATAAAGAAATCAAAACATCATACCTGTCTCTATGGAATGATCCTGAGTTAAAGGAATAACACTTGCCTCAGGTTCAAATTCGCTAGCTGATATAGCGCTTCACTTTCTGTTTCACTTTCTCTCCTACTAACCTACCTCACCATTTCCGAACCAAGACAGACTTGACTGAATAAGTTTGCCACCTGAAACCCTTGGTTCAAAGATAAAAAAAAAAATTTGTTTTTCTGGACGACCTCTGCCCGATAGTGTGTCAAATTTTGATTTTCTAAATACTTCTTCCAGAATCGTCTTAATAAAGAATCGTTTCAACCCACTTTCATTGATATAGCAACGTTGTCGTGCAGGAAAATTTCTTTGAAAATATTTTTTTTGAGTTCACATTTTGTTTTCTATATTTATTTTACTTCTTCACAATTTTTTTTAGATGTTTAAATATTAAAGCGTTGCTTTAAATATTTTAAGGAATACACTACGACTTGGTGCGTTGTTCTTAATTTGAAATAATTAAATAAAAAAGTGAATTAAAATCTTATGAAATAATTAGATTTTAAGAACTTATTAAATATTAAAACAAAAAAAAATTTGCGAATGTTAATTTAAAATTTTGTCAATTTAACTGAACTTTATTTTCAAAAGTTTTTAATATATTTTTATCTATGTTTTTTTTTTCATAACTTGGTGCATAGTTTTGCAATTGCCAATTTACAACCAAAAATTTTAGTATTTTTTGTGAAACTGTTTTCGGTGCATAAAATTCATGACAAAATGTAAAAAAGTTAATAACATAACTAAAAGCTCTTCGCAACACAAATGCACGTCAAATAAAATCTACACAAAAATTTGCATTAGTTTTATGTGTATTGAGGAAGATATAAGCAATCAATTTAAGCAAAAAACAAAAACAAAACAAAAAAAAAGATAAATAAATATAAATCCAGCGCATAAAGTGCAATTTACGACTGCATTGAGTGTCATTCTGTTATTTGAATGCAGCAATATATGAATGTGTGACTGAATGTAAATGTGTGCAATAGAAGAATGCCAACAATTGAAAATCAAAAGCAGCTGTTTTATTGTTAGGCACAAAAAAAAAAAACAAAATCAATAAATGTTTATTGCACTTTAAAGCACAACTGTAATAAATAATAATTTTGAAACGAAAGCTTAAAGAAGATGACATTAACCCTGTAGAGTTGAATATAATTTAAACATGTGAGAATTATGTTGAAATAAAATACAGTAGTGAAGACAACTTGACCTCATTTGCACAGGCAAGTTACAGCAACAACAAATAAACTTAAAAAATACAACAACAAATATCATAAAACAACTAGCTACTAAACAAAATACGTCAAAACATTACTCTGAGCGACATTCATTCAGAGCCAACGAAGTGTGTGAGTTTGTAGCATAATTTTTAGAGAATGTCAACATTTGGCAATGAATAACAATATATAAAAAAAATGTCTGACAGCTTAGCAAAAAAAAAAAAAAATATTAAAAAAAAAAAATCAAAATAAAAGGTCGTAACATCAAACAAGCTGTAGCGATTTAAGCGAGTCAAGGATGCGTAATGAATGCCACTCGTACAGTGCTGCCAAATTAATGCACTCTACAGTTGAAAGTTGAACGGGCTGAAAATGACTGACTGACATGTCAGTCACTCTATGCAGGAAATAGTATAAAAAACAAAAAAAAAAAAAAAAATCAACAAAAATCAAAAACAGGTTCACCTGAGTCTCAATTTATTTTTCACTTTGCTCTGCTTTTATTATGCGCTCCATCAAAAAAGGCAAAGGTAAGAAAGGCAAATAAATAAAAATAAAAAATGTTAAGATCCTTTTTTTTTGTTGAATGCTTTACAAAACGTTGTGACAAAATTTTAAAAATTCGACTGTCGTGCCAACGCACATTTCAATCAATTTGAAATTGACATTTCTATGCTGTAAATGTAGTTGAGCGTTGAGCCGGTGTTCAGTGTATGTTTGTGTATGCTTTGGGTGCACGTGTGTTGATTTGTGTGTTTATAGCGTAAGCGTGCGAATTTGTTTTGCTCGACAAAATCAGTCCTTAATCAGTTCATGTATCAAATGTTGAACCTTTTTTCCCTTAATTTTTTTTTTTTTTTTTTGTTGATATTTATTTCATCTGCGAGTTTGATAATTTGCTGCAGTATCTTGCTCTCTCTCTCTTCTTTCTCTATATCTTTTCATCAAAACACATTTCTGCACATTCTTGATTGAAATAATTTTGCTGAAAATCAATTGACGTTTACTACGATTTGACATTTTAGATTTGTGTCAATTATGGACGAACGAATAGTCAATAACAAGTTGACGAAGGATGCCGGTGACGATTTTTACTATGACTGTGACGACTATTCAATAGCTGCGGGAGAGCAGAAATGCGGTAGCAAAATTCTCTACATTAACGTAAATTGTCAATTTTGTAGAATTCTACGTTAACGCTTCACTTGCGTCAGACTGTTGGGTAGCTGTTGGTGTGTGTTTGATGTTTGGTTTAGCCTAACTTTTGGGGTGGTGTCACTGTTTATTTTATTGACATTTTGATTGGTAGACATTTATTGGTTACTGATTAGAATGACGCTTTTTTATGCTTGTTCTTATTGTCGTTGCTCACTTTGACGTCACATGTTGTTATGAATTGCCTGAATTATGTGTTTTCTTCCCTCGCTTTTTTGTTTCATTAATTTATGCATGTCGTTTGTCCAACTCACTGTGTTACTAAAAATATTAATATCGCATCGCCCCCAACGCCATAATTAGTTATTTCAATACGCATAAACATGTCAAAATGTCAAATGCACACGCTACTTGTTTGAAGAAACAAAAATGTGGCAACCTTAATATATTTCCTGGAAAAACTTCAAAACCTAATCTTAACATAAGCAATCAACTTATGCTTGCGTGGCAATTTTGTTTATTTTTCTTGCCTCATAAATTATTCTTGGAAAGTTAAATTATTGAATTTTTAAAAATATTGCTCTAAACACTGATGTCTGCAGTTTTATA
This sequence comes from Tetanocera ferruginea, assembly GCA_958299015.1. Classification (NCBI taxonomy): domain Eukaryota; kingdom Metazoa; phylum Arthropoda; class Insecta; order Diptera; family Sciomyzidae; genus Tetanocera; species Tetanocera ferruginea. The sequence goes on from OY282641.1 coordinate 144,399,274, forward strand.
TTCTTATTCGCAGTGTAGACGCGCATTATTTGAATTAATAATTTAAAGATCAAAATCTTGCAATAGGTTTTTTATTTCATATTCCTTCAAAGCTGACACAGAAAATTTAGAATAGGTCAAAAAAATTAGTTGAAATTTTATCAGTCCTTAATCAGTCCTTTATGAATTGTAATGAATGCTTTGGTATTCATAAATTTTTTTACAAATAAACAGTGGTGGAAGAATGTAATAGAAAAAATTTCTATGTATTGTAATTCCTAGTGTAAACTTATTTTAAGAAAACAAATCTTAAGAATTATGATCATAATTGTCGCTATGGCTAACCAACATACTTTTTGCTCATAAATCTTATTAAACTTAAGAAGTTCTTAAGAAACGAACATGTTAATATGATTGATTTAGAAAAATTTAAGAAAAAACATTTTTAGTTGTGTTAAATTTAAATTTTAAAAAAAATTTAATAAAAAAAAATAAATTTTATTTAAAAAATTAATTTATTATTATAAATTTATTTAAAAATAAAATTTAAAAAAATAAACATAGCTAATTAAAATTTTAAATTTTAAATTTAAATTATTTTTTTTTAAATTTTATTTTAATATAAATTTTAAATTTTTTCAATTTAAATTTTAAATTTTAAATTTTAAATTTAAAAAATTTTAAATTTAAAATTTAAAAATTTAAAATTTAAAATTTAAACATTTAAAATTTTATCAAAAAAATTAAAATTTAATAAAATTAAAAATAAAAATTAAATTTAAAATTTAAAATTTAAAATTTAAAATTTAAAATTTAAAATTTAAAATTTAAAATTAAAATTTAAAATTTAAAATTTAAAATTTAAAATTTAAAATTTAAAATTTAAAATTTAAAATTTAAAATTTAAAATTTAAAATTTAAAATTTAAAATTTAAAATTTAAAATTTAAAATTTAAAATTTAAAATTTAAAATTTAAAATTTAAAATTTAAAATTTAAAATTTAAAATTTAAAATTTAAAATTTAAAATTTAAAATTTAAAATTTAAAATTTAAAATTTAAAATTTAAAATTTAAAATTTAAAATTTAAAATTTAAAATTTAAAATTTAAAATTTAAAATTTAAAATTTAAAATTTAAAATTTAAAATTTAAAATTTAAAATTTAAAATTTAAAATTTAAAATTTAAAATTTAAAATTTAAAATTTAAAATTTAAAATTTAAAATTTAAAATTTAAAACTTGGACTTGGACTTGGACTTGGACTTGGACTTGGACTTGGACTTGGACTTGGACTTGGACTTGGACTTGGACTTGGACTTGGACTTGGACTTGGACTTGGACTTGGACTTGGACTTGGACTTGGACTTGGACTTGGACTTGGACTTGGACTTGGACTTGGACTTGGACTTGGACTTGGACTTGGACTTGGACTTGGACTTGGACTTGGACTTGGACTTGGACTTGGACTTGGACTTGGACTTGGACTTGGACTTGGACTTGGACTTGGACTTGGACTTGGACTTGGACTTGGACTTGGACTTGGACTTGGACTTGGACTTGGACTTGGACTTGGACTTGGACTTGGACTTGGACTTGGACTTGGATATTTTCAATTAAATAATAGAAGGAGCATGAGTGCAAATGTCCATAAAAAATCCTTTTTTATAGGATGCAAATTTTTAGAAACAAATTGTATGCTTACCGATTTTAGGGATTAAATATAACTAGTAAACCTGTTGCCTGAATTCGAGCAATCTAATTAAAATTAAATGTTAGATTTATACGTCAATAACAATTTATTCAGTCTCAATAATAATATAAAAGATTATTATCTGAATGCTTTGATTTAAAACGTATGATCTGATACTAAATTTTTAAATGTAACTGTCAAATAACGAAGACGGACTTACACTAATAGTACTTCTGAGACAAACATTATTACTTTTCGAAAACATCGCAGCTTAAATTTTCAAGCTATAAAACATAATTAAAAAATAAAACGAAGTCAAAAATAGATTTAAGACAAAATTCAGAAATTAATAAAAAATACTTACAGAATACCTTAAATATCGATTTATAACTCATTTCGATGAAAAAACGCCAAAAAACCCAAAAAAAACTGTTATCTTGAAAACCGTTAAAATTTGACAGAGTTGTTTGCTCGGAAAGTGGCATTTGTGATTTTGGAACTGCATTTTTCGGACAATTGACATTTGAGGAATGCATAAAAGATAATTTTGGTTAAAAATTTTTAGTTTTGAAAAAAACTCAAATTCGATTTATTCATAAGCTCTTCTCAAACTTAATTTCAAATCGATTAAATAGCAAATTTTTGTACAAAAATTTTATTTCTGTCTTAAAAGGTTGCGAAACCCCTGAAGCTAAATCACAATTTTTAAAATTGGTTTGCACATATATGTCCTAAACCTAATTTAATGACATCTGAATCGATAAAATCGGTTCATTGGTCTGGGAGGATTTGAAGTTTTAAAAATACCTTAGCATATTAATTATATAGATTCTGTATAATTGTATGTCTGGTAAATTATTATAATGTTTTGCATTGCTAAATTTTTTTTTTATTTTTTTTTTTAAATATTTAATACTCAGTAAAAAACTCGTCTAATCCAGAATTTGAACCAACTACGACGCAATTTCAAGAATCTCATTCTCACCATTAGAGCACATTTTGAAGCTAACTTGTTTGCATTTATTACAATTTTTTCTCGGTGCAGGCAGCTGTTTTAATAAGTTAGAGTTTAACAAAAGTAAACTATGACATTTTATATAAATTCATATTATAAAATGGTGGTGCCCTTTGGGTAAATCATGTAAATTAAAACCACAGTTCAGTTACCTGCTGTGCATAAAACCGAAATATTTTGATTTCAATTAAAAGCATTTCAGTTTTGCATATTATATACAAGATTTAATTGTATGAAATATAAGCCAACAAATAATTTGCAAGATAAATGTGTTGTTTGTTTGTTTTTTTTTGTTGTTGTAAACAGCATGATGTACATTTAAGAAATGTTTTAGATACAATAACCCAGACTGACTTTTACTTGCAACTCCAGCTGACAGTCAGACTTAAACAAAGAACAATTTGCAGCAACTCAGTGGGAGATACAGTAAATTCAAAAGGATTTTTAAAAACATGACTTGCTTAATGCTGCTCTACAACTAAGATGGCAGTACTAAAAGCAATGACCATTGCCAGTATCAGTATCAAAGCATGTACGATTATGCCACTCAGTTCATATGTAATATTTATAAAATATATGTTTTGACATAAAATGTCTGACAGTGTTTTGTATGAAGAAGAAGACAGACAATTTTCGTATGAAATAAAGTTAAGATAAGCGTAGTCTTTAAGTAAACTTAGCATTACAAGAACATACAGCATGAGTTGAGTTTTGAACTTTGTTTCTGGGTTAAATAAGCAAGCAAGCAGCAAATCCATCAGCGTAATGAACATCTATGGATCAGCAGTAGGAGCAGCAAAAGCAGCTCTACTATTTTCTTAACAACAAATATTTCTTGAAGCAGCTTTTTGTGCTAGCAGTGTGTATATCAGCTACTATTTATTTACGTTTCAATGTATGTCTATGTAACTATCTGCCGTCTGTATAGCAACCTGCTGTTGGCACACTACGCTTGCCTTTTGATAATCCTTTTCTATAAATTTCCATTATACTGAAAGCTTTTTCGTTTCTCTTTTGTCATCTTTTTGCAGTCCAACTTATTTTTTGATTTTTTTTTTCTCATTTTTTTTCTTCATATATCTTAACTTCTAGGATGTGCGCAAACTTGCTTTTATTTTTGATTTGAAGGCGGTTTTTGTTTCTTTTTGGCTAAAATCTTTGTACAGCTTGAAGTAAACTTCAGAGTGCATATTTAGTGTGGGTATGTGTGTGTGAGAGTATGTTGTGTGGGTAGAATTCTGACTACAAATATATGCTCATGTGTCACTCTACACATATATTTTGCTGCCATGTTTGAGAAAATTATTTCCATCATGGCTTAAATGCTCAGCCATGATATGAAAACTTTTCAACAAGTCAGTTCTTACTATAAAGGAAAAATCTTTAATTTTTGCCTAAAAATTTGGTAGGTACTTTTTGAAAAAGTTGGTTTGGGCTTAACCCATTTTAGTCCGCTGGTCGATTTTTCGACCACTAACGTTAAAATTAATTTATGAAAAAAATATTACCTGTTCATGTAAAATGGAAAATTTGGAAATTTTTATTTATTTTCTGAATTTCCATTTAACCAAATTATGTCTTTGCAGAAAGAATTTGAAATTACTTTTAATATTTTTTTCAGAAATTAGTTTTAAAGTCGTGGTCGGAAAATTTACCCGTGGACTAAAATGGGTTAAGATCAGAAGTGAAATGGAAGTGTTACCAGCCTACTATAAGTACCGTTATTTCAGGCTAGTGAATACAATTTGGAATGAAGCCTAAATTCAGCTTAACTCTAAGTCATTATATATTGTTTTAAGCGGAAGTGGCCCCATACTATTTGTGCTTAAATTAAAATCGTAAAGTTTTATCTATTTCTTATAGAAAAATTAATTTATTTATTACCTTTTTTTTCTCAGTTCAACTCATACCTTTAAGTATCTTCATCAACAATCTCAACTTCAAAGTTTTTCTTAAATTGTATGAATTTATTTTATAAACGAACATTTTTCATGGGAAAAAATGTCTTTAGTTTTTGCACACAAAAACCAAATAAAGAAAAAAAAAACAATAAATAATATGCAATTTAAATTTTTGCCGCTTTGCTGTCAAAGTTCAACATAACAAAATGAGTCAAGCAAAACAATTTGCAAAAATTCAAAGTGGCAAGAACTGACTGACGAACCAACTGACTTAAACTTTAGCGATGGGCGCAACATCAGCTAGAACTGTTAGTTGTCCAAGCATGCAACATTTTTGTGCTTCCTTTTTTACGGTAATTTTTTACAACATAAAAGTAAACAAACTAAAAGTAACAAAAAAAAAAAAAGAAATGTAGTCCGCTCGTAGACTACTTTTAGCGCTCACTCAACAATAAGCAAAACTGACAAAACATTTTTCAAACTTGCTTTAAAAAATGATGTTGATCATCATGATGATGATAACGACCATGATGATTATGGTCATCATGATTACAACACTGTCAGCTGTCAGTGGCTAGTGGCAAAAAAAATTACTCTTCGCAAAATAGAAAATGATGTGAAAAAATAAGTGTAGAAAATGCAAGAAATCACAAAACTAAATAGCGAAATAAATGCTGCTGTATGCAACTAAAAATTGTGCAAAATAATAAAATAAAAACAAAAATTGAAAAAGGAAAGCACGCTTAGCCTGTCAACAAAATGTAAAATAAAGCAATGCTGTTTTTATTGCTGCAGTTGCAGCAGGTTAAAAGGTAGAACAAAAAATATGAAAGGCATGCAAAGTTGCAATTTAAATTTTAAAATGCTTTGTTATTGTACAATTCAACAAAATTTAAATGTAACAACCAACGCGGTTGTAGCTTCCTGCTGCTAGTTTTCACACTGTGAGAATAAAGTTCTTATAAAGGTCATTCGAGTTAATTATGTTATTATGTTGGCAGCAACATTTCAATTAATCAATGATTAATATTTTGTTCACTTATCATGTGAACTTGTACATAAGCTCCAAGTAATTATACATTGTGTGAATGTTTTAAAACGTACACAAAACTGTCGTACACAAAATTCGGCGAATTGCAACAATAATTAAAAATTTAAGTTGTTATTACGAGTGTCGTAAACTGGTTTTGTGTTTCTGTTCATGAGCTGAGTGTACTCATATATTAATCTGTCATTACAACATAGCCATCTTCCTGCAATTGTACTTGATCTCAGTCCACTCATATGTTAAGTCATGAATGAGCACACGATTTATATGTAATTATTCATAAATCATTACAATAAACAGCCATAAAAACTCAGTTTTTATAAAAGAACTTTTTTCAAAAAACTCCAGAAAGCCTATGAACTAAATATCAAAGTATATTGTTAAAAATCTTGGAATAATTTTTAAACCAATCGATGGACTAATGCATGTTTAAATCATTTTTTTTTTATTTGAATTGATCATTTTCAAATTATGACTACAAATTTTTTTAAGTCGAAGCTGTGCATAAATTTAATAAATTTTGAATAAAATTTGAATTTTAGTACTAAAGTTTTAAAATTTAATACGAAATAACTAAAAGGTAATATAAGCTGTATTTTGTTTACATTTTGTTCATGCTCTAGCAAGCAACAGATTAGCACGAGATTAGAACTCATGACTCTAATGCGATGGTTGCCGCAGATCACGGTTGGATCCTATGATGTGGCAAAAATTAAAATGTTGCACAATGCAACATAAATATAATATATATAATAATAATATAATATTATAATATCATATATAATAATATCAAAATATAAAAAAATATTAAAAAATGGTCTGTCTGAGGATCGAACCAGAGTCACTCGATTCATCAAAATAAATCAACAATCGCTTAACCAACTGAGCCATGGAATAAAATTTTTGTGGGTGCGAATTATATACTTCAATATTAACTTAATTTAAAAACTAAGCCGATAGGAGTTTAGAGTTTAAATTTTAAACCCATGCGAGACTTAAACTTAGTTTTAGTATTTGACGTTGTTTCAATTTTAATACTTTTTCGGTGTCGTCATATATACAGTACAGGATTGACTTATATTTAGACCAAGATTTTTAACCGTGTAATAATACATCGCAAAATTTTTTCGTACAAAAAAAAAATAATGAGCAATTGTATATCGTAAAAATTTAATATGCTGCCATTACCGTGATTCGAACCGCGAACCATCGCGACCATCGCACAAGAGACGAATGGGCTAAAAGCACGTCATTTAATGTCTGATCGTGTTTGAGGCAACAAAATGCAAAACAATATACAAACAAGCCGAAGCAATTTTATTGCAATAATCAGCTAAAACCAAACAAAGCAACAAACACGAAACAGGATGAAATTGAATTGGTTGTCTTTGCATGAAGGAAGCAAAGAGTTAAAAAGAACTGAATTCTTTTAAGATCTGATAAAAGCATGACTTTAGAAATTTTGAATGCAATAAAATTTTACATGTTAACAAACGAAAAATCATGAATAATAAAAATAGACACGCCCACATTCTATACATAGAGAATTTATCTTTTCATTCGTAAGAAGCAGAGATATTGATATAAAATTTTATTAACATGTATTTTATCTTAAGGTTGTAAGTTAGTTAGCAAGTAAGTTATCTTAAGTTTAGTAAATAAAGTAAAATAATGTGCACAAAATGTGACATATCACTGTAACAGATGTGACATAATTTTAAAAACATATTCAAATGAGTAGTTTTTTAGCAAAATATAATGAGAAGAATAATGGCATTTAGTTAAATGACCGAATGGTATGCAGCGAAGTAAACATGGAAATATAACGGATGCGACATTTTAAAAATATAAAATAAAAATATATATAAATATGTATATAAATCCATAATTATCAAACTGTGTAAAATTATGAAAAGAAAATTTGTTTACCTTAATATAGCTAGAATGATTTCTAACGAATGTGACATGTTTACGTAACGAACGCGATAATATCGAAAAAAACTTTTTTGACATGACTAACTTGGTAAAAATAAAATAAGAATGGATATTTTGATTGTGTTACGGATGTGACAATATTTTATACGTAGCTATAAAACAATAACAAGAACTTTGCAAGAGATTAAAGCACACAATAATTTGCATCAGAAGTGTTGTTTTTGTGTTACGGATGTGACAAAATTTTTAATTTATATGATGACCAACGTAGTTATAAAACAATAACAAGAACTTTGCAAGAGCTTTAAGCACATAATAATTTGCGATAAAAGTGTTGTTTTTGTGTAACGGACCAACTTAATCAGAATATAATGAGCAGAAACTTTTTAGCACATGAAACGTAGTTATGTATATGTATAGCATGTGGTGAACGGATGTGGTAATTTTCCAAAGTTTTATTTATGAAGACGTAGTTATAAGACAGTTAGAAAAACTTTGCAGGGGCCTCAAACACATCATAATATGCAGCAGAAGTTTTGATTTTGATGTAACGGATGCGACAATTTAACAAAAATATAAAGCAGTATGACCAGCTGGGTCAGAAAATATTGAGTAGAAACTTAAAAGCACATTAAACGCACAGTTATACATATAGGATGTGGTATTTTGTATGTAACGGATGTGACAATTTTTCAAAATTTTGCTCTATGAAAATCAATTTTGCCATAAAACAATAAGAATAGATTTTTTACTGACTTAAACATAAAAACTTGTGCAAGGAATATGGCATGCTGATGTAACGAACGTGACAATCTTTCAAAAAAATTATCTGCAATTACGAACTTAGTTAAAATATTTACAATAAAATAACAAATTTTTTCAAATGAATATAAACAATATGGAACAGATGTTTGGGCTGTTACTGGCAACTTAGCTACAAAGGTATGAGAGGAACGTTGCAGAAGCATTAACCATATAATAATAAGCATATGAAGTGTTATCTTAGCGTAAGGAATGTGACAATTTAGCAGAAATGTATGCTGTTATGACAAATTTGATCATAAAATAATGAGTAGAAACATGTTAGTACATAGAACGCATAATTATGAAGAGTGCATGAGGTATTTGGTTTGTAACGGATGTGACAATTTTGCAAAATTTTTCTCAATGAAGACCAACTTAGCCATAACACAAAAGAATAAACTTGATAGTGATTTAAAATTAAATCCTTGTTTATTACATCCATTCCTAAGATCGGCAATAAAATAAATAAGTAATGAACAAATACCGTTTATGGCGATTTTTCCAGTGGTAAAAATAAAATTTTTTTCTGGAGTTTTCTCGAGATCATCTGTAAAATAAGCGGTGAACTTTTTAAACTATTTTTTGTATCAGTACCGACCAATTCTAGAGAATATAATATATCACAATTGTCATTAATCGTTCAGTATAAGTTCGTTAATAAGAACTAACAAGATTGGGTATTAATAAAAACTAGAATCGCCTGGGGTCGAAATTCGACCAATTTATCGATTGCCTATTTATAAATATATGCGAGATTATCAAAATAAGTTCGAGGCTATAACTTTTCATTGATTGGAGATATTAAGCTATTTTCTTCTGAAAAATTATTTATTTATTTAATTATTTCTTTCAAAAACAGAAAAACAACATTTTAAAAAAATTTAATTTTGTCAAAGAAATCATAGGGGGTAGCCTTGATTTTTTGATGGCACGGACAGTTTATTAATTTAGTGTCAAGACAAAATAAATTCGCCTAAAAGTCAGTATAGACTTTAAAAGAAAATCAAAAATGCAATTTGAGTTTTGTTTTTTTTACAACAAAAATCATTTTTACCCCATATTTTAAGAATAAATCAAATTTTATGGTCTTTTTTTAAAAGGAATAATTTAAATATAAACAAACAAAAAACGGTACTATTTTTAAAAGTTTTTTTAAGATAACTGATAAGACTTAAATACAAAAAAGAAATTAATAAAATCTATTCTCAGATGGCGGAGATATTGGCTTCCCAATTTAGACCATTCAATTTGAGACAGTTTTTTTCTCTCTCTTGGCATTTGGTTGAAACACATGCTAAATAACTAAAGACAATATTAAGAAAATTCATTAAAAATACTTTTGGTTAGAATTTTGCTGTAATTTTTAACACATTTAAAAGAAAATTTATCAAACTTTTAGAAAAAATTAAAAAAATTAAGAAAACGGTAAAATCCGACCAAGATATTCACATGGAAAGTCAAACTTTTGAGTTCAAAACACATTTTTTTACAAATTTAACAATTGAGAATGCATAAAACTACATTTTTTTAAGAAATTGTTACTTTTAAAAAAATTCAAATTCGAGCAACTTAAGAACTCTCTTCCAACTAAATTTCATATCAATCAAAGAGCAGACTTTTTCTCAAAAATTTAATTTCTCTCTTAGAAGGTTGGGAACCCCCTCTATCAGATATATCATTTATATATACATTCTGCACATCTGGACAACAAAACCTTTCGAATGATATAAGTTTCATTAATTTTGAGTTTTAATGAATACCAAAAAAGCGTACGACAAACTTTAATGTTCACGTATTAATATATAAGATTTTTTAGCCATATTTAGTGAGACAGAATTCCAAGAATACATTCCGGAAAAAAGTAAATTTTTTCGCGTTTAAGTCGAAAAGGTAAAAACGCTTAAATCTCGGATGTTATAATATATTTCTCCAAAAAAAGCTCCAATCAAGGTGCACAATCCTACGCGTAAAATCACCGCTACCAATGAAAGATTCATAAAAAGGCAAAAGTTATTCTAAGGCTTTCAAGTCAGCAAATTCGAGGAAAAATACATTTTATCAATTAAGTTCTTTTGAAAGTTTCGCTCAATCTTATATTTCTCCTAATATTTCGAAAATATTCCATGAAACCAAAATGTTTCGCATGTGAATATTAAAGTTGGTCTCAAGACTTGCATTTTATGTGAAAAAATTTTTCTACTATATCTTGTTGTTTTGAAGATATAATCAATTTTATGTGGTCTTTAACGTTACATTTTTTGGAAATGAGTTTCTGTTGTTCTGAATTTTAAAAAATTTACTGAAATTGTCATTGAAAACACCTTAATACTATATCGAAAAAAAGGACAAAATGAAGGACTAAAATTGAAATTATGAAAAATTTTGTTGTGCATTCTGGTAATTAAACTGTGTAATCTTTAAGGTTACACGTTCATAATTTTTTGTTTCTATTCCAGTGAGTGAGCAGAACAAAAATAGACTGCTTGGATTTTTATGTTTTCTGATGTAAAAATATTTTCTGAAATAACAAAAAAAAAGTTTTTTTTTTATTGAAAAAACTTTTCACAGCGCTAGTTACAGAACTAGTTATAAAGAAATAAAAAGGTTGCTTTAGTGAGAAGATAATGTTATTTGCAGTAGTTTCTTTGTAATTAAATTTTAAGGTAAGGTTTTTTAACTCTTTTTTATAACCATTGCTTATATGAATACACAAAATCTTAAAAATAGTGTGTTTACATTTGAAGTCGATCCGAGTAAAACTAACGGAGATATGCATTTTTTAAGTTGATGTACCTCCAACGTAGAAACTACGTGGTCAAAACTTTATTACATTTGCGGCAGAGAAAACATACATTTTTTAAAAAATACATAACTCAGTCAAAAACAAAAAAATAAAAAAAAAAAAAATATACTTTTCACTCCAACATGGTTTTAAAGAGCTCCAAACTGGCGGCAGAGAAAAAAACGGGGACATAAAATTGTCCGATCAGGAAAAAATGACTTTTTAAAATCTTAACAATATTGGTTGTCATCGTATGAGACGAGCTTTTTTAAATTTTTTTTTCAGTTTTTGGTGATGTTCCAATTTTGAAAGTGTGTTTTTTTGAAAAAAATATTGACTTAAAAAATTCATAAAAAATTGAAAAAAATTTTAAAAGAAAGCTCATGTCATACGATAGCAAATCAAGTTTATAAAAATACAAAAAAAAAAATTTTTCAAAAAATTAACCCGCTAGTGCCGCAACCAGTACGAAAAACATGATTTCGAGATCAACGCGTTCAAAGTTTGTGAACCGTACGTAGGTAGCGCGAAAATTAAAAATACGCTCTCACTAATCAGGCTGTAACTTTTGAACCCGTTGGAATGTTTCCTTTAAATTTTTTTTCCTAGAATCTTTAGAATATTTTCTAAAATACAAAATTATAAAAAAAGTCTATTTAAAAAAACGGCCAATGTCTCGCCCTCAAGCGATTTTTCCACAAGTTGTGTTTTCAAAGTCGGTGTTCACTGCCAGTCATTTAAAAAATACTTGACCAATTCATTTCAAACTTGATATACATTTTCTACATATAAAATTTCTTCCCCAAAAGTTTGGGTACATTTCTTTTTTTACATTTAGGTGGCTTACCACCCACAAAATTTCGGCATTTTTCGTGAAAAATAGCAGTGTTTTACAGTTTACACTTTTGATGCCCATCAAAAATTTTTATATATAAAAAAAAAATAATAAAAGAAGTTTGGGGGAGAATTTAATGATACTTTGACTAAATTTTCATGGTTTTTTATTTTAGATAATTTCCGACCGAGATATAGTAAACACCGCAAATTGATATTTTTCTAAGACGTTCTGAAAAAATCTCTGTCAACGGCTCAAAAAAACAAAACAAATTGGCCATTTCAGCCCTTGAAAGGACTTTGACCGAGCTTCTTATGATCAATTGTGTTGTGTGTGTTATTAAATGTTTGCACACAATTGACCGAGAACTGGACCTACATGTTTTATGCCGACTCCGAACGGCTCATGTTCATGTTCTCAAGAAGCTTTACATGGCATTATTTACTCTCTGAGGTTTGCCATTGTCTGCAGAGAGGTGGTGACCGATCAGAAAAATTTTTTATTGAAAAAATTTTTCGCCACGGCTGGGGATCGAACCCGGGCTCCGAGCATGCTAAGCCACACACTTAACCTGCATGCCACGGTCACCACAAGAGAGGTGGTCACCGATCAGAAAAATTTTTTATGGAAAAAACTTTTCGCCGCGGCTAGGGATCGAACCCGGGCTCCGAGCATGCTAAGCCACACACTTAACCTGCATGCCATGGTCACCACAACGGCTAGTTTTTCAATATTTCCGAATGAAAAAATTACAGAATATTGCTGAAAGTGCACTTAATATTAGCACATAGTTTTAATAAATTTGCTCAATACATATTTTTAAAAAAAAACTCGCGTGCAGCAATGTACACGTGGCAGAAGTGAAACTTCTAAAACAGTAAAAAATAAGAGAGATTTAAGTGTGAAATAGAGAGAGAAAGTATCTGAAAAGAAATTGAATCAATTCGAAATGGAATAATATTGAATAATATTCATTATGTACATACGAATGTAATAATATTCATTATCACATATTAACTGTTATCTTTTTACTTTTATTTTTTCTGACAAAAATAAAAGAAATTTTGTGCCTCATATTTTTGTCGTTCAAAAATAACAGTTAGTTTTGCCTCTTATTTGCAATTTGTATTTTTTCATAGCTCATTTTACCGACTAAAAACTATTGATACCATTATTTTCATCTCAACGGTGAGATATTTTACACATGGTGTCAACAGTTTTATCTGTCAAGCGGCCTTTAAAAATACACAAATTGCCTGATATTTTTGACCGAAAAAGTAAAAGTATCATAATAACTGTTATTTTTAACGCGCTCTGCTCCTGTTCAAGCTATTTTTTTTAGCTTCGGGATATTTTTTGGTATGTCAAAAATGAATCAGCAGTCTTAATTATTTCACTTTCAATGATTTTTGCTTTTAATTTTTTGTATTAGGGGTATTCAGGATTCAGTGCACTTGACAGTTTTTGTGAACACACCACAATTTTAACTGGGATTATTATTATGATTTTTATTGAGATTTTTATTATAATTTGAATGAAAGTATTATTTATAAAAAAAAATGGTACTTAAACCTTTAATGTTGCATCATTATTTCAAACCTGTCAAATTTTTCAATGCACACAACTACACAACTGCTCAAGTCGTCAAGTCCTCAAGTTTAAGGCTATAGTAGAAATGTAGCTGTGTAGTTTTTTGACGTTCGTATATTTTGTTTTTGTAAAGTGCACAAGTCCTCAAGTCCTCAACTACACTGGCAACTGCACTGAATCGTGATTACCCCTATTGTATTAACTGTTTTGCATGTTATCAATCATCTGTCAAATTTTTGATAACAACCAACGTTATGATATGCTCTTTCAAATTAAGCTTTAAGCTCAGTCTGCAGCGAACAGGCAGTCGCAGTTTTTCCGTTAGGTTTTGGATAGGATTTTCAAATTTATTCAAGAAAAAAAATATGCAGTATGTGTTGCAATAAAATTTCAAGTTTATTAATGTTATTAAAGCATTTATTACAGTTGTTATATTACAGCAATGAAATTATTTATCTGTCAGTTTGTTAAAACAGTAAATCACACTTCTCCACACTTTTTTTTTAAAGAAATAAATTTTCCATGCACACTCTTTGGATGAAACTAAAATAGTACGGATCAAAATGTGTTCTTGAGACATGGTTTGTGTCTGTGATATACTTGTTACGGATCAAAACCCGTTCAAAATTAATTTTGTTTTGTTTGCATCATTATCAAGAGCATATGTGGCGCAATGGTAGCGCTTCTCACTCTAATGTGATGATAGTAAGGAAGGTCTGGGTTCAATTCCCGCTTGCAATGATAATTTTTTGAAAATTTTCATATGAATTGAAAACGTTAGCCTATCGTCACGAATAAGAGACCTTGAAATTTCACTCGCCGCCAAAGAAGTTTCACTTCAAAAAATGCACAAACATAGGTTTTGTTTTTACGCGAAACCCTTACCCTGCCCTTAAATCTTTTAAATAATTAAAGTACGAGCAGAGACCATACTTATAAGTATCAATTGTTTATTCATAATTTTGAAGTGAATGTTACAGAAGTATTCAAATGTTCTTAATATTTATATATTGATAAAATATATGATGTTGTTTTTTAATTTTATGTATTATATGCACTTCCAACGAATTTCTATCAATAAATTTTGAATACATATTTTTTTAAACAAGGTTTTATAAGAATATTCTTAATAAATTTCTCAAAAAAGTGCAAAATTATTTCTGTTTTAATCCACAACTTTTAAACTGGCTTACTTACAGCTGTTTTTTATCATTTAAGTACTGCTTGAAATTAAAATGCAAAAAAAAAAATTCTTAAATGTTTTGTTTTATTCATGTTGAAGCCAGTTTGTTTTATTTTAATACAAAAATATATGTAAAACGATAATAGAAAACAGCAATTAAATGCATGCAGTTCATAAATTTTCAGCCACATCCTTGCAAGGATGCTAACAAAATTAAGCAAGTAGCTAGTACAAGACAACAACAACAAAAAAAAAAAACAAGAACAAAAAAAAAAACAAAGTGATTACAAACTAATGACGACAACAAAGACAAAACAGCAGCTGTTGTCAACGCTGCCAGTGTTGCTGTTAGCTGGTACCTACTACAAATGCATACCGCCTAAAAGCAAGCAACGTTTTATGCGTGCTTTAAGAAAACTTTGGCACTTATAACGTGGAATCGAGCGACATTTTCTGTTTTTTTAATGTGCACATAAAAGATACAAAAACACAGTAACGCAGCAGTAGCAGCGACAGCGTCAGAAGAAAGTAGCTAGCTACGTATTTTATGTCTACCCTGAAACAATTTTTTTTTTTTTATTCCAAACAACAGCAGGCATGTTGCTCAAGTTACATGGAAATTGCCGCCAGTCTTGCTGGCGGTAGAAAGAAATTATAAAGCTTCAGGCATAACAGTTAAAAATAACGAAAAATAGCTTAAACTGGCTTCTTACTTGTCAGAGTACACTGAGATTCGCTTAAATGCAAATACAGTTTTTTTTTCATTATTTTTTTTTTTGCCAAAATTTTAAGTATGCAATTTATTTCATTTTTAATTCAAATTTAAAACAATTTTACCAAAGCACTAAACGTTAAAAATATGCTGCTCTCTTTCTTTTAAACAACTCCCTGGATATTTGTGCTTTTTCTTAACTTTGCACACTTACAAAAAAAAAAAAACTCTTTGTTCTCCCGGCGAGTGTTGCTCAAGTGAATAAAATTTTCCCACATAAAAATGCGCTACGAGAAGTTTTTGCATGACTTTTGCATTTTATACTTCATTCAAGTCGTGCGTCCGTTTCAACTCGTGCATATAAATCGAGCATTTTATGTTAGAACACTGCTATTTAAAAAATGCAAAATAGCATAAAATCACATTAGAAATGTAAGAAACATTGTCGACGAGGGGAGGCAGAGCATAAAATAGTTAACAGTGGTATTGACTCTTTTATGACAAATGTATGCACCGAACTTAATTTAATTAAAACCTGATAATTGGCAGAATTTCTAATTTTTTAATTTTGATTTATGAAATGTATGTCTTTTCACTGATGTTTCTAAAAATATATTGTCTGTATACTGCATTATGTCAAAAATGAGTTTTTATGGAAAAAGGTATTTTTTATTGAAAAACGATTATGAATGAAGAATGATCATGTTGGCTGTATGTTTGTTTTTTGGAAACTGTATCGTTATTGTGCCATTATTTCTTGGTAACTTCTAGACATTTACATAGAATCATTAAATTAAATAAATTTTCAAAAGTAAAGAACACTTCAAAGATTCACTTCAAAATAGTTGTAACTCTTTCACGCCTCTTTTCTTAACTAAAATTTCCTTTCCTTTAATTTAATATCTGCTTCAAAACATAATCTTG
This sequence comes from Tetanocera ferruginea, assembly GCA_958299015.1. Taxonomy (NCBI): domain Eukaryota; kingdom Metazoa; phylum Arthropoda; class Insecta; order Diptera; family Sciomyzidae; genus Tetanocera; species Tetanocera ferruginea. The sequence goes on from OY282641.1 coordinate 144,415,672, forward strand.
TGCTGCGTTGTGGACTAAAAAAAACACTTGGTGCTTGGCACAACAAAACCTATTATTTTATTGTAACATTAAAGCAAAACCAAACACGTTCACATATTAACAAAGGCAGGCCGCCTACAATAGCTTGTGGCAATTTCTTAGTTGAAAATAAGGATAAATAGATGAACGAATGGTTGAATGGTTGGATGGATGGAAGGGTTGTTTGTGTTGTCTAAGAAACTAATTTCATATATAGTGGTTTCGCCTACGAGCAAACCCTTTCGAAACTATTACTATGAGAGAGCTGTTGTTTACCTTTCCAGCATTACTATTTTTTTTTTGTATTGTATTGTTCTATTTGACTTGGTTGTTGGAAACCGTAATTGTGTAGATAATACATCTGTTTCTACATTGCTACTATCATTGCAAAGTAGCTAGTAGTTATACTTGTTCTCTTTGTAGCTTAATCAATATTGTTCTTTATAAAGTTGTTACTATTTTTTAAATATTTTTATAACAATCCTACATATAAATAAGTCGCTTTTTTAGGCTATCTTCTGCTTATAAATTTGTTTAGCTATTTATTTATTCATATAATATCTAGTGAAAATTTATTCATGTCAGGTTTTTAGTTTGTAAAAACTTATATGTTGATTATTTTATTACGCAATAAACCACCAAATATTAAAATAATCACACTCGAGAACCCGAATATTTCATAAGCATTATGTAAGAAGTTCATAAAATGTGTGTACGATATACTTAAACAGTTAAAAATATTTTGTAAATGCCATGAAAAAATATGCGAAAAACATGAATAATTATTATTTTTGTGAAAGAAAATTCATAAAATTCATGTACATATACGAGGAAAACAAGAAAAGTTCATAAGATAATTTGTAAAAATGCATGAATCTCTCATACATGCACAACTGAAACGTGAATTACGTTATAAAAAATTCATATAATTCATGTACAAGTATACGCAAAAAAATTTTTGCTAACCGTAAGTGAAAAATTCACCAACTGTTGTTCGTTTGAGAATAAGCGATAAGCGCAACCAAAGGGGGGTTTCGGGGTTTAACCCCCCCCCCTCCCCCAAATTTTTGTAGTACGAAGCAAAATAGTATTCAATCAAAGTGAGTCACATGAAAAGCAATCACACGTTTTATTAAATGAGTGCAAACCCCAAATGTATATTTCAAATCGATTGTGGTTGATATATAATTTGCTAAATTATTCATATTTTATTCCTTCAGACTGCACATTAAGCCGGATCGATTTTGTATGAGAAAAAAAAGTGAGCCAGACACCGACTCAAAAGTAAGAAGTACTCTTAAAAACTAGAAAATATTTATGGTAAGCATCTATAAAAAATTTATTTTTCTTGATATTCAAATGCATTTAAGATTATTGCAAACGTACTGAGCTCTTATTTCTTTTGGTGTATCGTATGGTTTTGTTTAATAAAAACTGAGTACTATGAAAAATGCGTTTTTTATAAGTGTTAAAAAATATAAATATTCGAAAATCATGAATTTTGTACTGGAGCGCTATTTGGCGCACATTTAACTAAAAACTGGTTAAAAGAAATCGATTTGCGTACCTAAAAACTTATATGTACCCACTAATATATATATATACTAGAGTGTATCGAAAATCTGACCCCCAATTCCGGTACCAAAATTAAATAGTACATGAAAAATCCTGTCGATTGGTATACTTTGTTTTTATTTAAATTAATTTTGGCGTCCCCCGAAATGCATTTTTGTGCATTTTTTATCAACTTTTGTACTGGAGACCCATTAATGGTTGATTTAAAAAGAAAATCAAGCTTATCAATTAATTCCTTTCATATAAAAACACAGAACTGCAAATTTTCATCCCTGTTGACAATTCCTCTGACGAGATAGAACAGTTTTTTTTCAACGTGGATCTACTTGTTATTTAATATTTGATATGCTTTTATTTTTTGTATGAAAGTATTTTTTTTAACTTTAAGCAAATTATAGCATATTAAGCTCGTCACAGAGACGTCAGTGGCTGCTGCTTATGCAGAACGAAGAAAAGGAATGTTTTCTATGTTGGAGGGCTGTTCAAAAAGGCCGAAATTCGAAACAAAAAGGGATTTTTAGTCCTTTACAGGATCTAAAAAAATTGTTGTTATTATTTGGTTAACTGTAATAGTTTAAAAAAATACGTTACTTTTGCATTAAGCAATAAAAAAAAAAAACTAAAGCTTAAAAATTCTTTCATACAATAAAAAAAAACATATCAAATATTAAATAACAAGTAGATTCACTTAGAAAAGAACTGTTATATCTCGTCAGAGCATTAGTCAACAGGGATGAAAATTTGCAGTTTTGTGTTTTTATATGAAAGGAAGTAATTGATAAGCTTGATTTTCTTTTTAAATCAACCATTAATGGGTCTCCAGTACAAAAGTTGATAAAAAATGCACAAAAATGCATTTCGGGGGACGCCAAAATTAATTTAAATAAAAACAAAGTATACCAATCGACAGGATTTTTCATGTACTATTTAATTTTGATACCGGAATTGGGGGTAAGATTTTTCCCATACAAGTCGATACACTCTAATATATACCCACCAAAATTTGCCAAAATCAAACAGTAATTATGACAATTAAATAATAATTGAGCTGAAGGAAGCTTTTGAACATTGATTTCTCACATTTTAAATAATTGTGGCACTTAGTTTTGGTTAAACCGCACCATACGATATATCAATGAAAAGAAGAGCTCAATAATTTTCCAATCAATTTAAATTCATGTGTATATCATGAAAAATACATATTGTACACGTATTTAAAACAACCTCTTTTCGAAAATGACAAAATATGCATTTTTTGGGGTCTCAATAGAGTTTGTAAACATAAAAAATTTCCAAAATTTTTTTAGTGTACCATGAAAATCTTTAGTTTTTGCCTTATCAAGAGTATGCATTCTGAAGAAAAAAGTTTATTATTAAAAAGATTCTGACCACTTGAAGGGTTGTTTGCAATACTTCGATTTGAGTTATATTTTCAACTTCTAGCATGCAGGAAACTTGAAATATTTGAAAACAAATTAATTCAAAAGTCAGACAAAGTAAAAAAGCCTAAATTTGAAGAAAATCGGTTGAATCACTCGCCACTGAAAAAATCAAAGAAATTTCCCGTTAAATTGTTATTTTTCGTCATTTTTAAAGTAATTTTTTAAACATCGATAACACAAACTCTACAGAATTAAGTTTATAGTGAAGTCATGTGATTCATTACAAAAATAATTATAATTGACTTCCGAAAGTGGAGAAACAAATTTACAATTTCTAATATTCCATCGTTGTTTCCAAAATCCGTTTCATAAAATTTCTCTAAATTTTTATATATTAGCCGATATTAAGGAATTATGGCTTATTACACTGAGAAAAAAGCACATATCTTGCTCCGGTAAAAAATTTCTCTATTTTTGATAATAGCAATTTTCTCTTTTTCAAATAAAATTTTTTTCAATTAGAATAAATTTTCACATTTTCGAAAAAATATTTCTTTACTTCTAGGAAATGGAAATATTTCAATTTCTCTAATAATGATAAGTATTTTTGTCGCACAAAAAATTTCTCATTTATAGAGAAATTTTATTGATAATCAAAAACTTTTCTGATATTTTGATAAAAAATTCACTATGATAAGTATTTTCTTCAATAAAAACAAATATTTTCTCAAAAAAAAAAGTATTTTTCTCTTAAAACGATATATTTTTCTATTTCATGGAAGCTTTTTATCATTTTTAGAAAATTTTTAGTATCGCAATTAGAGAATAGCATTCTCTGGAGCAAAGTCTATACCATTTTTCTCTAAATATGATGCCTTTTTTATCATATTCCGAGACACTTTTTTCTGAGTGTAGGTAAAAATATGTTGGTTTAATTTTTCTTTTGTTCACCCATCCAGTGACATAATATAGTTATACGCCTTATTCATAATCTTCCATTGGATTTTCAAAATCAGTTTCATGAAAATCCCTCAAAATTGCGCAAATATTAACCGATTTTGGAAAAGTGTAGGAAAGACCTATCGTTAAAAATAAATTTTAATGTAATACCAAACGATTTTTTCAAATTCAGACTCTTTGTTTTTCATCCCAAAGTATCAGAAATTTAGCGGTTTTTACTTTCGGAATTGAGCATAATTAGTGCTCACTAAGAGACGAATTTTACAGCTAGTGCCAGCCAATTGGGTATTTTTACAAAAAAGTAATGTATGGATTAAAAGTGTTCACTGCACTCAGTAAAAAGTTTCTCGGAATAAGTAAAAAGACATAATATTTAGAGAATATGTTATAGAGTTTGTTCCAGAGAATGCTTTTCTCTAAATGTGGTACTAAAAATTCATTAAAATGATAAAAATGAAAATGGGAAATATATAAAAAATATATCGTTTTTAGAGAATAAGACTTTTTTATTTTTGAAAAAAGATTTAATTTTATTGAAGAAAATACTTCGCACAATGAATTTTTTATCAAAATTTAGTACAAATTTTTAATTTTCATTAAATTTTTCTCTATAAATGAGAATTTTTTGTGCGAGAAAACTACTTATTATTATTAGAGACATTGAAAATTTTCATTTCCCACAATTGCAGAAATATTTATTTGAAAATGTAAAAATTTATTCTAATTGAATTAACGAAAATAGAGAAATTTTCTCATCGGAGAAAGGTAGGTATTTTTTTCTGAATGTGTGGGGAGAAAAATATTGAATTTTTGCTGACCTTATTGGGACCCGAGTAAAAATGAAAATATTGTAGCTCAAGCCTTATAACCTTCGTACAACTGTCAAACAAGAAAAAAATCCTTTAAACGGCCTACAACTGGTGCTTGCAAAATATTTTGGCCGAACAGTTCCTAAACAACGTTGAAGCCAGTTTATTTTAAAACGACCACTACCACTGCTGTTCACCTTCTGTACGGATAGAATGTCCTGACAGTGACCGTTTTAATTTAAAAAAAAAAAATGTGGTGCTGGTCATGACTGAAGTTTGAACAAGAAACCATTAGTGCAAAAATTGAACGCACTTACCTCTACAACTCAGCCGCTGTAATTACGTAAAATTCTTTTTATATATAAGTTCCACATTTAATAAAACCCTCCCCAAAAAAAATTCGTGGTTGCGCCCCTGCTTATCACTAACGAATATTCAGTTGTTATCAACTTAAATTATATCTTAGCGGAAACGAAAAATAGTTTCGTACAACAAAAAAGATCGCTTGTGTCAAACTTTGTTTTGTTTATTGTAACTATTATTGGACATTTCACATAATTTAAGGCGGTCTTCTCATTCAAAACCCGTTTTTTGGACCTTTTTTAAAAAAATTCTTATTTGAAAACGCAAAGAATAATTGAAAACTTTTTTTATTTATTGTATTACAAAAGTTTCAAAGTAAATAAAAAAATTTTTTTTGCCTCGATACGTGGGCTGTTCAAAAAGTAATGAGACTTCAAAGTTGGTGGTGAAAAAAAAGGTGTCGTCACGGCGGCCACGATTCCGGGTCTCCGGAGCGTCTGAAATGAAAAAAAAACAAGGTTATAATTAGTATAGATGTAATTCTTGGGTGAATCTCAAGCTTAATTTTGTGATTTTTTTTGACAAAATGGCGGCCATTAAAAAAAAAAATTCAATTTCAGGCTTTTTTTTGTAGTTTAGTGTAAAAAAAAAATAGTAAAAAATTTTTTAAAATTATGGTCGAGATTCACCCAAGAATGGTGACAATTCTGCGTCGATTCCACTTTGTTTCATCAAAATAGGTTCAGTTGAACTGGAGATATCATGGTCGCCAGTTCGAAAAACGTGGTTTCGAGATAAACGCTTTTAAAAATGAGGCGAAAAAAAAATAGCTCATTTTGACGAAGACCTTGCTTCACAAAAAAGGCTGTATCTTCTAAAGTATTTCGAATTTCTAAAAATCCTTTAGGGGCATATACACAACTACCCAAGCTATAAATAAATGCAAAAAAAAAAGTCGAAAAAAAAGTAGCTCAATGAGAAGACCCCCTTAAATACTATTGCTGCAAAAGGAAACCTTTATTTACGCCAAGCCAAATTTTATTTCACAGAAAATTTAGAAATATTTGCAGGCAATGAAAACTAATTGCTTAAAATGGAATATTGCATTTTGCAAAAAGTTGTGTAAGATACTAAATTTTTTATTCATTCCCCAAGGCTTATGAAAAGTTAAAGATGACTTTGTATGAACCAAAATGTTAGAATAAAGTTTGCCGCTTTTTTTTTTTGTAACGTATCGATTACACCGTTTGAAACATGTTTGCACACATGAGCAAGACCTAAAATACGATATTTTTTATAATAAAAAAAAAAAAATCCGATCATGTAATCTGTTTTTTCTACAAAAGTTTTCCTCATGCAGTCCAAAACACTTGTTTTCATAAAATTGTGTTTAAGGGGGTCTTCTCATTGAGCAACTTTTTTTTTTCGACTTTGTGCATTTATTTATAGCTTGGGTAGTTGTGAATATGCCCCTAAAAGGATTTTTAGAAATTCGAAATACTTTAGAAGTTACAGCCTTTTTTGTCAAGCAAGGTCTTCGTCAAAATGAGCTATTTTTTTTTCGCCTCATTTTCGAACGAAGCGGCATAAAGTAACCACCGAATTCTGTTGAAAATGTTTATTGTTAGGTAAAAACGTGTTTGCACACATATTCATACAAACATACGAATACACATTTCTGCTTATTTTAGGGGTTGAAGCATTTTTTGAGCCCAGGTGTTCAACTGAAAGCATCATTACTTCAAACTTTAAACGCGTTTATCTCGAAACCACGTTTTTCGAACTGGCGGCCATGATATCTCCAGTTCAACTGAACCGATTTTCATGAAACGAAGTGGACTCAACGCAGAATTGTCACCATTCTCGGCTGAACCTCGACCATAATTTTAAAAAATGTTTTACTATTTTTTTTTTACACTAAACTACAAAAAAAAGCCCGAAATTGGATTTTTTTTTTTAATGGCCGCCATTTTGTCAAAAAAAATCACAAAATTAAGCTTGAGGTTCACCCGAGAATTACATCTATACTGATTATAACCCCGTTTTTTTTTTCATTTCAGACGCGCCGGAGACCCGGAATCGTGGCCGCCGTGACGACACCTTTTTTTTCACCACCAACTTTGAAGTCTCATTACTTTTTGAACAGCCCACGTATCGAGGCAAAAAAAAATTTTTTATTTACTTTGAAACTTTTGTAATACAATAAATAAAAAAAGTTTTCAATTATTCTTTGCGTTTTCAAATAAGAATTTTTTTAAAAAGGGTCCAAAAAACGGGTTTTGAATGAGAAGATCGCCTTAAATAATTATGAATTGTCCTCATTGTAATAATTTTTGTTATGTTTGCAGTTTGTTTGCGAAACAAAACAAAAATGTGAACATCGCTTTTGAAGGCTTTTTTGTTATGGCGTTTATTCCAAAGTTATGGTATGTGCCAGATGTGGTTTTTGAATATTGTTATTTACACTGTTATTGTTATTTAACATTGTTATGTTAATGGGATGGAAAAAAAATTCAAATCGGCAACATATTAAGTATGTCCAACCAACTATTTGGCTTCGATGAACCGAGCATTCTCCAGAAGCTTGTTTTTGTTTTGGCTAAAAAAATTGTTCAGTTAAAACTACTGGATTTCGGTACAATACACGAGAGAAAATTTAATACGCTGACGTAGAATCCGTTATTAAGGCAAAGGTATGTACTGAACAACGTCCAACAGCTCCTTCAGAAGACTTGCAAATCAATCAATTAAACTGGGAATCTATTTTATCAAGTGAGCCTGAATTTTTGCCATCACGTTCGGAAATAGGCTAAACAGTTCCACATTTTGTGAAGAAAGCTGATTCTAACGACATGGTTCGCGATCAAATTAGAATACGATAGATTATCATGTGCCGATATATTAAAATGTATAGTTTTTCATTTAAATTATTGGTTATTTAACAACAGGTCATTTTCAATGGAGCGCAGATAAACAAATTGATAAACGAGTTGAAGTTCGTGAGCTTGCTAAGTCCAGTAGAAGCAAGGGCATGAACAGGTTACATAGCCGTTATCCAAAATTTCCTCGGCAATAAAAGAGCAGAAGAGCAAATAAGAAAATAAATTTATTCTATTCTTTAATAAAGAAAATAAATACATAACACTGTTGTAGTTCAATTTTGGTACTGCGATAAGACCAACCTTTTCGGGTTTGGGGAGTCACCCGAGTACAACTGCGTCTTTGGTTTAGTTAGATTGGCGCAAAATTTTGAGAAAACCATATTTTTCCAAATGGCCGATTTTGATCTGTTCTAAGCCTTTTGCAATGTCTATTTATAAAGATATCTCGCAAACTAGTTGCACGGTCTTACTAACCAACGAAGAAAACTAAAGGTAATGAAATTCTATGTCAAAAGGTCATATACTACTTTCTGATCAGAGGTTTAGTTTTTGTGTAATTAATAAATTTTTCCATAAATTATGGTTTTCTTAAGAAAAATTCAAATTAATTTTACGGTACGACAATTTTATAGTTTTTCCATAGTTTTAAGAATTTTTACAAATATGCTGGTAGATGATAAAAAAAACCGTTACACTAGTGTTATCATTTTGAGAGCTGACATGTAAATTAGTTTTATGTAGGTTTAAAGTTTACACTTTTTATACCCTGTACAAGAAAAGCTCAGAACAGACAAGCAAATTTCGTTCCGTGAATTTAATTTCCAATTTTCAAGTTCTCAAAAATTGATTAATTACACAAAAACTTATACTTGGATCCGAAAGTGGCATGAGAACTATTGACGAAGAATTTAAATACCTTAAGTTTTCTTTATTGGTTGTACAGATGAACTGGTTTGCGTATTAAAAGATGTGCCAAAAGGCTTAGAGTTGAAATCGAAAATTCGAAAAAACATGGTTTTTTAAAAAAATTTGAGCCAATCTAACTAAACCAAGGACACAGTTGTACTCGGAGGACTATCCCAAATCCGAAAAGGTTGGTCTTATTGCAAAACCAAAAATTTCGTATCAAAAACTACAATAGTGTAATTAAAGTAAATAAGATAAGAGCAAACAATTTATTTCTGAGATGAATGACTAGAAATTCTTCCAGCGTTTTTAGTACTAGAGCTCCTTAAGTGTTTTAAATAGCCTGCTGTAAAATAATGATAGCTTTCGGAATAAAGATAGGTTTCGAAATAAAGATAACTTTGAGTCTTCTCCAGATTCCTGGAGTGTAAGTAAGGCGTTTACGGCGATTGTAAATATTGTCAAGAGCAAGAGTTTTATCAATACTTTTATTTTGAAAGCATCACCGGTAGAATGACATCTGGGCATATGGATTTATAGAGTGAGAAGGTATTCTTTTGATAATAATATTTTTTTCGTTTGTGATATTGGGCCATATGAGCCTCTTCGGACCAGCATCTCTCATCGTGATTAGTCCAATCATCTGGAATGCATTCTTCCGACCATATTTTTCATAGATCTCTGTGAATGCATTTAAACAGAGCTTCGCCACCGGTCTTAAACAGCTCAGCCGGTAGGCCATAGGCTTCTGTGGCTTTGTTGTTTTTAAGCCGAGCTATAGCTGTTAAGACCTCGTTATAGTCGGGCAGCGGAACTTCAACGCTGTCATCCAAAATTGGGGTTTCCGGGATATCATCTCCACTGGCGGGATTGTTGTCAGCGTTGCCATTTAAAAGACTAGAGAAGTGCTCCCTCTATAACATCAGTGTACTCTGGATATCTGTCACTAGATTCTCATTCTCGTCCTTGCAAGAAGAGGCTCCGTTCTTAAAACTATCGGCCAGGCGTCTTATTTTTTCGAAAAATTTTCAAGTCTCATTTTTGTCGCCATGCATCTCAATTTTCTCGCACTCACGCATTTCCGCCTCTCGTTTTTTTCGCCTGAAAATGCGTCTCTCTTCCCTCCTCTTCTCTCGGTATCGATCCATAACAGCACGCGTTACAACCGACTGCAGAGTGGCTTTGTAGGCAGTGTCCTTCTCTGCAGTGGCGTCGCGACACTCCTAGTCGTGCCGCTGGTTTCGGCGAGGGCGATGATAGCCTATCACCTCTTCGGCAGCCATACGCATAGATATGGGGATATGTGCGGCCACTGTGCGCATATATCGTCGATCGGAGGAGTGCTTTTTTGAAGCAGGAGTGAGAGTCGAGTAGCGAAGGCTTCGGCCATCCGTTTTGACTGCAGCTTGTCGACGTCTAGCTTTCTAAGTTTAGGATTGCGAGCATTCTTAGCTGCGCACAGATATATGCGGATCTTGGCTGCGACAAGATAATGATGTTAGCACCACAAATCGTGCGTACGTCTAGTACACTGGAAGAGTGCCTTCCGTCAATCAAAACGTGATCAATTTGGTTACATGTTTTTTGATCAGGGGACAGCTAAGTAGCCTTATGAATATTGAGATGCTTGAATCTAGTGCTACTAATGACCATGTTTCGTGCTGCGGCGAAGTCAACCAACCTCAATCCGTTGTCGGATGTGTTGTCGTGGAGGCTGAACTTTCCGACTGTTGGACCAAATATGTTTTCCTTACCCACCTTGGCGTTGAAGTCACCAAGCACGATTTTTATTTCTTGACGGGTGCAGCGCTCGTATGCGTCTTCAAGGCGCTCGTAAAAACTTTCTTTGGTCTCGTCAACTTTTTCTTCTGTCGGTGCGTGCCCACATATTAGGCTTATGTTAAAAAATTTTACCTTGAAGCGGATTATGGCAAGTCGTTCATTCACAGGAGTGAATCGCAGGATATGATGCCGCATTTTCTTGCCAACTACAAATCCGCATCCAAACTCGTGCTTCTCCACAAGGCCGCTGTAGTAGATATCACAGGATGCTTGCCGTAAGCAACCTTGTCCCTTCCATCGCATTTCTTGGATTGCAGGATATCAGAATTATATCTTTCCAAGATATCAATCAGTTGGATAGAGGCATCATCCCAATTTAGGGTCCGAACATTCCAGGTGCATATCCGTAAATCATTATCAGTTTGTCGTTTGCGGTAGTCGTCTTCAGATTTGGCGATCATTCTTTCATTTATTCTTTTACGTTTCATTGAAATCTTTTTGAAATCTTTGCTTGATGGCCAAAGGGAAAGCCCGCCGCTCAAATTAGCCGCCAAAGTTTATCGGGCGATAGTTTTTGACGTTTCCAGGAGACACCACCCTACAAGAAGACTACCGGTTGTTTAACTAATAAAAAACAGTTTCTCTTAACTGAAATTCCGGTTACCTCTTCATACAAAGTTTCGGTTATTATAGAAAGAGCCTCGGGAAAAAAGTAACCGAAACTCGTGTATACGTGTGAGCTGGCATCCCTTTCTCACAGGTTGTTTTTTAAATCGATTTCCAATACCATCTAAATGTAGACTTCTCGCTCTCTCTAGATAAAGATAACCTAAATACAGGTTATAGGTAACCAACTCTCATCAGATAGATCTAACCGAAAACTAAGTCATAGTTAACCGTTAGATAAAACCGATATTTACGTTTTCTTCTTTACGTACTTCTTTTAAAATAAGAATGCAGCTGAGTGCTGGTGCTAGAGCTAGAGCTGGAGCTGGAGTTAGCGCTAGTGCTGTTGCAGCTGAGTGCTGGTGCTAGTGCTAGAGCTAGTGCTGCTGCTGGTACTAGTGCTGGTGTTAGAGCTGGCGCTGTTGCAGCTGAGTGCTGGTGCTAGTGCTAGAGCTAGTGCTGCTGCTGGTACTAGTGCTGGTGCTGTTGCAGCTGAGTGCTGGTGCTAGAGCTAGTGCTGGTGCTGGTGTTAGCGCTGGTGCTGTTGCAGCTGAGTGCTGGTGCTAGTGCTAGAGCTAGTGCTGCTGCTGGTACTAGTGCTGGTGTTAGAGCTGGCGCTGTTGCTGTTGCTGTTGCTGTTGTAGTGCTGGTATATATTAATTGTTTATATTTTATAAGTATTTTATGTTTATTTTAATATTAGCTATTTTCATATTATTGTTGTTATTATTTATTTGTTTACTTATTTATTTTTAATTAAAAACATGACAAACATGAGCCGCACAATGAAAATAAATTAATAAATACAATTTGAATATGAAAATTTGACATTCGTTCAAATTATAATACCTTCTCTTTTTTCGTATGCATTTGCCACAAAGTTGAATTTTTTCCCTTGTTTTACAAATTTTGACATTGAAATTAATATGAGAATGTGATCGTAAACAAAAAAATTTATGTGAATGTATTGGAGTTTCGGTTATCCATTTCTTGTAGGGCAGGCGGAGGTTTTGAGTCGACTTGAGACGATTTCAGCATGGATAATGCTGGCCTCGCAAAGTTGAGGCAGTCAGACCCTTTGCCATGTGAAGATCTACCCGTTGTCTCCCATCTTAATATATAAAAGGCAAGCGTCCTGCTCCGTGCTCTATATCGTAAAACATGTTCAGCCTGGACCATGACCAGTTATAAATAATTCATTTGAAATGTTTGTACTTACTAAACCTTTTGCTCTATATCGTAAAACCTGTTCAGCCTGGACCAGAATCTATTGTAAAATTATCTATTTGAAATCTTTGTACGTACTGTACTTTTTAAAACCTGTTCATCCTGGACCAGAACCTCTTCTAAAATTATCCATTTGAAATCTTTGTACGTACTGTACTTTTTAAAACCTGTTCATCCTAGACCAGAACCTGTTGTAAAATTATCTATTTAAAATCTTTGTACGTACTGTACTTTTTAAAACCTGTTCGACCTGGACCAGAACCTGTTGTAAAATTATCTATTTAAAATCTTTGTACGTACTATACTTTTTAGAACCTGTTCAGTCTGGACCAGCACCTATTCTTAAATTATGTATTGGAAATCTTTGTACTTGAAGACTATCGTCATTTTCCTCAACTACTATACATCAAAAATCATGTCTTGCTATTACAGTACTTCTTAATTAACAGAACCAGAACCTATTCGATCTGCATAAACTGAACAGCAATTATTACATTCAGTGACGTTGGTGTCAATTGGAATTCCTAGAACTAAATCACAATGTTCGGTCTTCTGATCCAAGTTTTAGCGATTGGCTACTCAAGTTAGGAAATGGAGATGAAGATATCATAGAAATTCCAGATTATTTTGTTTGTAAAGGTTCGCTTATTAACCCTTTCAATGGCTTGCCTAGAATAATCGTGGAAAATTTTTTTGAGCTTATATTCCCATCATTTAACCAATAAAAAGATTAAAAAACATCCCTCTGATTTTTACACGAGCTGCTTTGCTTTTGGCAGGCTGTCTAATATAATGGACAAAACCATGATAACGTTGTATTATAATATTTTAGTTCAACTAAAACAATCGGAGACAAATGCAAATGCGTTATTTATGCAATTGTTATTATAAAAAAAAATGTACTTTGCACACCAATCATAATAATCACTTATTTTTTGCAAAATTTATTAACACGCGATATAAAAAAATTGAAGGCTTCTGTTGGGCATAAAATCGAAAATCTAACTAAGTTAAACGTTATATATCTCCCTAAAATTATTTTTGTCATGTTAGCACAACATCATTTCATAGTACCAACCTATTTGATTTTAGAAAAGACGTTGGAAAATAGAAAATTTTTTTTTCTGAAGTGTCCAATATAATGGACAAATCCATTAAATATATTTCTGGCGATACTTTGAGTCCGAATAACATCAACCGTTATTCCAAAATTGCTATCCTGTGCACAAAAAATTCCGATGTGAACGAAGTCAACGAGCAAGTTCTAAATATTTTAGTTGGTGACACAGTGAGAGATCTGAGCACGGATTAAATTGAAAACAGTGATGATAACGATAAACAAAATTACCCTGCCGAGTTTTTGAATGAATTTTATCCTTCAGGAATGCCACTGCATAAGTTCAACCTCAAAATTGGAAGTATTATAATACTTCTTCGAAATTTCAATACCAAAAGAGAAGGTGGTGGTAATGGAAGGTGGTTAGTTTTGAAAAACCTAAAAACTTAATTAATCATCGTACAGGTATTGACAGGCGCACTGGCGAACATGAAATAGTTTTCATACCTACAATTGATTTGGCCCCGACAAACACAGATTTGCCTTTCACTCTCCGGAGGCGACAATTTCCAATTAAACTGACATTTTCAATGACCATAAATAAATTGCAAGGTTAAATATTGCAAAAATTAGGAGTTTTTCTAAAAGAACTGGTATTTAGTCTTGGGCAGTTTGAGCAGGCTGATGATGTAAAACTAAGCATTATAGATGGCAAGGGACAAGGTTAAAAATTCTAAGAATTTTTTTACTAGAAATGTTGTATATAAAGAAGTTTTATCAACATAATTTAATAAATATGTTTTCAAATAAAAACCTTTGTATATAAATCCAATAAATTTTTTGTCGCATTTTGCACTCTAAATGGTTCCTTCCCGTCGAAGGACGGGCTTTTACACTAGTAAAACATAATATTCTAAATCATTTCTTTGCTCAATATTAAATTGTCTTGCTGAGGTGACATTTCAGTCTGTTGGGTTATGTTGCTTTGTTTAAACTATTTTTTTTGCTTCGAGAATATATGCTGCTGCTTATCTTTTGATAGCTATAGTTTTTTTTATTAGTAAAATATTTTTTTTTCTCAAAGTAAGTTGTTGCTGCTATAATTTTATTTTTGCTTACGTAAACTTGCTATTGTTCGAAGGTCTTGTTTTGTCTTGGATGTTTTTTTCTTTGCATCTCCTTTTGCTGGTATTGCCTTGCGGCAATTTCCGCAAATAAAAGCAACGACGTTTCTTGCCAAGCAGCTTGAATTTCTGGCAATATTTTTACATTTGCTTATTTTATTAGCAATTGCTTCAAGTTATTGTTTTTTTTTTGCAAGTTGTAGAAGTGTTGTAAAATACTCCAAAGTTGACTCGGCTTCTACGTTGTTCTTCTTGCCTTGCCGCTGCTGCTGCTGCTGCTAACAGATACAACACTGACATTGTTAAGAATAATAAGCATCAGTTTGTAGCTAGTACCAGGCACTGATGGAGGAGCGCTGTTCCACACAGTAAGCCTTTGTGTGTTTTCATTTCTCTTATTTGTAGTTGTTGTTGCTGTTATTGTTAATATTGTTGTTGTAGCATGTATTTGATGTTATTGTAGCGCTCTCATTAGAATTGCGATTTTAGCTATATGTGTCTTCCTCTACACATCAATACAATATATATGCGCATACATGCATATATGTTTGTATGTATAGATAGATTAGACTCGAGGCAATTTCATAAAATACAATGAATTTCAAATACAAAAACTTCATTCATTTAGTCAGTCAGTCAGTTAGACATGCCTACATTCAATCCATTATAGTCAAGGCATTAGAAGTTCTTGAAGTCTCCTTCACTTGTCGCAACTTGGTTTATGTAAAGAGTATGCGTTCAGTTGACATTAAGTAGCAGATTGACTTATTTTAATTAAATTTAGTATTATTTGTGTTTGTCGCAAGCCTTTCATAACAAGCTTTGTATGCATATGATTTTGAGTAGCTCAGAAACAGTACAATTGAGATAGTAGCAAAGTTAAAATTCTACGAAATATCATAATAAATGTTAAATACCTTTTAAAGTTTGAAGTGCTGTTTGTATAAACAATGTAATTAAATTTTGTTGGTATTAAAATATTGTAAGAGCGATGTTCTTGCGGTTGATGTAAACATTAATGAGTGAATTGATGTCATGATCATTAGCATGAAGTAAATAAAACTAAAAAAGAGTATGTTTTATTGAAAGATTTTCACAGTTTTTGCATCGAAGGGATGGAAAACCGAAATGAAAATCTAAATGATTTCGATTGCAAAATCATTACAAACCACAAATGTTAAAGGTTAACCACTACAAACCAAGTTCTATAAAACAAAAACTAGGCAAAGCTCTCAGAAAATATCAGCAAATTGTTAAATGTTTTCCTGTAAAATTGGTACCGATGAATCAAGGACGTATCATTTCCCAAACAAACCTAATCTGCGATACTGTAAGACATGAATAGCAAACGCATGTTTCGTTCCACTAGTAACATTTTATGGGCTTTGCGTGATAATTTTTCAGCAGCCTTAATTTTCGGTATAGTTTTCGAACTAAAAATCATCACAATCTTACCTACGGAGCGAAATAGTTGTCACAAGTATCTTGATACGAAACAACCTACAGTAAAAAAATTCCAAATTGAGGTTTATTGCTTCCAAATTTGATTTATGGAGATAAATATGTTATTTTATATGTTTTATATAATTCTTTATTCTATATATTTATATTCATTAGAACTTTCAGCTGGTGCTTAAGTAGTTTTTGAATGTTTCCTTAACCTTGACACTTTTTCAATGATTTTGATTATTTGTATAATACTCATTAATGGAGCCTCCGAAAGCAAAGCCAAATCTTGTTGATTATTGCCTCCTGTTTTCTGATCATCATGGCTGATATGTAGAGTGAGGACCTCGTAAATCAGCGAACATTGATTGTTATACATACCACCTCGGTTGACTTCAAAATTTTGTTCAGGTAATGTTCCAACCACCACACCATCACCATTATTTGCATATCTAGCCGAGGCTAAATTCTCAAGAGCTCTAATTCACTGTCCATGAGCGCGCTCTGCTCTTGTTTTCGCAACTTTTCTTAGTTTCGGGACGTTCCTTACATCTCGATTTCTTTGGGTAGTTTTGTTATTTTATTCGGCATGACAAAAACTATTCGGCTTAAGACTATTACATTTTCTTTCTTTAATTGCTTGTTGTCAATAATCTGTCAAGTTTTCGACAACCAACCTTATGATATGCTCTTTCAAATGAAACAAAAAAAAATTTTTCCATGCATGCTTTTAGGCTGAAAATTAAATGTTTGAAATGCATTGGTTTGTGCTTGTGATATACTAGGGCCGGAGCAGAACGCGTTCAATATTAATTTCATATTGTTTGCTCGATTGAAAGTATCTAAGTAGCATTGCGCTAGAAGGTCTGGCTCTTATACAATGTTTGCGATAGTTCAAGGTTCAATACCCGCTTGTGGCAATAATTTTTATGGTATGCAGTGAAAATTTTCATATAAATATTTGCTTTTGACATTTTCAAACAAAGCGATCTTAAAATTTTCATTTAAATTGAAAATGTTACACATTGAAAGCGTCACGAATAAGAAACCTTGAAATTTCACTCGCCGACAAAGAAGTTTCACTTCAATAATTAAAGACAAAACAGTTCAGAGGAGTCTTAAAAGCATAGAACTTAGAGAACGAGACCTAGTCAAAATCCTTGCTTCTCGAATGAAAAAATAAAGGTTTAAATGTGCTTAATTTTTTAAAGATTGACCTGAAATGGACTGGAGACATATTTTAAGATGGATCCAAATTAAAGCTCTTGGAGTGGACGGAAATGCCGCAGTGTGCATCGGAAAGGAAGAACGACTTCCTGAAAAAATTGTATCGCTTACAGTACAATATTCATCTTATATAGTTGTCTAGAAAGCTTAACCAAATAAGGAATTGGAATAAATTTGAATAAATTTCAGCTGTTCAATCATAAAAATTCATTAGGAATGTATTTTTACTTTGTAGAAAAAAGTACTGGTCATAATCCTATTGCAAATGATTAGCATTGGATGGTCAGAAGAATTTGGAGAAAAAAATAGTTCTTCTCTCTATTTGATAAGAATTCGATTATATCAGATGAACAGTTTTAAGAAATAGATCAGGACTATTTGAAAAAATTTTCTGGGTCAATTCATATACATTCATATACAGGAAGTCATCAAGTTTAGAGAAGGTTATGCCACATACTTAGGTATTAAGACACAGTTCTACCAAATGTTATAAAAAAAAAAATAATATAATATATCCTCGACCTTTCTTAAAATGTTAATTAATTAATTAAAAAATGTTCAGCAAAAGAGTTAATTTTGTTCCGAATTCTGACCTTGAGCCCAATTAAAAAATAAAAAATAAAAATTTGGAAAATAAATAAAATAGCTAAAATAATCTGTGTTTGTTATTATTAAAATATTTCTAAAATTTTGAAAAACAAATGTTTTAACAGATAACTCTAATCATTAAAATAATGTGAATAGTTTTTATTAATAACACTGCTTTACAGCTGGGAAATACCAAGAACGCCACATACATATATGGACGAGTTAGTCTGGATCTCCAGAATACAAAAATCATAAAATTTTTTTCATTTGTAGGGTTTTTAAGATAACGGTACTTTTGCACTTCTCGAGAGATGATTTTATTCAAATTTACTTACAGCTGAAACTACTTATCCGGCAAAAATAAGTTGAATATTGCTGAAAAGGTAATTCAATTTCCTTTCTACAGGTATACTGATTGTATCGATCGGATTAAAAATTTTAAGGTGATAGCTCGTCAAAGTCAAAATTTCTTACAATTTTCATGGTTTTTTTTTTTAAATTCCATTTTTAAGTAACTTGTGTTTTTAGAAAAAGTTAAAATCAGGAACGTTTTATATTTTTTAAAAAAAAGTGTATTTAATTACAAACATTTTAAGACAAATTTAACCAAAACCGAATGAAAAATACATATTTTAAAAATAATTTTGTATACAAATTTAAATTTCTGTGAGGACGATTCCAGCCGCAATTTTATAGCTATCTAACCGAAATTCGATATTTAAGCTTTTATCTCCAAAATAAAGGTCAAGTTTGTAAATGAGGCAAATCGGTTGAAAATCACGCCTACCTCCCATACAAAGAAACTATCAAAACCTTAAAATCTCTTAGAATTCCACAATATTAATTTATAGACTTGAAATTTCACATATGAACTCTTTTATTTAATGCACTGGATAAATTAAACAGATATATTAAACTCAAAAAATATCATTAAAACATATTGATCAAAAATATAAAAACTTAAATTTTTAATATCAAATGATTTTTAAAACTTAAATATTGTTTTAAAATTATACAAAAAAAAAAAAAAAACGAAAAAAATGCTACTTATAACTTTTACTAAAACATATTGCCACTAAAACATATTGATTAAAAGTATAAAAACTTAAATTTTTAATATAAAAACATTTTGAAAACTTAAGTATTTTTTTAAAATCATATAAAAAAGAAAAAAACGAACAAAATGCTATTAAAAACTTTAAAATTAAATATTTTAAAAAATAAACATGTTTTCAAAAATCACATGTTAAAAATTAAAAAAAATTATATGTAATATATATAAAAAAATAAAGAAAGCGGATAGATGAAATAGCAATATTAACGGGGGACATGACATTTGCCGTCTTTTGAAATTGATATAATTTTGTAGTTTAGTAAATATTCTTTAAATACTAAGAAAAACATTTCATGGAAAAAAATCTTACGGGTTCAAAAGTTACAGCCGGATTAGAAAGAGCGCATTTTTATTTTTCCTTGCATTTTTCTTTGTTCAAAAACTTTGAACGCGTTTATCTCGAAACCATGTTTATCGTACTGGTTGCGGCACTTTTTTTAATTTGATTCGCTATCGTATGACACGAGCTTTTTTTTCAATTTTTTTCGAGTTTTTATGAATTTTTACAGTCAAAATTTTTTTGAAAAAACACACTTTCAAATTTGGAACATCACCAAAAATTGACAAAAAAGCTCCTGTCATACGATTATCAGTTTTGTTAAGATTTAAAAAAGTAATTTTTTTCCAGATCGGATAATTTTTGAATGTTCGACAAATTAAAAAAAAGCTTCTGTCATACGATAACCAACTTTGTTAAGATTTAAAAAAGTAATTTTTCTTCCAGATCGGACAATTTTTGCGACTTCCAGCGATGCAACTACGAGGCCCGTTTTTTTCTCTGCCGCCAGTTTGGAGCTCTATAGTACCATGTTGGAGTGAAAAATAATTTTTTTTGAATTTTTTACTTTTAATTTTTTCAATTCTCTACAATAATATAAAAAAAGTTTGGAAAAAGGTTTGGTTTTGACTGAGTTATGAATTTTAAAAAAGGACTGTTTTCTCTGCCGCGAATGTTATGTCCCTCCTTGAGCAAAGTACTCTGTTCGGCTTCACGTGAAATTCCACTCAAATCTCCATACAAAAAATGACAGCTGTGAAACAAGCGTGAACATATCACAACTTTTTCGTCAAAGCTGTACTATGCTTCGCTGCGGAAAATCTAGTACTATATTCCGCAACATGCATCTAGCAACATTTTTTTCACGGCAATTTAATTAAACCGACCATTTATTTTGCCGTGAAAAGAGAAAGTTGCCATTTCATTTAAAAAAAAAGTGCAAACAAAAGAGCAATGTTTCTTATTGAAATTATATTTTTGTACTATTTCTAAAGTTTTGCAATCAATAACTGCAGTTGTTGGAAATTGTAAACACGGGTGCACCTTTCTGCGGTGTTGGCGGTCGCAAAACTTTGCAGCTTGGAGACTGCCATAAACCAATGACTTGTTCTGCTCCACAACAAAGGACATGCATACTTGTATAAAGATTTATTTTGAATTTATATAATGATAAATATGAAAATTAAAGAACTTAAATGATTTTCTGCTTTTCATCTAATAAATTGTGGCTGTTTATTTACATCTTGTCGAAATTTGTAAGCTGATCATCAGCTGTTCGTTCGCAACAAAATATCTGTCAAAATTTTCACGCAACAAATAAATGGCTGTTGCCAGTGAAATTTCACGCAATCGAGCATAGTACTAGGCTTTAAACTGAAAAAAATCACATTAAAAAATACTGATAAGAAGTATAAAAAAATAATGGTAAAAACGAAAAGGTTTTTAAAACAATATTCAAATAAAAATAAAATTAAAATAAAAAAAATGAAAAATGCCATAAATAAAATTTTTAGGTAAAATATTAAAAAAAAAATTATGAAAAATCAACTTTATTACAGTATTTTACTGCCCAAAAATCAGTTCAAATGCTAAATATCTATTTATTTGAATTTGAAAATATATTTCATATGGTTGCTGTCATCAACTTCAAAGAAGGTCACATTCATTTAAATAACAAGACAAGAAAGGCAACCATTGATTTCTGCGTTACTAAAACAAAAAAAAAAAAATAAAACGAATTGGCCATTTCAGCCCTTGGAAGCAGTTTGACCGAACTTCTTATGGTCAATTGTGTCGCATGTGTTATTAAATGTTTGCACACAATTAACCGAGAACTGGACCTACATGTTTTATGTCGACTCCAAACGGCTAAAGTTCATATTCTCAAGAAGCTTTACATGGCATTATTTTCTCTCTGAGGTTTGCCATTTTCTGCAGAAAGGTGGTGACCGATCAGATTCACCAATTCTCAATTTTTTTTATTTAAGAAAACTTTTGCCGCGACTAGGGATCGATCTCGGGCTCCGAGCATGCCAAGCTACACACTTAACCTGCTGGCCACGGTCATCACAAAGGCTTTTATAAACAATATTTAAAAATTAAAAAAAAAAAACGCAAAAAATGGTAGGTACTTATTAAAAACTTTTAGATAAAATATTAAAAAAATCGTATTAAAAAATTACGAAAAATTAATTATATGAAAGAATCTTACTGGCCACAAATCCATTAAAATGGCAACTATCAGACGATTTGAAACGTTAAAGACTTAAATTTGAAAATATAGGTCAAATGTGACAATAACTTCATAGAAAGCTTTATGCACATGAACTTGAATTTGAAAATTTAGTTCATATCGTTACTGTCAGCAACTTCATTGAGGGTTTAATTCATTTTAATAACAAGACAGGGAAAGAAAATATTGATTTCAGCGTTACTAAAACGTTATTTTATTATAAATTGAAGATTGTGAGATGAAATTTACAATTTTTTAGTGCTAGTTTCTAAACTTTTTTATATTTGTATTCTTTGAACAATATTCTAGAATCCAAATAATGTTAGTCATAATGACCATTTCACTAAATCACAGTCTAGCACATTAAATTAAGCAAAAATACTTTTACTTTGTCGTTTTTGTTTTTAACGCTAAATGTGACCAATTTGTGCGATATGCCAGGTTAGAAAGTTAGGTAGCAGCAGCAGCGAGCAGCAGGAGCTTCATAATGGCAATAAATTACAAAGTAACAGATTGCATAAAATACTTAAGGTAAATAAACCATAAATTAGGCAAATTTAACTGATGGCAACATTATACATTTTTTTTGCAGAAAATACACACACACACACACACACACAAATAGAAATAAAGCCGCATAAAAATGAAGCAAATCGTATAACAGAAACAAGCAGTAAAAGATAAAAGAGCAGCAAAAAATAAAGAGAAATGTGAAATAAAAACAGACAGAGAATTAGAGAGAATGAAAAATTCAAAAATTTCGACAAATATAGAGAGATAAGCACACACCCACATACAAACACACATACAACTGAAGACAGCTTTACGTATGTATATGATAGAAACAAGATAGAAAGCAAGAAAATTGCTCACATACAGAATCACACCCGTAAAGCAAAACAAAAAAGTAAAAATAAAATAAGCTAAAATAGCATAACAAACAGCAAAAGCTTAAACAAAAATAACAACAACAACAAAAAACAACAACTAGAGAAATAACAATAAGCACAGTAAAACCAACAATGAGGACGAGCATAGAACAACAATAGCATAGCATCACTACATGAGAGAAAAAAAAAACGGAAATAAGCACAAACTCCCCAGTCGGCAATGGCAGTACTTCGAAGCTCTACTAGCAGGCCTTCATATGGATTTCGAAGTGCTTCCACACTCATATCCAAGTATAGCTACTTTCTTTTTTATATGAAATGGGAAAATTTTGCAGGCCTTCCGCTCCGATAGCACAAAAGTGGCCTGATAGAAGCACTTCTTAAGAATGGCTAAAAGAAGGGGTGAACAAAAAGTATTGAAAAAAATATTTTTTCTTTTAAACCTTTATCTTTTTTTATGAATTCTATGATTTTATCTTCTCTCCTATGTTTTTTTATGTCCAATTAATTTCAATCTATAAACTTTGATACAACAGTAAGAAGGCCATTATTATTTCATATTTTTAAACTGATATATATTTTGACTTTAAACGAAAAAGTTACCCTGAAGTATATGAAAAGTTAGTCTTTGAAGGGAAAAAAGTTTGTTGTGCTGCCTTTTGTGCAGAAAAAGAAGGCCTGCAAGAAGGACTCATAATAGTAGCGAAGAAAGGATGTGTTTGGTCTTCAAAAGTAGCAGTCAATGCAGGCCTTCGTTTGAAGAGCGCTGTCCCAATTGCCTATTGGGTCAACATCAAATACTACAACAATATCAAGCTTAACAAAAACAAAAGCACACAAAAAAAAAAAAAAACACAAAACCAAAAGCTTTTGTTTTTAATGTGACAGAAAAGGTGTTGCCACACTCAACATAGACACTCAACAAAAAGTGTGGTAACCAAATACACACAAACACACACACACACACACACAGACAGCAGTAGCAACATCAGAATGACATGAAAATAAAACCAAATAAATTAGCATCTATGTGAAAAATTGTTTGTAGCAATTTAAGCAATGAAGCTACTATCTAGAGATAGTGAGTTGGTAAATTAGTAAATTATAAACAGACCAATTTATACAAGATAAGAAGCAACATTTACACAGTAGTCAGCAGTCTACATTTAGACTGCTGCAACAAAGAACCAGAAGTATGGCAAAAGTATGGCTATCATCAATCTTCTTTGCCAAAGTAGAGGCCAACGTTAAACGAAGGCAGCAGAAATCTTAGAGTCAATTGAACTATTGAAAATGACAAGTATTGGCTTAGAAAATCGAAAGCTAATTAAGTAGTTGCTGCTTCTGGAGACAATATTAAAAATGTTATGTTGATTTTCATTTGAAATTGAAAGACAATTATTGGTTTACACGTTGACTGCCGACTACGAGATAGCTTGAAGATTGCGTTCCCTTCTAGGAAGCCAACTACGAGTTATCTCGTACTCATTAAACCTGTTATTCTTTGTTGTCACTCGTTCTTGGCTTCTGCTTAGCAATTTCTGTTACAGAAGCCAACTACGTAGGTCCTTTTTCTACTAAAAAAACAATATTATTTTTGCTTTTTGATGATACCTATGATCTAGAAATAGTTTTTAGTAATATAATGTGAAAATATCAAATTGTTATTTTTACCAGTTTTCTGAAAATTGCCGCGGCAGTCAACGTGTTAAAAAATGATAGCATTGCCTTAACAACCTAACATGCATGACCTTAATAAATAGTTTTAATGACAATAATCACAATTTAACGTTAAACAAATTCTTTTCACTTAAATTGACTGTCATTTATTTGTTGTGACTGTGCTAAATATGACAAATTATGATAATGTATCTGGTAGTTAATTTAAACTTTAATGCAGATATAAATATATGTCATAAAAAAAGGGGCCATGTTTTTTCGAACAACAATCTAGCCAACTATCTCTATACAACATGCGCTACCCACAGTTACACAAACACACACACACTTAGCCATATGTTGCTTCCCACAGCCAGCTACATAACAACTGCCATAACAGCACACGAAAAAAACAAATAAAAAAACAAACAAAAAAAAAAAAACAACACCACGTTAACCCAGTTTATTTGCGTGTTAATGTCGAAACCACTTTTTAGCAATTTTTACCCTTCGTGTGTGTTGTTTGTTTGTTATATATATATGTATATTTTTTTTTTGTTTTTTTTCTCAAAAAATAGCTTGGCAAATAAAACTTACATTAAACATGCAATAACATGCTTCAGTATATGTCAGTTTATAAATTGTTTGCCATTTAACAACACATAACATTATAATTATGTGCTGTATCTACAGCAATACAAGTTGCACAGATATGTTATACTCACACTTACACACACACGCACACACGCACACACGCATAAGCAAATATGGCTCATATAAATCTATATAATTATTTATATTTTGTTGGTTGTGTGTCTTATCTACACCGTAGAAATAAATTTGTTAAATATGAATTTGCACAAAAGGTTTCCCATGCAACGTTTTCTATAAAATATTAAAAAAAATGGAATATAAAAACATGTATGTAGATGTAGCATAATTAATCAAAGACACACAAAACATAAAAAGGATCTTTTCAAATGCAACCATAAACTTTTCATATTTAACTATGATATTAACATTTTTAACAATTAACACATGTCCAGAAGTTAAAGATTCGTTATATTAACATATATAAATTAATTGTTACAAAGCATAAAAATTGAAAAATGTTATTTTAGGAAAAAATAAATACTAAAATACACTCTAAAAACTGATTGAAATATCACTACAATAATTGCTGTGGAATTTCACGCGTATATTTGCGATTTTTAAAAAATAACACGCAACGCAGCGGGATCCTTCAATTCAGCCAAAAATTAAGCGTGTTTTTCGTAAAAAGCTCAATTTTCTCTCTTTTTCACGCTTCTTTAGCGTTTTTTCGCTCACCAATTCATAAAACGTTTCTTCAGTGATATTTTACGCTATTACAGCGGGCCATTGATGAGGGAAACAAGAGCAATTTTGAAACAGATACATTATTTTTTCAGTTTGATATCAGCATCTCATGCAGTACCATATTAACAAGAACGTGTAATTAAAGGAGTTCAGTTTTAATAATAAATATATTTAAATATATACAATTTCGTACAAATTTGAGTGCGAAACGCTTGAAGTTTTTTGAAATAAGTGTTCCAGCCCAAACTGAATTTTGTGAAAGATTTAGCAATCATGAATTGGCTAGAAATATTTTAAAAAAATTAAATTGACCATCGAAAATTGTGCTTATAAAATATTCTTACATATAAGCTTATGTTATGTTCTTCTTTGTAATATTTCTTTAATATTCAATAGTTTTCATATTATTAATTTTAATTTATTTGTTAATAAAAATTATATATTAAATTGTGTACCCTAAACTTAATTGTGTTTTCTTTTCTTTTTTTAATTGCACGTTGCAATTTCCAAATATATGATCTTATTACTTTATAGATTCTAAGTACCACGCTGGAAACCATAAAAAGAGCAAAATAGAAAAATCATGAGCGATAAAACGCATTTTTGACGTTTTTTTAATCTATTAAAGAGCGGGAGCGATATAATATTATGAGAGAGAAATTATAGCAGAAGAGAGACATCACGCATCTATAGCGTGAACTATTTTCATTTTCGGGATGTGAGATTTTACTACAATAAATGCTGTTAAAGTGTTGCCAGCAATAATTGTAGTGAAATCTCGCCATTTTTTCTTAGAGTGTATGATTAGTGGCTTAAGCAGCAGATTTTAATTTTTTATATAAACATGGTGAAGTCATGTTTGCATGCGAAAACCAATGATATAGAAAACTATACTTAAACGATATAGTAAGGTATAGTATGGTAGATCTTCGACTTGGCTAAAGTTAAAATACCCCCACGACCAATTCGTAAGCGGCCAAAATCTTAAATTGTAGCTCTTTTTGTATGAGATTTAAAAAATTTTACTATTTTGATGATGTCTAAAATACATTCATATCAAATTATTTTCCTACAGCGTAAAGCCAATGCTCTTTATATAGTTTTCAATTTTAGGGTTGTATGGAAGGTGGGCGTGTTAGGGAATGAATGACGCCCATTATTCTAACACGCCTTAATTTTGGTATAAGTTGAGTAAATATCTAATTTAATTTTTGTAGCTTAAACATAAGCCTTTTTGAGGAGTTTACATTCAAATCCAGATAAGACACAGGCAAAAAAATTTAAGTTAGAAATGCCATTGTAAAGTTAATGTAACAATACATCGATCTACAAAATCCTCTTTGATGAAAATGATGAAAAGCCTAGAGAAAAATGCACTCAAAAATCTCCTTTTCAATGAAAAGCAGACATGTTCACTGAAAATTTTCAATCAAAACCAGATAAGTCCAAGCAAGTTTTCATTCAAACTTTAAAAATTTTTTTGTGTCAAAACGTACAAGACTCCAATTTGTTGGTAACTTGTGTTTTAAAATTTTTGAAAGCACTATTTAAATTTTTTTTAACAGATGTTTTTTTGATTTAAGACTGAAGTAAATCTTCAAATTTACCATCAAGTTTTATTTCTTTGCTTTGACATATTATATGGTATATCACATTCTTTTAATGCTTTTTTGTCAAAATCTCTTGCAAAAAAAGGACATTGCAAATACCTAGAGAGGTTTATCATGATGTTTGTGTTTTAATATTTTGCCATGTCTTGATGATTTTTTGTTCAATAAGATGCACTTCAAAGAACTTTTTATAAAAAAAAATTGTTTTACAGTAACACATTTGGATTATAATATTTTTTGAACGTTTTTCACATTTACACTGTAATTATATTGATTGAACAGAGCATACAAAAAAATTTAAAAATCTTTATATTCATTACGCTTCAATGGGTAAGTGCTGAAAACAATGTACTTTTTGCGATCATTAAAAAAACCAACATTCTTTCTTTATTCAATATTCAACGTTATAAAATAGAAATTCTCAGTTTGAAATAAAAAAGAATTAATTTAACAAGAAAGATAAGTTTTTGAGTTTACTTTAAATCAAAGTGAAATTTTTAAAACAACTTAAAGGCGCAGAGGGATTCTGGTATTAAACTCGGATTCTTACTAAGGAAAAATCATATTTAATTAAAATGCTGCCAGATTTAAAAGCATTTTGCGCCATTTAAAAAAAAATTACATTGCAACAAACTAGAGGTTAGGTTAGTTTTTTGAAAACTGTTAACTTTTGACAGCACATATTGTCAAACTAAATACTACGCAAAAATAAAAAAACTTAATTTGAACTTAGACAAAAAACAAAATGACGAAATCTATCGTTTTCTTCCAGTAAGAACTTCAATTGCTGATTCGAAATTCACAGTTTAGAAAAAAAAAAAAAAAATATGAAAATGTGTCATATATAGGTACGCATATCTCCAAGCAGAAAAACGCTACAAAGCTGAAAAATGATTTTTAGATGCACAATTTTATAGCGAATATAACTGCATTTTTATTTTTTTAAAACATGCATTATTTCAAAATTGAATTTTGAGCACACTTGGCCCCAGTGTGCGTCGTGACAAAATTAATATACCCCTTACGCAGTTCACTTGGGTGTTTAAAAAGGTGAATAATACGAAAAATTACAATTTTCTGTTCAGAGTTATGATTAAAAAATAATATATTTTTCTTTTTAAATCGCGTCAAAGTGTGACTTTTTCAATTCTAGAGTAAGAAAACAGAATTCTAATAAAATGGATCTGATTGTAAGAATTGGTTATTCGTAAGTTGAAAAATGCCCATTTTAATATCAGATGACAAGACTGAGCACTAAGTTTTTTACTAAAGTTTTGATTTTTTTAATAAAATTTTAAAATTTTGCATGAATAGTCATTCATTCTCAATTTTTATTGAAGTAGTAGCTAACCGTGGTGACCGTGGCATGCAGGTTAAGTGTGTGGCTTAGCATGCTCGGAGCCCGGGTTCGATCCCCAGCCGTGGCGAAAAGTTTTTTTACAACAAAAAATTTTTCTGATCGGTCACCACCTCTCTGCAGACAATGGCAAACCTCAGAGAGTAAATAATGCCATGTAAAGCTTCTTGAAAACATGAAATTTAGCCGTTCGGAGTCGGCATAAAACATGTGGGTGCAGTTCTCGGTCAATTGTGTGCAAACATTTAATAACACACACAACACAATTGATCATAATAAGCTCGGTCAAAGTCCTTTCAAGGGCTGAAATGGCCAATTTGTTTTTGTGTTTTTAGTAGCTAACTTATATGGTATACAAATGTAATCAGAAGATGATGGTACCAACAGATTTAATAGCATGCAGAATGTTTTTTCGTACAAATAAAAAAAAATGTTGAAACTATTTTTTTCTTAATTATAATTAAGAATATATAAAATAATTCTTAATTAATTTTAAAAAGTTAAATTTAGGTAAAGCTATTTCTTTATTATCAGGTAAAAGTAAATGGTTTTAAAAAAACATTAAATAGAGAATGAAGTAAGCCGGCAGAATATTCTGCGAGACCATTTAACTTTGATTAACAAACAAAAAAATTTTTTCGAATTAACCTTGATATTCTAGGCAGAATATTCTGAGCACGTCGATTTTATAAAAAACTGTAGGTACTGACTTCTTATAAAAATTAAAAAAAATTTCTTCAAAATTCTTATTAATTTAAAAGTATGTAACAAGAAAACTGCCACCAGTAGACAATTTATATTTTTACCATGCGTTATTTAGATATACTTTAGCTAATATTTGTTTTTCAAATCGGAAGAAAAAAAAATGTGTTTTGGAATCTTTTTCCGTATTTTTACTTGAAATCAGCTTCTTCGTAAATTTTTCGAATTTCAAGCAGAAGTTTTTCAAAACAAATATTTTTCACCCTTTGCTTATGTTATTTTGCCTTTTAATATCTTTTCGAAAAAATGTTCAAACTTTATTTGTGTAAAGGTCCCCAGGTGACAGTCTACGATTTGAATTATTTTCGGATAGACCGGATAGAATGATTCGATTTGAATGATGTGTGTGATAAAAGACAAAAATCTAAGGTTGACGTTTTTTTTTTATATGAGCTCAATCGATGGTTTAGGATTTTACACTCGCGTTCACAAATCAGCGAAATTTTCGGTTTTTTTTATGTTTGCTATTTTCTATGGAAACATGTACAAAATTTGGTACCACACAAAAGCTCTTACAAAGCCACATATGATGGCATGCATTTTTCTTAAGAAATTGTTTTTTGTAATTTCGTTGTTGTATCATAAAGTCGATGATATCAAAGAAGTATGTAGACGCAATTATATCATATTGTTTTATGTCGAATTCAACACTAGACACCTAACCTTCAGTCGCCCCCTATAAACTCTAACCATTCGTCGATTCGACGAGCATTGTTATTGTGTCTTACTTTCATGCATTTAAACAATCTTTAATTATTTTAATTACAAATATATGTGTTTTAGGATTTATTGTACAAAATAAAACAATCAGTTTATATTATATTTCAAATTGCATTTAAATATAACACACATCTTTAATTGTATACATCTTGCAAGAGAGGCACCGCATATTCTGTTACGTACTCGTCGCATCGACAAAGGTTAGGTGTCTAGGGTTAAGGAAATTTGTTAACTGACCTTTTTTTTGTTTTTTAAATTTGTTACTGTTTACAGTAAAATTTTTGTTTAATTAACATGAATTAATGTTCGTTAAAGAATAAATTTTTTACATTTAACTAACCCAATATGGGAATAAAAAATTTTTGTTTTATTATCGTCTATTCTAATGTTTAAATATTTGATGAAAAAAGTTTACTTTTCATAGAACTTCCATATAAAATGTGTGTTTTTTTCTTGTAAGTCTCATCGTACATGTTAACAATAGTTTTAATCATCCAAAGTGCCAAATATGGACACATGGACTTGGATATGCAAAAAAAATGGAATGCATTTTCTCATTTTTCTTAAAATAATAATTTTTTTGATTTTTTTGCAAGAAAAAATAGTACCAATTTAAAATCTCAACGTGAAATTTTTACTATTTAAATTTTGTAATAAAAACCATTAAGTTTATACGAAGTCCAGGTCTTTCAAAGTAAATTTTGGCTCCGTTAAACTTGTTATGATATAGTTTTAAAAAACATGATATTTTTGATGTATCTTCAAGAAAGTACCACTCGCTGTAATTTTGTGTTAGTTATTTTTTAATTCATGATATTTAGTAGTACCTTTTACTAATATATTAAAATAAATATCATGTCAAATATCTATTTAACTTTATAATATTTTTATTTATTTTTAAATTCTACAATTTCTAGAATATTCTACAATTGCGAGAAAAAGCTTTTAAGTATAACTATTACAAATGGTAAGCTTTGTTGCATATTTGTTAAGACATTATTAAATTTTTAAGTTTATTCTACAATTGGAAGAGAAAGTTTATAAAAACATAAATTTGCAATCCCTTGAACTAATAGAAAAATATATATGAAGAGGTTTCCGAGATAGCTGATCGAAAATTTTTCTGCTTTTTCTAATTATTTTTAGCAATAAAATTCAAATTATTTTCTCCCAGATAGATACTTAAAACAAAACTTATCAAAAAACTTATCTCTTATCATATTGTGTAGCTTTGAATCTCGAAAATAAGTTAAATAATGAATGAAATAAGGTTAAAAATGAAGACCAATATCAAAAGACTATATGATGAGATGCATTTGATGCAATATGTATAGCAGACATGAGCTACCAGTAGCTCAATTAGCTCAGTTGGCTCAGCTACAAATTTGTTTTGTTTTTTCAACTTTGTGTTT
This sequence comes from Tetanocera ferruginea, assembly GCA_958299015.1. Lineage (NCBI taxonomy): Eukaryota > Metazoa > Arthropoda > Insecta > Diptera > Sciomyzidae > Tetanocera > Tetanocera ferruginea. The sequence continues at coordinate 144,446,996 of OY282641.1, forward strand.
GTACATTTGTAAAAACAACAACGCGTGCAAAAAATAACAACAACACGTACAAAGAATAGCAACAAAACCGACGTTCATCAAAATTCAAACTTGCTTACAACAACACATGCATGCAAAGCCAAGCAAGCCTTACTCGATTGCGCTGCGCTTGAAATGTTTGTACATGTGTAGCACAAAACGCACATGATTTGTTTTTGTTTTGCTGGTTAATTTTTTTTTTTTTTTGCAACGATCAGCAAAAGCAAATATGAGGATTATTTTGTGTTTGTTTTAAAAAACAAAAACCTTGGCTCACTAAATTTATTTTCCTGCTCATGACTGATTTATAGCTTATCATGTGTGTTGCAGATTTTTTTTTTATTAAATTTGGAGATAAGTTATCGGCATTAAAATTTAAACTAAGATTGAGGCTTGTTTAACTTTATTTAAGCTAAGCTTTGTTTAAAATTGACCTGATTTACAGGCTTAAACAATTTATTTGTAAAAAAATAACCAAAAGAAATTATCAAAAAAATAAAAACACAAAAAATACTAGACAAAAATTGATTAAAATAAAAAAAAATATTTGTTCCCAGTTTTGTTTTCGAAAACTTTTTTGTGTTTTTTTGGCCTGCATACATTTGTTATTTGCTTGCAGTCTTTCGTATGATATATATTTTTTAAATTTTATTAAGCATTTTTAATAAAAAATTTATGTTTATTTTATGTATCATACATTTTAAATTTTATGTTGTTAGTATTTCTAAAGATAAATAAATAATTTTAAGCCTACAGCCATTAAATAAAATTTATTTGTAATCTATAATAACATTCTTTACGATAGCTTTTATTAACTCAATTAATTGTCGCTCATACGCCCCGTTGTTCACTCTTGTGGCTAAAATACCTCTGCAAAATTGTTTTGTTAAATTGCAAAGTAAATTTTAATATAGTTAATATTAACGAAGATAAGCATGTCAACTATTGTTTTTCCCCAAGTGTAGTTGTTATGTTTATCTTAACAAAGTATTGTCTCGTTTTCGTGCTAACTGTAAATAACATGCAAATTGCAAAACGTTCAATCAATTTATTGTTATTGTTGTTTTGCTTATTGTGCTCCTTGATGACTACAATAAAACTTTTAAATTTATTTAATTTCCTGTTTAAGCGATAGTATTAATATTATTTAAATAATTCCCTGTGTTACACAAACAAATAATGTTGGTTCAATGTTATTGATAAGCACAAAAATACAACATGTCAGCAACTTGTGGAAGTGACAGTTAATTGTTGTGTATTAAAAATAGTTTGAATGGCTTAATTGCCAATCCGGTAGAAAGTGGAGCGATTAAAAATTTTCACATTGAAAATTACATCATTTAATTTAAAAACCACAGGCGAAAAGATCGGTAACTTCAGATTGTAGAAAGTACTGTCATGTAAATACCTGAATGTACGTCGACATTTTATCTAATTGTAAGTATTTAAAACATTTTTGTTGACGAGTTGAAGTTTTATTTATCAGATATGCAACCATGAAAGTAGATTTTCGAAATTTAAAGTGATGATAGCCTGTGTGCTCAACCATCTGAACCGGAAGTGAGAAAATAAATAACAGTGAATTGGCTTGCAGCACACTGTGCGGTTGTGCAATTCTTTGCACATGTACGTGTACGTTCTGTAAACGCAGGCACACAAACAAATGAATAAAACAAATGTTGAACTCACCTGTAAACATACAAACATATATGTTTGTATGTATTTGACCTAAAATTCAACAGCAACAGCAGCATTCTAGAGTAAATAAACATTTTCAGGAAGCAATTTTAAATTGTACAGATACTAAAATAAAGCAATTATTTTACATACTCTACAATAAAATGTGTTTTACTTTTGCAACTAAATGGTGCTTGAAATAATTAAGTAAAGTTCCATTTTATTTCTTTTATGTGATTAAGGTTTTGAAAAAATATTTCCTGAACTTTGAATTTTTTTCTATGAATCCTGGGAAATTTTTTTTATAATATTTAAATATATTTTCCAGTATGAAAAAACTGTGTGAATTAGAGATTTTTTATTTTAGTTTTCTGTATTAAGAGTTTTTTTATGTTATGATATATAGAAAGATAGTAGTTCAATAATGTATTAAAATAAAGTAGTAATCGTAACATTTCAAATAAATAAAGTTGGCAAATCATGTTCTAGCTTACAGAACCTCTAGATAAAAAATTGAAAAATAAGGATAACAACGTTTTAAATGCTTTACAAAATTTGTCAGAGCATTAAAACGTACGTCATATTGGATTCATCCCCTTGTATGTCTGAAATCTGAGTGAAGATTCGTAAGCAGTGACCAATAAAATTGTTTTCCAGTCGACTTTTTTTTTATAGTTGCCCAACTGTTTATAAAACACCGGTACCTTCGCAACGCTCAAAAGTTGATCTTTACGATGCAGCTGAAAGAGGCGTAAAGTTAATTGAAGATGACAATAAGGTGCTGTGCCGAAATGAAAAGGAAAAACTATTTTTACTTAATTAATATGATAAAATGATAACAAAATTAATATGATAAAAAGAACTGTTTTATACATTAATTTGTTTAGACAAAGGGGAGCAGAAAGGGGCTTACTTGTTAAAAAAATGCAGATGCGAAAAATAATGAGGATTGGTAATAACTTCTAAGCAAGGCGCTACAAGGCTAATGGTTGAAAGGAGCCAAAATACGTAAGAAAGTCAATTTGGTATGGAGGCCACCTTAAGGGGTAGAGATACGGGGTATTTATATTGAGAAGAAATATTGGGGAGAATAATTTAACGAGGGTTGGTCATAAACATGAATTCTCTTGGGATTATGGTGACAGTTGGAGAGTTGGGAGTAAATTTCATACAAACGTCGATTTGTATTGAACCCCTCAAAGAGTTGTAGCAAGGGGTTAAGTATATATGAAAAAAATGTTGGGGATACAAAATTATTCAAAGTCGGTTATACAAATAAATTGTCTGAGGACACACTGGAAACGGTGAAAATGTTAAAGCAGACTGAGGCAATTTCCGAAAAAAGTAAACTTTGTATGGGGGACCTCTTAAGGGGTGGAGATAGGGGGAAAGTATATTCAGGAGAAATGTTGGGAAGAAGAAAAAGATAGGGATTAGTACTCAACATAAATCTTCTAGGAGCGTTCTGGTAGCGTTAAGAGTAAATTTCATAAAAACGTAACTTTTGTATGGAAGCCCCCCAAAGGGAAGGAAAAAAGGGGTGAGCTTGCTTTGAAAAAAATTCGGAAATACAAAATTAATGAGGGTCAGTCATACAACCCAGCACTCTACGAACGGCTCCTGAGCAACTGTGGGTTGATTTGTCTGAAAACCTCGGAAATTTTTTTACTTTGACCTTGATGCGGCGCCACTTACCTTTGCCTTATCACAAAAATGTTTTCGCTCATGCATTTTTGAATCAAACTTCACTATATAAAATGTTTCAACGTCTCGTAATACCAATTTTAAAATTCCTAAAGAAAATGGTTTCTCTTTGAAACAAAAGCATTTTTCTTTGCTTTAAAAATTATGCAGCCAAAGTTTCGATATTTTAGGTCTTATCCCCTACCATTGTTATTTGTATCTTGTTGACTTTTTCAGCCAGATTTGGATAAGTTATTAATAAGTCAATATTTGGATAAGTTATAAGATTTCTTTGGATAAGTTATAAAAAATGTTTCTAAATTACAAGTAAGGAAATTCTTAATTCGGTTTGCTGGATTGTGGATTACCCTTAATTTTCCGTAATATTAAAAAATATATTAAAATAATAAAACGAATAAAAATATTTTTTTTTATTTTTATTCAAAGTCCATGTATTTTTTTAAAGGTGAGCGTGTTTGTGGGTGGATAATTCCCATTTTGTACACATCTTAGGTTTGATATAACATTCTCACATACCAAGTTTTGTTTTAGTAGCTCAACTAGAAACCACTTTATAGAATTTTACCTTAAATAGGTGATTTGAGTGATCTTTTCGTGGGCGGATGATATGCATTTTTTGAGCTCAAATTAGTTCATACTTACTTACTAAGTTTAAGCCTGTAGCTCAAATATAATCTTTTCTATAGAATTTTTAATATATTGAGTTGAATGTAAAATGGCCCTTTTTGTGCGCATAAATATTTTATAAGAAATGATATGTGAATAAATTATCAGCTTCATTTGCATACCGACACGATTACTATCAATACTTTTATTATATATTGAAAACTTAGGTTTTTATTAAGTATTTCATTAGTGGGTTTACCGATTTAAATATTTCCTTTAATTTTGTTAATTTTAAAAATTAAATGATCCGTTTTTGACCGAATATCATTTATTTTCGTTTATTTCCTACTAGTATAGAATCCTGTCATACGACGTATCGTATTCAAAATAATTAAAAAGCAGACGATATGACATTCTTCATTCACCTCAAATGTTGTTTTGTTCCAGTCGTCGTCAATGTGTGCTTACTGATACATATCAAATAAATTGTGTGTGCATACTTTTAGGCTCACAATTTTTTTGATATAAAAAGCACTGTAATAGCTTAACAGGTTCTGGTTCAAGCTGAACATGTTTTAAAAAGCATAGCAATTAGAACTATAACAGTTTGAGCGATATAGAGCACGGAACAGCGAGCTTGTCTTCATTATATTAAAATTCTTAATTGGATAACTTGTTTCATTTCTAATAAAAAGTGTCAAATCTAATCTTCTAAAGACAAGGAACATAGGAAATATTCGTAAATAATTGCGTTTTAAAAAACAAATTGGCCACTTCAGCCGTTGAAAAGACTTTGACCGAGCTTCTTTTCATCAATTGTGTTGTGTGTGTTATAAAATGTTTGCACACAATTGTCGAAGAACTGGTCCTACATGTTTTATGCCGACCCCGAATGGCTAAAGTTGTAACGAACTTTTTAGCCGAAGTTAGCTCGCCGGATAGCCGGGGTTCGTACAAAAATATTTTTTTCCCGTTACAACTTTGTTAATTTTTATTCACGATTCAAGTCTATTTATTTGTTTCTTTCACAAAATTCACATATTATTCTTTGATATTTTCTGCTGCTTCTCGATTTCCCTCGATGTCCTTCGCAAATTCGTAGTCCGTTCGCCTGCCCTTGAAACTATGTTTTGAAAAAACTTGGGCCAGATGTATAATTTAGTCGTGGATGTTGTCAAGCTTGTTTTTGAACAAAATGGACTCACTAGGATGCGTTTAAGGCAGACCGTCCAGTATGAAACCACTCGGATCGACAGAAAAAGACAGCTTTCGTGATGCCACTAGAATGTTTATGGCCGGCCTTCCGATATGAAACCACTCGGGCCAACAATAAAACACTGTTCCCTGATGTCCTTGCTCACTGACGTACTTGGTCACTAGTTCACTGTCCGTTGTATATTCGGATTCACGTTGGGCCGTCCGGTATGAAACCACTCGGACCAGGTGTACAATTTAGTCGTGGATGTCGTCAAGCTTGTTTTGAACAAAATGGACTCACTAGGATGCTTTTAGAGCAGACCGTCCGGTATGAAGCCACTCGGGCCGACAGAAAAAGATAGCTTTCGTGATGCCACTTAAATGTTTTACGGCCGGCCGGCCGTCCGATATGAACCCACTCGGGCGGACAAGAAAACACTGTTCACTATTGTCCTTGTTCACTGTCACTCGTTCACTCCTTGTCCTTGGTCACTTTTTCAATCACAACTCACCGATGTGCGCTGCTTGCGTTTTCAGTTCAAAAGAGACCCACTGTTGGTTTGCTGACACCTTTTATCACCAAAAAGGATAACGGGATCTTGTTTGTGTCGCAAAGCTTACATCTTATCACGACCTTGATAGCCGATACACATTGACTGCAACCTGCGACGAACAACAAACGCCAAAAGATAGAACGCATGTCTTCTGATGTAAGTGTAATTTTTCTCTGCAGCACGATGACTTATGTTGCAGCCGCAGACTTCAATCTATTTCTAATTTGACAGCCGACTAAAGAGTACTCTGAAGTTTGTTTACGTTTTTGTTTTAAATATATTCAAGTTTTTTATTGTGTGAGTCTTGTGATTATTGTTTTGTTTTAAAGTAAGTTAATAAAGTAAATAAAATTCATCAGAAACACAGCAATACAGATTGTTGCTGCTGCATTCATTATAATCAAGTCGCAGAGAAAACTGCGATAATTCTCTCTGACGACTAGTTTTCGTTTTGTCGGTGGACGCATGTTGCAGTCAATCTGTATCGGCTATGAATCTTGCATGTCTAGAACTAGCAGCAACCTTTTGCTCTGCTTGTTATTGTTGTCATAGTCGCTGTTCATTGATCCCTATGAATTTTATATTGCCACTTGTAGGTGCATAGAATGTACATATGTTGTTTTGCTGCTGTGATCATGCACTGACTTGCTATATGTTTTGTTATTGTTTTATTGCGGGTCGCACAGCTGCGTGTTTATGAACAGGGATGTTTCATGGTATGACCGGGTATTTGTCCAGGTGCGGTTCAAAGTTGCAGGGCGGGTTAAGGTTCGGTGGGACCCTCTGTTCCGATGCGGTTCAGAGGGAAATGTAAGGCATAAATTGGCTAAATTTAGGTTTCCTTATAAAGTTCATGTTCTCAAGAAGCTTTACATGACATTATATACTCTCTGAGGTTTGCCATTGTCTGCAGAGAGGTGGTGACCGATCAGAAAAATTTTTTTATTGAAAACACTTTTGCAGCGACTGGAGATCGATCTCGGGCTCCGGACATGCTGAGCCACATACTTAACCTACATGCCACGGTCATCACTAATTTTATAATAAAATTGCGTTTTACTGCTGTAACATAAGTTACCAAAAACTGTACTCATTACAATGAAGTTACAAACTGTAGATCATAAGAGCTATTGCAGATTGTATTGGGCACGCTCAGAGTATAACTAAAGCATGGAAACCAAAACTGATAATAGTGCAGAGTTCTATACTCAAGATAACGTAAATAAAACTGCTGAGTTGTTAGAGTTACCCAGTGAAAACCTTCAAAGTTACTACATAAGGCAATTCCACCCTTATAAGTGTGGATAGCCTTAAACCCTTCGCCAAATATTTCAAAACCTAACTTTCATTCCTATGTAACAAGAACTACGTTTATCATATTATTCTTAAATCGAAATTTTTAATAAATATCCTGTCAAGTCCTTTTGTTCTTTAAGCAAATTAGACGAAAAATCAACTTAATACAAGCAATATTCATAACTAAAAATCAAAGTTTCTGACGTATTTTTCAAATGAAATTATTTATGTTCTCTTTGAAATGATGTCCTTAAAGTGTTTCAATTCAATTAGTAGTTAATTAAGAGTAGCTAAGATGATAGCTTGGCGCTCTAAAAGTGCATAATAAACGCCTGACGCTAGAAAACATAATTAAAACTGCAGTCCATGCTAGGCAACCAATCTTACTATTATACACCGTGCCTGGTTCTGTTTACCAACGCATTATTGGACACTAACTTATAGAAAATACAAAAAAAAAAAAATACTATATTAAGAAAATTAAATTGTATGAAGAATTCATGCTTTTGCACTAATTAACTAACTTCCGTTTTCATCCTTTTTCCGTTTTTTTTTTCTTTCGTTGCAGTTAAAATTGCAGCCGCTTGACTGGTTATGGCTGGACAACAAAAGCTATCACAACAACAGTAAAAACAACAATAACAACGGCAGTAACAACAACAAGGAAACACCGCTAGGTGTAAAAATAATATAAAAATCAACACGAAGTAGCCGTAGTAGCAGAAAAGAAAGAAGAGGAAGAGACTTGAATAACAAACGTTGCAAATAATAATGAAAATGGCGTAAAAGTTATAAAAAGAACGTAGCCAAGACGACAACAGTAACAATAACAACAACAACAACAACAACAACAACAACAGCAGCAACAACCATTGCCTTGCTTTCATTAACGTCAAGTGCGAACCAACCGCTGCGAGCGGTGACAGTGACAGTGACAGTGAAGCTACCATAGCTGCAGCATTTCCGCCTAACACAAACACTAACACAAGTACACACACACACACACACACACACACATAATAATAGCAGATAATAAAGCAGACCCTTTCCCTACCTTCATCACTATGGCAAGACTTGGCTGTCAAGCTGCCGCTTAAGTGACAGTCTGTGCGAAATTAACACAATAGCACCAACTCCACAGGACATGCCTGGGAATTGCTAGAGCTAAAGAAAAAAAAAAAAAAAAAATAAACACAAAAGGCACAACCGGCTACACAAGAAAAAAGCACAAGTCTCTAGCAGTAGCAGCTAAAGCACGAGTAGACATAATTTTTTATGATTTCAACTACCAGCACGTGATCACGTCAAATGAATCAATTTAAGGATTGAAACAAAGGCAGCAGGATTTGGTTGTTTATTTTGCTGACTAACGCCTCCAGTGGCTCATAGATGGCGTGGCCAGCTTTAACTTTAAGAATATCAATGACGACACTCACTGTTGTGGGTCATAAGAAGCAGCCAATTTGACGACATGCACATTTGACAAATAAGGCTGACGCTGCTTAAAATTATGAGCGCTTCAACGAAATAAGCTGTAACAGTTTCATTTGAGTAACACGCTTCAAAGAAGCCCAAGGCCAGGTTTGTGGCAAAAACAGTAAAAAGCTGTCAAAATTAATGTGCATGAAATTTAACCAAACAACGCCGGCGAAAACTACTTGTAAACCTTTAGCAAGCACTACAACAACAGCAACGACAACGTTGTTCACTAGCCCACAGCGTCAATCTGCTTTATACACCGGAAGTTGATGTCTGTTTGACTTTGCGTGTTGCAGAAAATGCTAAACACTAGAAAAAAAACAATCTCTACCAACACCCACCTAACAACATGGCGTCCAGCGACGACGCCAGCAACAAAAACAATACCATCAACAATACTACCACCACCATCATCATCATCATCATCATCATCACCACCACCACCATTACAAACAACACCATTAAAGGCCTACCCAAACATTACCAACAGCACCACCACATCCAGCATGCATATCATTGTTTCACTGCTGCTGCTCGCCTCCCTGCTGCCCTGCCTATTCGCCTGCCCAGCAGATGTCTGCATCTGTAAGTGGAAGGGTGGCAAGCAGACCGTCGAATGTGGCGGTCAGCAGTTGCCTGCCATACCCGAGGGCATGGATCCCGGCACTCAGGTACTCAACTTCTCCGGCAACAGTCTGCAGGTGCTGCAGAGTGAACGCTTCCTGCGCATGGATTTGCTGAATCTGCAGAAAATCTATCTGTCACGTAATCAACTCATACACATACACGAGAAGGCCTTTCGTGGCCTCACGAATCTCGTTGAGCTCGACTTGTCCGAAAATGCTTTGCAACATGTGCCCAGTGAGACCTTTCAGGACTATACCTCGCTGATGCGTCTCTCGCTGAGTGGCAACAGCATACGTGAGCTCAAGACTTCGGCATTTCGTCATCTGTCCTTTCTTACCACACTAGAGCTCAGCAACTGCCAGATCGAGCGTGTAGAAAACGAGGCCTTTGTGGGCATGGATAATCTGGAATGGCTGCGTTTGGATGGCAATCGCATTAGTTTCATACAGGGTGCTCATATTCTGCCCAAATCACTGCATGGCATCAGTTTGCAGACAAATCGTTGGACCTGCGATTGTCGGCTACTTGATCTGCACTCGTGGCTAGTAAACTACAATACGCCGCAGCTGGAAGAACCGCGTTGCATGGAGCCACCACGTCTCAAGGGTCAATTTATCAAGTCTCTGAAGCGCGATGATTTCGCTTGTCTGCCCGAAGTGGAGCCCAAGTCGACATACACTGAGATCTCAGAGGGACGCAATATATCCATTATGTGCGTGGTGCGTGCCATTCCCGCACCCACCGTGCTTTGGCTCTTCAATGGGCAGGTCATGACGAACGATAGTCTGCTGGACAATCTGCAGCACATGTACTACTACATTGATGAGAGCGCAATGGGCACCGCCGAAGAGAAGCGCAGCGAAATCTTTATCTATAATGTGGGTGCCGAAGACAATGGCACGTTTTCTTGCGTTGGCCAGAACATTGCCGGCACCACATTTAGCAACTACACGCTGCGCGTCATTATCAAGGAGCCACCTGTCGTGAATGAGGTCTCCTTTCCGCGCGACTACATGAATTACATCATTGCCAGCAGCAGTGGAGCGGCAGTTATCTTTGTAGTGCTGCTCTGCACCGTTGTTATCAAGTGCCGCCAGAGCAACAAGCCCAGCAAGCGCAAAAAAGGCGTCACAGGACATGGTGCAAATGGTGGTGGCAGCAACAGCTCCTCCGATGGCAGCAACAGCAACGAGACGGCTTTAATGAAGTGCTCGTCGATTATTAATGACGATTGCGGCAATGGCGGCGGTGGTGGTGGTGGACTGGATGCGCTTAATGGCATGTCCGGCATGTTGCTGCATGGCATGGATGGTGGTGGTGGTGGTGGCGGCATGACACCCTCCAAGCTGGCTAAGGAAAATGGCATTATCATTGGTGGTCAAATGAAACAGAATCTAATGATGTACGCGCCCGCTCACTTTCAGCAGCATCTGCTAGATGGCAGCGGCGCACAACAAACGCTGCAACTAAATGCCAGCATGGTAGGCATTGGTGGTGGTGGCGGCAGTAATGGTGGCACTCCACCGCCACCTCAACTAATGGTTGGTGTGCCCACCTCATATTGCTCGCCACCTGCCTCGCTGCGCAATTTTCAGGAGAAAAACCCCGATTTAGTCAACGACGCCGAGAGTGTGAAGCATAAATTTAAGTCCGCTGGTGGCGGTGAATCCGACTATGATGGTGGCAGCGACTGTTCGGCACCGTGCAGCTTACAAGGCATGCCACTCAATCAGCCGAACTATGAGAACTGCTATCAGTTGGCTGCCGCTACACAATTTGGCGCCCAAATGCTACGTGCCGCTCAACATCAGGCTGGTAATAATGTTAATCCAGCCGCAACACGGTTTGCTGCCATGACTACACTACCACGTGGCATGCAATTAAAAACAGTCATGCAGAATATGTCACCACTAGCAGCCTCTATTGGTGGTGGTGGTGGTGGCGGCGGTCAGCATCAGGTTGATGTACACCTAAATCCAGTTTGTTTCCTAGGTCAAGATGGCTTCGCCTACGACTATAGCAACTATGAACAGCAACAGCAGCCGCCGGCACATCATCATCTACATCTGCAGCAGCATCAGCAGCAGCAGCAGCAGCAACAACAACAGCAGCAACAACATTCACTGAGTGCTGCCTCAACGCCTACGCCAACACAACAGCAAAATTTCTATCGCACACTGCCGCATAATCGCGCCCATAAACAACAACAATTCGCTGCCGCCGCTAATGCTGGACTGCGCTACAGTCTTGAGGCGGAATTCTTGCAACGTTCCGGCACGCCTACCTATGAAAAGTATCTGCCGAATGTGCGTTTTACCGCCGAAGGCTATCCAGTGCATGCCATGCTGGGTGGTGGTGGTGTTGCGGGCGGTGGTCTGGTGCAGTATCCCTCGCCGCCGGAAGGCTATAAAAGCTGCAGCGCCACACCGCCACCACATCACACGGATATGGCACAACCGAGCTTTCAACAGTGGCCGCCATGCCTGCCGGGCTATCATGCGCAACCGATACGCTATCCGCCTACGCTGCTCAGCATGCCGAATGGTGGCAGCAACATACAGCCAGCGTCAACACAATCACAAACACAAGCAACACAAATGCTAACACCCGTTACCTCGTGTCACACGCAAACACCAGCAAGCAGCAGCGGCGGCAGCAGCAGCAGCAATAGCAGCAGCTGCAGCAACGTTGCCGCAGCATCCATAGCAACTACATCGGCTGCCTTGAGCTCGGATCTAAAGAAACGCTGCGTTGCCGCGCAGGCTGATGATTCTACGATACCCGAATGCGATGAAAGTGACGTATCGCCAACTACATCCAGCACCGCAACAGCGTTGAAAAAATCAAAAACCGCAACTATGGCTGGTAGTAGTGATGCTGCAGCCGCAGCAATGGTCGCAGCGGTGGAAGAAGAAACAACAAAGTTGCGTCACTTGTCTGGCCCATTAGCTGACAGTCCGGACGAGGGCTATGTTGGTGATTCACAGGAAGGTTCTGACATCTGACAGCGGGACGGCAGCTGCACATATGCAAGCGGCAATGCCTTGGATGATTCGGTGGCTCTGTAAATAGCGCTAATGTAACAGGATATGACATTTCCGGTGGTTTAACTCATGTGTGGTTTACTTTGTGCTTGACATACTTCAGTTTCAGTTTATTTGTTTCAGTTCAGTTCAGTTTAGTTTAGTTAAGTTTATTTTTCTTTTTGAGAGCGCTGTTTAAGCACTCAGTGCAGGCCAACAACGGATGTGTTTAAAGATGCGAAAAGTCAGTGTGTTCTAGATTGAAGGTTGGTTAACTTGAACTCGTTAACATTTCCTGAATGTGTAAATCAGCTCAGAATATCAAAGTTTTATTGCTACACTGCGAAAAAACACATACCTTGCTCCGGTAAAAAATTTCTCTATATTTGATAATAGCAATTTTCTCTTTTTCAAATAAAATTTTCTTCAATTAGAATAAATTTTCACATTTTCGAAGAAATATTTCATTACTTCTAGGAAATGGAAATATTTCAATGACTCTAATAATGATAAGTATTTTTCTCGCACAAAAAATTTCTCATTTATAGAGAAATTTTATTGAAAATGAAAAACTTTTCTTATATTTTGATAAAAAATTCACTATGAGAAGTATTTTCTTCAATAAAAACAAATATTTTCTCAAAAAAAAAGTATTTTTCTCTAAAAACGATATATTTTTCTATTTCAAGGAACCTTTTTATCATTTTTAGAGAATTTTAAGTATCGCAATTAGAGAATAGCATTCTCTGGAGCAAAGTCTATACCATTTTTCTCTAAATATGATGCCTTTTTTATCATATTCTGAGACACTTTTTTCTGAGTGTAGATTTGTAAAAGTTATCTTCTTCTAAGGAATTATTTTTTTAACGTCTTTAACATCCCAAGAATTTTTCAATATTTTTGAATTTTTTATGTAAATTTATTGTCTATAAAAAATAATTTTTCGAAATAAAGAACGTTTTAAATCCGCTCCTGTCGAATGTTAGTCTGACAAAATGGTATGAATTCAAGTTTTTTTTGATGATTTTAAACATGTTTGATTCATTTTTTATAAACAATAATTTTCAGTAACGCCCATTACACGGTTTTAAACTAAAATTGTCCCAATTTTTGTAATTTATATGTTTTCATGCATACAAGCATTCCAGCGTTCAAAAAATTAATCCAACTTTCGAATTTTTTTTTAATTTACACTCAACATATATTAAAACTTTGTCAAAACGGTCTTTATGATTGAAGTATTGAGCACTTTTCAAAAAAAAAAAAAAAAAATAAATGATTTATTATGAATTTGTACACGCACTGCGTGAATCGCATTAAATAATTTTGGTCCAGTAACTTATCACTGAGGCACATGATATCAATGTAGGTACATGTTCCCATATTTTTTCTTTTGTGTATTTTGTACATTGATAACGTGAAAAATTCATGTGATTCATGTAAAAGGTTACTAGAGGTGAACCATTAAGGATAACATTTTACCATTAAGGACAACAAAGCAACATTTTGAAATTGATAAATGCAAAAACTCTGGCCTGATTCTTATTTCTTTAGGACTAAAATAAAAAAAAAAAATAAATTTGTTGCCAATCCTATTATGTTTGATGGACCCGGAAACTGTTTATACTATCTTTATAATTTTATAATTTATAATTATAATTTATAATTTTCTTTTTAATGATATTTTAATGAATTTGATTTTTTTGACGTGTTTTTTCAGTAACCGGACTTTTTTACAGCAAATTTGTTGTTTTGTTGATAAAAATTTTACAAAAAATAATTATAGTTACGTCCAATAGTGATGTAAAATCAATTGTATGGATTTTAAAATTTTTAAGGTTTCTTAAAATTTTTTTATATTATTTTATTGAAAAAGATTGATGCCTTAATTCCACTAGCAAATGATTGTTGATTTAAGCACAACCAAGGTTTTGAAAATCGTTCACAAATAGAGTTTCTGGTAGGTTGATGAAGTTGAATAATATATTTTTTAAAAAAGACTACAGCACCTGAAATAATACCAATATTTGGGGAAATTGTGCCAAATGATAGTTCTTTCACGTTATCAGCAATATTCTATTGAATAAGACAACTGCCATGTTAGCACCGGATAAGCAATTTGTTTTTCGAAACACCAATAAAATTTAGTTGCACCATTGTAACTTACTAAACTGCGATTCGATCGATTTTCCTTTTTTCTCTTATATGGTATATTGCGTCTCGTCAAAATGAGCAATCAGAATTCCGTTCTTGCTAACCTGTTGACAACGGTTTTTTTTGTGTCCTTTACTAACATAACTTTTTATCAAATACTTATATTACGCAATAAAAAAAAAATACTATAATATCAGAAAAACCTGTGGAAATATCCTTAAATTCTCTAAAACGGTTTAGTTGGTGTATATGATGAATCGTCGTGCGGTTAATGGCACATTCCTCTAAACTGTCTTATGCTTCAAGAGTTGTTATAAGAGTATGTATGGCCATTCCATCCAATACTTTTGCAGTGTCTAAAGCTGCAACTAACCGTGCAGTTATAAAATTATTTCTTCCACGTTTGATTGATTTCAAGCTGGTGCCACCATTAAAAGAACTGACTACGTTAAAAACGCAACTTTTTTATTTTCTATCTCATTTTCCCGATTCTCAATTTCGATCTAGTCTAGACCATCTAGTCTTTCTTTGGCACATTTCTCACGCCCGTATTTGCTACACTTCGAAGAAGGCAATGTTAAAAAAAGTTCGACTGAAACAATAAACGATTATCATGTATTAAGGTGGGACATAACAGTCGCGGCAGAGAAACAGCCTTTTTTAAAAAAATCATAACTCAGTCAAAAACAAACTTTTTTCCAAAATTTCTTCTATTATTGTGGAGAATTGAACAAATTACATGAAAAAATATTCAAAAAAATATATTTTTCACTCCAACATGATTTTATCGAGCTTCAAACTGGCGGCAGAGAAAAAAACGGGGCCTCGTAGTTGCAGCGCTGGGAGTCGCAAAACTGTTCGATCTGGAAAAAAATTACTTTTTTAAATCTTAACAAAATTAGTTATCGTATGACTGGAGCTATTTTGAAATTTTTTGTCAATTTTTGGTGATGTTCCAAATTTGAAAGTGTGTTTTTTTGAAAAAAATATTGACTTGAAAATTCATAAAAAATCGAAAAAAATTTAAAAAAAAGCTCGTCTCATATGTTAGCGATTCGCTAAGCTTATGTTTAAAAAATACAAAAAAAAAAAAAATAGTCACAAAATGAACCCGCTAGTGCAGAAACCAGTACGAAAAAAAAATTGGTTTCGAGATAAACGCTTTCAAAGATTGTGAACAAAGAAAAATGCAAATAAAAATAAAAATAAAAATGCCGGCAGTAACTTTTGAACCCGAAAAAATTTTTCCATGAAATGGAAAATTTTTCTTAGAATCTTGAGAATATGTATGTTTTTTCGAAAAAAAAAATTGACTTTAAAAATTCATAAAAAATCGAAAAAAAAAATTTAAAAAAAGCTCGTGTCATACGATAGCAAAAGTTTAAAAAAAAAAATTAAAAAAAATTAGTCACAAAATGAACCCGCTAATGTCGGAACCAGTACGAAAAACATGGTTTCGAGATAACATGGTTTCGAAGGTTGTGAGCAAAGAACAAAAGTAGCGAAAATTAAAAATGCGCTCTCACTAATCCGGCTGCAACTTATGAACCCGTAGAAATTTTTCCATGAAATGTAAAATTTTTCTTAGAATCTTAAGAATATTTACTAAAATATAAAATTATAAAAAAAGTCGATTTAAAAAAATGGTCAATATCAGGTCCCCATTAAATATCGAAAAATTAATTTTCAATTCAAAGCATAATAATGAGAAAAATGCAAAGAAATTTTAAAAATTCTCAAGAAAAAATTATTTTTTAAAAACATTTTAAGAAATATTCCAGACTTACAGGTCATAGACTAAGAGCCAGCTACCGCCAGACTTACGTCATTTTATCAAAGCTAAGATTTTGTGTGTGGTTGCATACAACAGTGGGTAACAACGTTTGGATATAATGAATCCAAGGTCGAGGGAACTTAAGAAGCTTTAAGCTTTGAAAAGTTCCAAAAAAAGGGTCCTACTTACGTCATAGCATCAAAGCTGATTTTTTTATATGTTATTGAGGCAATCATAATGAACATAAAAACCAACTGCCAGACACCTGGCGGGGGGGGCTTCCTTAAGCCAGACACATGAAAGGGTACAAATATAGTGATGAAGCCGAAATCAGTGTCCTTTCAGTTTAGAAAAAATTGTATCAATATTGCTATCATTTGAAAGGTAATTTCATCACGGTTATTTTGTGTGCAAAAAACTTTTTTGTCCCATTGTAAAACAGGGACAAAAAAGGCACATAAAACAGGGTTTAAGAGGGCTAAAATGTGCCACAAAAATATTTGCCACAAAATTCTACTATAAGTCCCTGAATACACCAAAGCCCATAATTCAACTTGAACGAACCCCAGATATTATTATTTTAGCACCAATTATGAATATGTTTGGAATTAACCCTTAAACAGATTGTGTGCTTTCACTTATATAAATTAAACTTTCATTTATTAAATTAAGTTAAAAAAAAATATTTTTCGCTTGAAAGCGATCTTTATTATTCCAATTATAAACTTAAACTAAACTAACATGTTTGTAACTTAAATACTACACCTTAAGCTGCTCTGCCGCCGGCATTGTTTTGTTGTTGTTTTATTTTGGGGACACGATGTTGCTGACGTTTAGTCTCACGGTATGTTGAACTGCAGCGGATGCGCGTGTGTTGGAAACCACGGTGTCAGCATATTATTCATTATTTGTAGAAAAAATATGTATTACGTTAACTATTGATATCAGCATATTATTCATAATGTGAGGAAATAAATGTTTATCACATTAACTCCTCCCTTCTTAAATGCGATTGTCCCAATCGTTCAAAAATATGGCAAATGGTGAATTCTTGGAACTTGCTGTAATTCGGGCTCTGGAGCAATAACCTTTTCAAATGTACTTGGCTCATTAATGATGACTTTAGATCCTTTCCTGGGTCGCAACATGAGTACGATGAGTGTTATCATGGCAAGTGCAAATATTCCAATTGTAAACCTGTTTATTGTTGTGTTATTTTGAAGGTTTTTTAGTTGCTTTGTATTTCTTATATGTAGTTCTTCTAAGGCTTCTAATGATAGCAATTTAATTTTTCCTCCTTCTATTGGGGATGGTTGCATAATTGCTGGTTGTAGTTCAATAGTAGGTGCTTCTAGATTTGAATAACTTTGACCATTTATTTTTATGCTGCAGTTATGGAATTTAATTAGAAAGGTCCCTTTGAGATGGTAATTCGTCTCCGATTGTATTGTCCCGTTGAATCCATTTAAAAACAATAATCCTGGATGTAGTTCTTCGACGTTCGGTATATGCTGGTGGTTGCTAAAGGTGCATGTTGAATTTAGTCCTTGTAATAACTTATTGATACAATTTTCTTTACTTAAATCTTCTAAGTTAGTTTTCTTACAAATTTTAATTTGATTATACTTATTACACTCTTGTTTTACTCCGTAGAGTTCATTATTTAATTTTAAGATTTCTTTATATTCCATATTTATAATAGAATCATTTCTTTTTACTGCTTTTATTAACATATTATTATAAGTTTCTTTCGTGGTTAGTGGAATTTTTATGATATACATTAAATTCATATTGTTATAGAGAACATTTACTTGAGCATATTCTAATGCTTCATCTATATTAGCGAAAGGCATATTTTCTTCCTTTAGTTTTTTAATCGTTTGCTTAAGTTCTAATTTATCTAACAACATTGAATTTATAATATTACTTTTTGCCCAAAGAATGGCATATTTTATGTTAACTAATTCTTCTTTTATTAATCTAAGTTTATTTTGAAACATAAATATTATTTCGTCTATTAAAATATTATCTTTCTTTATACTATTCATTATTTTATTTGTGGTCTGTATGACCTTATTTATTCGTTCATTGAATGATTTATTTATTACGATTTGTTGGTTATTGTTATCTGTCAGTTCGTCTAACGATTTTGTTACTATTTCCATGTCGTCATGGTCCGGTGTGCCTGCAAGGTATTTCCATGCTGTCCCTAGGATATTAAATGACCGTCTCTGTCTGCTAGGTTCAAATGGTTCTATCGTCCTTAGTATATCCATGGTTTGTTGCAGTTCCAGTTGTAGTGTAGGGTAAAGAGTATTTGTCTTGGGAATATCCTGGTTAATAGTTGTCCTTGTCTGTTGTAAAAACTCGTCGTACTGATTTAGGTCGATGAGATGTATGAATTTAAATGTTCCTTCTTGAATTTTAGCATTACCATCGTAAATGGTAACTATTTGGGTATCCGTGTAGTTGACTATGTGTATATCACATAAAACGGATTGGAATAAGAACCTGTGAATGTAAAAATTAGTTACGGATTAGATTTTTATGAACGGTTTTTCCTGTCTCTGTAATGACTGTATTTTTCCTATCTTCTTTTACTATTTCTTTCTTGTATCTAGAAGAAAGTTTTGTGCCTAGGCGCTTGTTTATCTTTACAAAAATTGTTTCTCCTATTTCATATGCCTTGCTTGGTTTTCTTTTTTCATTGTGAAATTTTAAATCTTTTTCTTGTTTTTTAACTATAGCTGCAATATTTTCTTTCCTTGCGTTCTCGTACTGTTCTGGGTCTATGGTTACTCTTCTACCGAAGAAAGCTTCTATTGGTTTTTTTTGAGTAGTTGAGTGCACAGTGCAGTTATACTCATATACTGCTCGTTCTAACAACTCTGTAAAGTTCCTATGAATTTGATCTGTTTTGAGGCAGCGCATTATTTCTGATAAGGTAGAATGAAAACGTTCTACCTGACCGTTTGCCGAGCTGGTATAAGGGGGTGTCTTGTGAATTTCGATACTTAATTGGTCCTCTATCATAAAACAGATGGATGCTGAGTTAAAGGACTTTTCGTTGTCCATGACTATAATTCTTGGTACTCCATATGAAAAAATAATTTTCCTCAGCGGTTCTCTGATATCTTCAATTGATTTTGAATTAATTATGTGGGCTTGTGCATATTTAGTAAGTTTGTCTATGGCTGTGAGTACTAATTTCTTTTCGGTACTGTAAATGTCAATATGTACTATTTCACCTGCGTATTGTGGAATAGGTGTTGATGATATCGGAATCTTATTAGGGTGCCTGTCATATTTATATTGTTTGCATATTTTACATTGTTTTAATACATTATTAATTTTAACACTCATTTTGGGAAAATATAATTTTTCAAGTAACTGTTGCTTATTTTCGCGGCTATTTCTATGTGCTCTTTTATGAATTTTTAATATTTCCTCTTCTTGTTCAGTTTCATCTATTAAATCCTGAACTTGGCTTTGCGTGTATCTGACTCTATAATTACTGAAATGTGTAGGGTAGATTGTTTGAATTTTTCCCATAATTCGTTCTTCTGTTAAAATGCCATTAGTGACATCTGGGTTGAGGTACCTTTTTAATATATCAATTAGAATATCCTCAGAGTAACTATTTCGAACTATGACATGTTTGTGATAACGTGGAAAAGGAATTTTGAACTGATAACTAGTTTCTTCACCTAAAAGCAGAAATATTTGGTTTTTAAAAACGTTTATTGGGCATTCTACTGCCGCTATAAGGTTTTCACCAGAACTTTCATCACTATGGGTGGCGGATGTTAAAGAATTTATTTGATCAACGCGGGGTGGTCTAGAGAGAGCGTCGGCAACTACATTACTTTTCCCAGGTGTGTAGTGAAGCTCATAATTATACTCTTCCAAGATGGCTTTCCATCTTTTCATTTTCGAGTTATTGTTTTTACTACTCAATGCGTATGTCAACGGTTGGTGGTCTGTATAAATGTTTACCTTCGCTGATCCATACAGATAATTACGCAATGAGTTTAAAGCCCAAATTATTGCGAGCATTTCTCGCTCATTGGCTGCGTAATTTTCTTCCGTGGTGCTCAGTGTTCTCGAAATAAAAGTAATCGGTCTTTTCTCTTGGCTTAAAACGGCACCTATGGCATAGTTAGAGGCGTCGGTAGTGAGCTCAAAACATTTTTTATAATCGGGATATATTAAGATTGTATCTCTAGATGAGAGTATTCTTTTAAGTTTGTCGAAGGCATTCTTCGCTGCGTTATCGAGGTGAATTATTTTTTTCCGAGATAAGCTCTTGGACACACGTCCATCCTCCCCTCTTAAGAGAGATGTTAAAGGTTTCGCTATTTTGGCGTAATCCTTAACAAACCGACGATAGTATCCAGAGAGTCCCAAAAATGACCTAAGGTCTCTTAATGTTTTGGGGTATGGAAATTCTACTATTGCTTTTATTTTTGTTGGATTTGTTTTAACTCCTTTCTGAGATACGAGAAAGCCTAGAAATTCAACTTCTTGTCTAAAAAATTCACTTTTGTCTAACTGTATTTTCATATTAGCCTCATGTAGAGTTTTAAAAATGCTTTGAATGTCTTTAATGTGATCGTCCTCGTCTTTACTAAAGATGATTATATCATCTATATAAACAAAACAAGTTTTTCCAATGTGGAACCTTAAGATGTCGTCTAAAGCCCTCTGAAAAATTGCCGGAGCATTTTTAAGACCAAATGGCAACCTGGTAAATTCGTATTTTCCGTTGTTCACGGAAAAGGCGGTTTTTTCGATGTCGGATGCTTTAAGGGGTATTTGGTGGAATCCGCTTTTGAGGTCTATCACGGTGAACCATTTATTTTTCCCTAGCTGAGCCAATACCTCATTTATTTCTGGTATTGGGTAAGCATCGGCTATCGTTACCGAATTTAGCTTTCTATAATCGATTACCATTCTATGCTTCTTTTTGCCACTTGCGTCAATTTTTTTCGGTACAACCCACACTGGTGAGTTGTATGGCGACCTTGAAGGTCTTATGATTCCGTCTTCTAATAGCTTCTGAACTTGTTCCTCTACTTCAGATTTTAGAGAGATTGGATAAGAATAAAATTTTCCATAGATTGGTGTTTCAGAAGAGGTTCGTATTTCGCCAACAACTTTTGTTGTAAAGGTCAATTTTTCATCTGGATCAGAAAAGAGGTTTGAGTAAGTGGTTACTATTTTGTCTAATTTGGTTTTTTGTGAAAGGCTCATATGATCTGTCCTAAGGGTTGTATTGTGTACCTGATTCGAAAGCAATTCTTTAAGATAAATTTTTATATTATTATTTATAGTCATGAAGTTGTGTCGGGTGTTTATAACAACACCTAATTCTTTAAGGCTGTCATTACCAAGTATAGCGTGGAATGTTTTTAACTCAGGTAAAAGGAAAAATTTTATAGGAATTTTTATTCCAAAGAGGTTTGTATTGGTGTGATGAGTAATTTTGACGTCTCCTCCAATTGAATTCGCAAAAAATATTTCTTTGTTGGGAATGGGATTGGCAACAAGATTTGGTTTGATATAGTTTTTGCTGGATCCTGTATCTATTAATATTTTTAGAACTTGTCCATCTTCCTTTTTGCATTCGAAATATGGAAGGGAGGACGTATTTAAATGAATCAGTCTAAAAAATGAATGTCTGAAATATTAGATGTGTTAACATCAGAGTTATAATTATCCGGAATATTTTGCTCTTCCAGGTACTCTTGAAGGGGTTGATTATATTCATTGTCAGCTCTTTGCATCTCTTCTTGGTATGAATCGTCATTTATAGAGTCTAGATTACCTTGAACTGGATAGGTATTGTCTGCATTTATGTGAAAATTCCGTTGTTGCTTCCTAGCTTCGGGATAATCGTGTGGTGGTCGTTTACCATGTTGATCGTGGTTGGCTGGCCGGTTCATGTAGTTTATTTTCTTAGTTTGAACACTTTGATCAATTTCCATCGGCTCTGGTCTAGCTTGAGGTTTTGGTCCAAATGGACGAGGTGGAAAAGGCTTATACTGCTGCTGATTGTTTGTTATTTGTCCATATTGCTGAAAATTTCTTTGTGGTCCGGAATAAAATTGATTTTCAAATCTTTGGCGTGGTTGTTGATAATTGTTTTGATTATAATTATTTGGTGGACGTGGAGGTGGAGGTATGTGAGCAAGATGAGGATAAAATGGTTGGGGGGCGCGTAAATGCTGGTTTCTTGGAACTTGTGGAATAGGATTGAAGACTTTTTTTTGTAAATTGTTCCTATTGTGTGCGAAACTGGACCTAAAATTTTGGTTTTCTAGTTTGAGGCAAAGATGTAAAGCTTGTGGCAGGTCTACCGGTTCTCGCATACTGAGCAAGCTCGGTAAATCGCCCTTGAGTCCTCTAACAAACGTGTCCAAGGCTTTATCCCTATAGGTTTGAGTTAAGAGGTTCATTGCTTCGTGTCCCACTTCCATGCAGCTTATTTTATTTAAAATAAGTGATAGGTGTGAGTATACCTTTTGGTAAAACTCTTGGATTGTTTCATTACCCTGAATAAGGGAATTTAATTGATACTCCAAAGTACCTAAATCCCTCTTATCAGCATAATGAAGCATCAAGCATTGTGAAATGCTTTCCCAATTCAACGGAGTGTTGTATGACTCAAGCACTGCGTCAGCATTCCCAACTATTTTGTTTCTAATAACACTTAAAATACCGAAGTATTTTGGTGTTCCTTTTAATGGTTCGTAAATCTGTAATATCCGGTTAACGGACTTTTTCCAGGAACTATATTCACCTGGCTGTCCTGAGAATTCTCTTAGGCATCGAACTACATCTGGAATCCGATCCAGATCTTCTAACCTCGCTCTATGTTGGGGATCAATACTTTGATCAACTCGCTGTACATTTACGGGGCCTCGAAGGGTATTGATTAAATTCCTAGTTTCAGCCTGGACTACTTCTGATACTATTGCCCTTATTGTGTTTTGTAAGTCCCCTAAGCCTAAGCCTGCTTGTTCTTGCTGATTAGCGTTTAGTACGGGTGGTCTTAGTAGGTTGTTTGGGTTTGCCATGTCTGTCTCCGTCGAGTCGTAAGATTAAAAATAACCAAAAGTATAGAAATGCAAAAAAAAATTTTTTAAAACAAATTATTATTTCAAATTAAATTTTAGTTATATCTTTGCAAATTTATTTTGTTCAGTTTTACTAATAAGATGATTATATTAAATTTCGCCTTATTTCGCTTAAAAAATTTTAAAATTTCGGTTTCCACTATTCTTATATTTTTAGAAAATATTATTATATCTTAGAAAATCTATTTTAAAATTTTAAATTATTCACTTAAATTCAATTATTTATGTTTTTGTATAGGAAATATTAGATTCACTTTAAAAAAATGTACTTTAAAAAATTTGTATTAGATTCTCTTTTGGTTTATCATTTCTTTTAGATTTTCTTTAATTTATACTGCTTAAATTTCTAGAGCTTACAATAACAGGAACATTGTTGTCCCACGACGACGGTGTGGATTGCTTCCCTTTTGTTCGTTCTCTCGATCGATGACTCAGGATCCTGCTGCCGTACTTTGCTTCGTGCTTCGTGGTGTGCTATGTCTATAGACTCTAGTACTCAATGTCCTTTTTGGTTCGGGACCCAGGAAAGAAAAAAAGGAAACTACTTTATTTAAAAAGTTTTCGCGACGGGGTACTTCACGCCGATTTACGCTTCAGTTAATATTTTTTCTATTTTTTTGCGTTTTTTACGAGACAAAGAGACGAGGTACTTCACGCCGATTTACACTTTGATTGTATTAGCTAAACGCGACCTGGGCCCCACGTTGGGCGCCAATTAAACTTTCATTTATTAAATTAAGTTAAAAAAAAATATTTTTCGCTTGAAAGCGATCTTTATTATTCCAATTATAAACTTAAACTAAACTAACATTTTTGTAACTTAAATACTACACCTTAAGCTGCTCTGCCGCCGGCATTGTTTTGTTGTTGTTTTATTTTGGGGACACGATGTTGCTGACGTTTAGTCTCACGGTATGTTGAACTGCAGCGGATGCGCGTGTGTTGGAAACCACGGTGTCAGCATATTATTCATTATTTGTAGAAAAAATATGTATTACGTTAACTATTGATATCAGCATATTATTCATAATGTGAGGAAATAAATGTTTATCACATTAACTTATATGAGCATTTCCACCAAAAAGTCAACCGAGACGAAAAAATTAAAAATTGTTGATAACAATGTTTGATGTCTTATTAACATAAGGAAGCAATCAAATTTAAGTAATTTATATACATTTTACATTTATTCATATTTCATTGCGAAATATTCGGATGCAAAGAGCGCAAATGTGAAATATTGCTTATATTGATATATCTTTGGTATGTCTTGTCTTTATAACAGTTATTAAACAGAAACAAAATGCATTGACTTTTGCTTGCTCAAATCTTTCTAGGAGTATAAAGAATGAAAAAACAAAATCATAATTAACCACGCAATGAAAGACAACGGTAAATTTTTGATTTGCTTTTTCGTTTAGTTAGTTGTCACGTTCGACATGCAAAAAGAACATTTTTACTCAGTGCATCGGAAGGATATGCAGTAAGCTTACAAAATAATAATCTTAAATTGAGTTTATTCATGCGACTTTAAAAAAAAAGTGAACCGGTAAAAAAAAGAAAAAATTTGTGTTATTTTAACTTGTATAAAGTTGGTCACGAGCGACATGGTAAATGAAAAATTCAAAATTATTTTTTAGATCAATTATTAATGTTAATACGCACTTAAAAAATTTTTATTTTAAATGTAGATGAGCACAAACAACGATGAAAAAACAAAAATATATGTTTATTATACTTACACAAAACCATACTCATGAAATTTTTTTAAGTTTTTTATTATTATGTTTGAATAAATATTTTTGTTGACTTATGCATAGTTTCTGTATTTGTATTTCATTATAGAGCAGAAAAAAAAACAACTATGGTGATCGAAAAAAGTGTCACGTGCGACATGTCACGTGCGACTATCTCTTTTATTGAATAAAAAAAATATAAATCCTTTATGTCTACAATGCTGGCCATTTTTAAGGAACATCAATGCACAACACTAAAGAAAAATTACATAAAAACATTGCTTCCCATTTCGCTGAAATCCGCGTTTGATTTTTTTTGCCACGAAAACCACTTCTGTTTTTGGCCACGTGCGACCACCTTGGTTTTTTGCTAATATCTTGAGAACTAAAAATGACCCAACAATTGACAATACCAATAATTAAAGGGCTAATTAAGAGCTATAAAGCTAAATTATAATGAAATTTTTTCACTTGAAATGTGTACAAAGTCACATTCGACACCATGGAAATGCCCATATGGTGTATTCAGGTACTTATAATAGAATTTTATGGCATCATTTGTATAAAAAATTCAGAGCAGTTTTAAAAGAACCTAATCAGATTATTCCTATCAGGTTTGAATGCCTCTCAGGTTCTCTTCAATTTAGTCAAATCTTTCAAAAAGCTTAAAAAAAAAATTAAAGCAAAAAAAAAACACTGTAACGTGTTAGGCTGTTGATTGAACTAATTAAGTTGCTAACAATATATTTTTTTTGTATTGTTTTAAAAATGTGCCTGAAGCGTATGACTAAAAATATGACGGCATATATATTGAATGTCCTTTAAGTCAGCTTGAGAGAGAGGCTTTTTAAAATAAGACAAAAAAAATTGTTTTCTCTAGATGTTGTTGTGGTGCTTGTTGTCGCTTTTGGCGCATCCCAAGTGTTTTCTGTTTGTTTTTATTGTTGAACTTAGTATTCTAGTTTACTTTTTATACCCTAAACCTGAAAGGTCAGGGTATATTAACTTTGTGCAAACGTTTGTAACGCATAGAACGAAGCGAGTCCGGTATAGAAAAGTATATATATTCTTGATCAGCGTCACCACGTGAGTCGAGCTATCTATGTCCGTCCGTCCGTCCGTCCGTCCGTCCGTCCGTCCGTCTGTGTGTTGTCCGTATACACAGGATAAGAAGAAGGAGTTGAGATAATTGGATGAAACTTGATACACATGGTCACATATACCCAAGGATCTGCACTATTGAATATTTTTGGAATCCGCCCACGGACACGCCTACCTCCCATACAACGCAAAAATTTAAAGCTGCATAACTCAGCTCATAACTAGCCTACAACAATAAAATTTGGTATGTATGTGTTTTATATCAACACAAAGATGTCTTTCAAAAATGGAAGTCATCCGCTTACGGACACGCCCACCTCCCATACAACCCAAAAATTGAAAACGCAATAAATAAGCCTCTGTTAAACCTACAGAGCTAAAATTTGGCACATATGTTGTTTTTAACAAAACAAAGACGGTTTTGAAAAATGGACATCGTCCGCCCACGGACACGCCTACCTCCCATACAACGCGAAAATTTAAAACTGCATAACTCAGCTCATAATAAGTCTACAATAACAAAATTTTGTATGTGAGTGTTTTATACCAACACAAAGATGTCTTCGAAAAATGGACGTCAACCGCTCACGGACACGCCCACCTCCCATACAACCCAAAAATTGAAAATGCAATAAATAAGCCTCTGTTTAACCTACAGAGCTAAAATTTGGCACGTATGTTTTTAATAACAAAAAAAAAGATGGTTTTGAAAAATGGACATCGTCCGCCCACGGACACGCCTACTTCCCATACAACGCGAAAATTGAAAACTGCATAGCTCACCTCATAATTAGCCTACAACAATAAAATTTGATATGTATGTGTTTCATACCAACACAAATATGTCTTCGGAAAATGGACGTCATCTGATCACGGACACGTCTACCTCCCATACAACCCAAAAATTGAAAACGCAATAAATAAGCATGTGTTTAACCTACAGAGCTAAAATTTGGCACGTATGTTTTTTATGACAAGACAAAGATGGTTTAGAAAAATGGACTTCATCCGCCCACGGACACGCCCATTTACAATTAATTTTTTTTTTTTTTTGAAAAGTGGGTTTAGGGTATTTCATAGTCGGCCTAGACCGACTTTAGACTTTCTTTACTTGTTATATTTATCTGATGTATTGCTGTGTTAAAGTTGAATACAAACAATCGTGCAAACTTTTTGTGTTGTTTTTATGAAACTTCTTTAAGTTTATGTCAGTGCTTAAAGGCTTTCAATTGTGCTTTATGTGCTTTATTTTGCGCATATTTCGAGCAGTTTTTAATGGAAAACATGACACCGTTTTTATTTAATTTTTTTTTAACAAACAGTTCAGCGCAATAAGCTGTGAAACAACAGCAAAGAGATTTTTTCAAAAACAAAAAAAAAAAAATAAATAAATCAAACCAAAGACATTCACAGCAAACAAGCCAAAATAGCTCTTTAGTTGCGGACAGCAAAAAGTGGTTTTATTTCATGCTGCTTTTAACACAAAATTTAAATTTTCTTTATATATTTTTATATATTTCTACACTTCTAACTGTCTGCACAAATCAAGCCGTTTGTTTTCACATTCAAAGTGGAACAGTGAGACTTTCTAAGTCCACAAAGCTGCTAAAATCACTTTCATTATATTTTGGCAGCTGCTGTTTTATTATTTGTTTTTGTTTTATGAGTTTTTTGTGTTTTTTTTTTTTTTTTTTTTTTTTTTATTTCTTGCTAACTCAAGGCAGCGTTTTTCATTTTTATTTTATGCCTTAGTATAGCAGACCTACATTTGTTGCTTTTGTTTAGTGAAAAGGTGTCACCTGGTTGTTTTGTTTGAAGCCACACGCATCCTGAGTTATTCAATTGTCTCAGCAAAACTGGCTGAAAATACTTCTAGTGGCACTGGCACTGCAGCCACTTAAGTAGCTAAAAACTGACTGCTGCTCTTGTTTATACCATAAACTGTTTGTGTGCCTTTTCTTCTATGTCACTTTTGCTTTTTCTTCTATTTTTTTTTTTTTTTTTTTTTTTTTTTGCTAAGATCTCTTTTAAACTGCTTTTGATGATGGCTTTCAGTGGCTAGAATCTGGCAACAGCCAACCAACCAACCATTCGTCTGTGATCTAAAGTTTAAATTAAATGAAAACTTTTTCAATTACATCAACGGAAATAAAACTCCCAGCAAAATGTGCCAAACAGAGGCGTTAGCAGTAGCGGCAACTAAATAGTGTATGACTGACTTGTTTTTCCCCTCATTCTTCTTCTTCTTCTTCTTCATTCGCTCAAAGCAAGTGCTAAACAACAAAAACACAACCTTTTGTTGATACAAAAAAGTCTTTAAGTTTGTGTTTCTAGTTCAAGTAAAATAAGGTGACCAGGACGAAAAAGGTATTTCGTTATATTTTGCTTTAATCTTTTAAGAAAACCATTAAGCTTAGTTGAAGATAATCTTTTAAGTTTTAGTTGATTTATTTATTTTCTCTAGAATACAACACAACACAACAGAAAGCAATAAAAGGTTGCACAAATATTTCAAAGCTATCATCAAATTGAAGTGTGACAGGAAGTGTATCGAGCATAAGGCGTAAAAAAAAATGTAGGTTCTCGGTTAAAAAAATACAATTGACTTGCTAGCAGTATCAAAATTAAATTTTCAGTTAACGCTTTGAAGCACGTTTTGAGAAAAGCGATATATACTTAGTTATCTTTGTATAGAGTTTGTATTGAATTCTTTTGCAAATAAAATGGAAACGCACAAAAAATTTTGAAAAACCACATTTGGTATTAATTTGTAGCCATTGTGTCTGGCCGTGTTGACTCTGAGGTTCAAAAGGTTAATTTGTTTTCGTTATAAGAACAACAATAACAACTTTAAGTTTTTAATTTGCTTGGCTTGAGCTTGTAATTTTATGCTTAATGGACTTAATTTGAATGCAAAGAACTTTAATTTCAGCTCACAAATAATTAATTTGTAGAAACCAAAAATTTAATGCTTCACGTGATTGTGAAAAATTTTGTCATCCAATACAAGTCGAAACTAATAAAGCTTTGACGTTCGAAAATGAACAAATTTTTGTAGTTTGACTAATTTTTTTCATAACGATTGTTTCATAAACGAATTGTTTATAAAGTTTTAATGAAACGGAAATAGGCTAATTCAAAAGGAAATAATTTTTTTATAGTTCATGAAATAGTATAGTTTTTTTTATAGGTAATGAACTATATGTGAAACAATTTGTGCTCGTATAAAAGTACTCGGGCACAAGAGTCTCGAGTATACGACGCAATTTCATGTTGTTGAAAGCTACGAGTACTTAGAAAAACTGTGAAGTGATTGAAAAAAAAAAATTAATGTCACATTGCTATAAGGCTGAATGCATACAAGCTTTGCTGAACCAGAACCAAGGTATATTTATAAGGGAGGCTACGTATTATGACAACTTAAAATAAGCATGCGAGTATTGCTGATGCGAGAAAATTTTGGTTGCAAGTTTAGTACTTTTTTTTGTTTTTTTAAAAAAGTTTGTTTTTGAAACAAAAGGTACAAATGCGGATGATTGCGTACGTTTACATACTTCTCATAAGACGTTATTAAAATTTCAGAGAAGAGATAAAATAATAATACTTCAAAACCTGAATTGAACATATTTTCGATTTATACTTGGTCTGTTTCCATACTAGCTTTAAGTAAGGATCGAGGATTAGAGATTAATTTGATTTTATGACAAAATGAGCAAATTTGTGAAAAAGTACAGAAACGGTTTTAAATGAGTTTCCAGAACAACAGTTTTTTTTATAAAAGAATAAAATTTAAATAAAAAAAAAAAACAAAAACAAATTGGCCATTTCAGCCCTTGAAAGGACTTTGACCGAGCTTCTTATGATCAATTGTGTTGTGTGTGTTATTAAATGTTTGCACACAATTGACCGAGAACTG
The DNA here is from genome assembly GCA_958299015.1 of Tetanocera ferruginea. NCBI lineage: Eukaryota > Metazoa > Arthropoda > Insecta > Diptera > Sciomyzidae > Tetanocera > Tetanocera ferruginea. Next base: position 144,476,997 of record OY282641.1, read on the forward strand.
GACCTACATGTTTTATGCCGACTCCGAACGGCTCATGTTCTCAAGAAGCTTTACATGGCATTATTTACTCTCTGAGGTTTGCCATTGTCTGCAGAGAGGTGGTGACCGATCAGAAAAATTTTTTATTGAAAAAAACTTTTTCGCCGCGGCTGGGGATCGAACCCGGGCTCTCGAGCATGCTAAGCCACACACTTAACCTGCATGCCACGGACACCACAAAATGCTTTAAAATTTAAATGCTTCACTCAAAACACTTCCGTTTCCGTTAGTTTTGGTAACTTTTCCTAATTTTATTAATTTGCGAAACAATTGCATACATTTTTTTCACAATACAACACAACAATTTAATTTTATCACTCTGACAATCAGGTGTTTAAAGCTCAAGATTCGCGCTCGGAGAAATTTTTCAAGTAAAATTGGAGTAATAGAGAGTAGCAAACAGTGACATTTTGCTTGTTCTTCTTCTCTCTCGTGCTGGAAAATGTGTAAAGAAACGCGTTCGAGTAACTTCAAGTTAATTGAAGTGAATAGGAAAACAGACCTATAACTTTACTATTTATAAAAAAAATAAAATAAAATAAAATGGCAGCTTGCTGTTTTAGAGGTGTTCGACACCTAGGCTAAGACATTTCGACTTCAAAAAATACGTACCCAAACTTTGATGATTAGTTCGTTAGGTATTTTTCTTCGTTTGGTCTGTTTCGTTAGTTTGGACTCAAAGCATTTTACCATGGTTTTTGGTGGGCTATTTAAGAACATGAATTCGGTACGTTTCATTAAAGTGTTACATCAATTTGACTCCGCGTTTATTTCTCCGTATGTTGCATACGTGGCTAAAGAAGTTTCACTTTAAAAAGAAGTTTTGTTGATATATACTACTTTTTCAATACTTTAAATGGCATCCCTTTGTTAATACTAAAAACTTTTTCAATACTGAAAATATCATTCCTTCACAAATAAGCATGCAAGAAATATAATTTGAAGGGAAGTGTCAAATACGTAGCTTACCTTATAAATATGCCCTGAACCAGAACTAATGGCGTTTTCGTTTCTCTTAAAAAAAAAATGTTGCCTTATCGCGGTGCAAAATGTTTTCAATGTTACCCGCAACCCTGTAAAAGTGCATGTTTTTCCTACTCAGGAAATGTCAACATTTAATAAACGAATGCAACCATCCTTGTCTAACGCATGCATTTCATAATATTGCCGTTTTAAGAACAGCTGATATGCAGGCCAACATTCTCCCCTGAGAAAGCTTCGCAGGGCAGAAAATCCACCTTTTTTGCCAAGTGTGATAGCCCATTCACAATGACAACAACGGGCGACGGACGACAGGTCTCCACTCTGTCGTTGTAGAGAAATTTCGGGCGATTTGAATTATTTAAACGCGACAACAACAAGCTGCAGCAGAAAGTGCTTAGTGAAATCAGCAATATTTTTTCAGGTTATTGAATTGAATTTAAATTAAATTATATTATTGAATAAACTCACATCAAAATTTGCAATTAAATATATAAATTGAAAACAAAAACGAGCACTCGAGCAGCCGGCATGAAAAAAACACGAATGTTAACAATGGCTGACATTTACTTTTGTCGTCTGTTTTTGTCGCCAAATTAGAATTAAATTGAAACTGGCTACAGCTACATTTGATGTCGGGCAACAATGTCGTCGCGATTGTCTCCAAAAGTTCATCCCATAAGAAATACATGTGAAAAAAGTGACGTGCGATGAGTGCGAAATTTTAAGAAACGAACACAGAATTAACTCACCCGTTTGCACTTACTTCAGAATCGAACACGAAAAAAGGCAAGGGCAGTGAAAAGGCAACATTTTTTGGTAGTAACGAAAACGCCATAAGAAAAAGTGCAAACATTTTACCGAAAATAGTATCGTAACTGGCTTGAGTCTTGACTATAATGTACACAAAGGATACCCAACAAGTTCTTTAAAAATCACCTGAAATAGTACCGTAGTTAGTCTGTTTGATGTTAATAAAGTATTAAAAAACGTATGACTATATTCGGTCATAATAAACCAATGAATACACGAAGAGAAATTTGTGCTGAAAACAATCCCAAATCAATTAATTTTGCGAGTGATTCTAAGCCATAATATTCTTGATATCAAGCCTTAATGTGATTGTTCATCAAAAAACTAACACGCCCAATCGTGTTTTTTGTATGTGATTTTATTAAAACCATTTGAGCATTTATCAAAAATTTATTATGCCCACATGCGTCCATTATAAGAAATTTTTGGATTGTTTGTCAAAAAATTAAAATGCTCACTTGAGCCCAATTTATGTCATTTTGGTATTGTTTATAAAAAAAATGCATGTACAATGCATGCTGTTTATGGATCGTTAATAAAAAAAAATGAATATGCCCAATCTAGGAATTGTTTATCAAACAAAATATGTCAAATGTCAACAATATTTTGGTACAAGAAAAATTATGACAAAATTAACAGCTGGCTTAAGCAATAAAGGAACCCAACAAACAAAAAAAAAAAGAAACATTGTCGATAGTATCGTAAGTGTAGACGTAGAATTCCGTTAAAGTTGTAACCTCTTCTACTTTGTCTTTTTGGTCCGACTGTTTTGTCCATTTGCATGTATTTTTATACCCCCACGCATACTGCGTAAGGGGTATATTAATTTTGTCACGACGTGTGTAACGCCCATAAGGAGGCGTGGTAGGTATAGAAAAGTCCGTCCATGTCCATCTGTCTGTCCGTCTGTCGGTCTGTCTGTCTGTGGACACGATAACAGCCGTAATATTCAAGCTATCGTAATGAAATTCGATATATAAGCTTTTTTTAAAAAAAATAAGATCAAGTTCGAGAATGGGCTAAATCGGATGAAAAGCACGCCTACCTCCCATACAACCCCAAAATTAAAAACTCTATAAAGAGGCTAATATTGAAGTTACAAAACTGAAACTCAGTATTTGAGTATTCTATATCAAAACTAAAGTGTGTTTGAAAAATGGGCGTCATCCACCAACTAACACGCCCACCTCCCATACAACCCCAAAATTGAAAACTTTATAAAGAGGCTAATATTAAAGTTACAAAACTGAAACTCGGTATTTGTGCATTCTATGTCAAAACTGGGGTGTGTTGAAAAAATGGGCTTCATACACATACTAACACGCCCACCTCCCATACAACCCCAAAACTGAAAACTTTATAAAAAGGCTTATATTTATGCTGCAGGAAAGCAATTTGATATGTTTTTATATTTTAGACAAATAAAAATAACAAAATCTTCTAAAATCTCATACAAAAAGCTCTCCAATTTAAGATTCTTTAACTCTTAAGAATCGGCCGTGGGGGTATGTTAACTTCGGCCAAGTCGAAGGTATACCTTACTAGTTTATTGATCTTTCGAAAATAAACAAATAAATTAATAACACTCAATTGGGGACTTCTTATCGAGACCAAAACAAAGAAAAAGTTTAAAGTTAGCATGATACAATGAGCAAGCAAAAAAAAACAAGCAAAATATCCAATTTTTTTGATCATTTGGTTAAGTTTGACAGGTTGAGTTCAGGCTAAGCAAAATTCCTTTTCATTGGTTTCACTTTCGTCTCTGCCCGATACATAATTTGCGAGCTACAGTCAGTTTAACTACTAATTTCAAAATAAAATTAAGACCCCGATTTTAAAAAAAAATCATATGGTACCTATATCTCACGCTGAGCACATGTGCTTTCCATTAGAGCCACTTCCGTCTCCGTCCGATGTTTAGTTTGCGAGCTACACTTTCGTCTCTATCCGATGCATAACTTGCGAGCTATGCATTAAAAATAAAAATTGAAATTTAACGCCATCTATTGAGTAAAAGTATAAAATGAAATATAATACAACTAGTTAATTTCATAAGAATTAAATCTAACCGCATCACAGACCCATTTCGTTAAATTTGACAATTAAAGTTCATTGCCTGAGTTGAAAAGAGGTTGTGAATGACATCTTGTGTTAAAATAGAGCAGTCGTTTCTAAGTAATACATACAAGAACCCAATAAAAAAGTAGTACATACAAGAACCCAATGAAGAAACCTGCTCAGTTTGTATAAAACAAAAATAATACAATCAAAAACAATGAAACAAAAAGAAAATAGCAGCATGCCAGACAGCTGATGATTGATTTTCTTATACAACACGTGCATATTTCTTCTTATATTTTACTTTTTTGTGACTTTAATATAATTGTGATAAAATCCAAAATTAAATATTTATTCAGCGCAGGATATATCTGATATTTAAGTATATATAATATCATTTAACAACGAGTATTAAAGGCTGTAGGTATACACTAAAGTATTGGTGAAAACGTTTCATTTGCTTGAAAAAATTTGTTAAAACGACCCCATACAAATCGTGCTGCAAGACGTAATTCTACGTAATAAAGAAAATAACAAGATTACAAGAAACGAATTTAAAATGTAATATTTCATATTAGGTATATTTCACCTAAGTCGGAAAGAATAATATAATTTTTTTATTTATTTTCTGCACTTTTATACACTTTTGTACTAGCAGAAACAAAAACCAACTGATAATCATGTGGTTTGGTTGCTCATTGTTTTATGTACAAAAACACAACAACAAATTTAATTTTTTTTTATAAACAAGCCCAAGATAACACTTATTTAGCACAAATTAACGTGTTTATCAAAAAAGTTTTCAAGCCTAATTTCTGGCAGAAACTGTGACCTAATTTCTGTGAGCATGTTTTGCTATAATTTTGAGCTCTATTGAGCTAATTTCAGTTGCGAAAGCTTTGAGCTTGATTTTCGCCCATTTTTTTCTCTCCGTGTGCCCGATTTTTTTTCTCTTTTGCTGATTCCTTCGACTTTGGTGTATAGTGGTGGATCCATGGCTCATACATGATAACTTCATCAGAGACGGCTTACCCGTCAAAAATATCATGCACTTGAAGAGCATCTTGAACGCCCTAGTTTTTGTTTTTAGAGCATTCATTCGTTATTTTGAGATATTCTTTAGTGATTATGAAGATGATAATTTTCTGTAATAGCCTGAGCAATTGCTTGTAACGTAAACTTTAAGTGAGAAAGTTCACAAGCTTTTACACATAAAAATTTTAGTTGCAGCCCTGTCTGAGGAATTTCTTCGACCTAAATGTTTTGTCACCACCCAACAGAGAAGCGAAACGGTTTCTCAAAAAATTAGGAATTCGGAAAAAAAACATATAATACAGTTAATAATATCACGACTTGTGGAATAGTTTTTATGTTATGAAAAATTTAAGCGAAATATTATTGCATATAATCTTCTAATATATAAAAATCTCGTGTCACGGTGTTAGTGTTTGAACTCCTCCGAAATGGCTAAACCGATTTTAATGAAATTTTTTTGTATATTTGTTAGGAATGAGAATAGGTCGTAAAGTATTTTTCAGCCTCCAAACTGCGAGAGGCGTAGCACTTTTCCAAAAACACAAATTTTCGGCTTTATTGTGGCCTATAAATCACACATCAATGAAACTTTGGTAAGAACTTACTATTGAGTCTTGATCTTCGATTCTCAAATTTGAACGATCTTTGGAAAGGGTGGCACGGTACCGCCCGTAAAGTTAAATTTTTCGATATCGCATAGAGTTTGATATAAAGTAACTGACTGTCCAGGTCTTTGAGTTATAAAACAGACACGGATATGGGAAAACGGGGCGTGGTTTCACCCATACAATTAAAATTTTCAATACAGAATTGATATTGAAGTAAAATTCACAGAACATTTAAACTCAGAATGGAGTTGCTATTTGGTGGTGTCCTGCTACTGGAACGGTCATTGAACAATGGGTGGATCCGTTCATATAAGACACATTTTTTTTACATTGAATCGCTTTGGAATTAATAGTCACATATTAAAGAAACTCGGTTTTGAGTAACTATTTGGAGATATCCTACTACTAAGAAGTACTCAAACTAAAACGGGTATTGAAAAAGGTGAATGGCTTTTCTCATAAAAGACAATTTTTTATATTTAAAAGCTTTGGAAATAATGGTCACAGAATATTGAAACACAGAGAAGAGTCACAATTTGTTGATGGCCTTCTATTGGCAAACTGGACAGACATTGGACAAGGACGGCAGAAACGCGCCGGGTACCAACTAGTAATTTAATAAAAAACTTGGTTTTCAGATTTTATGACTGTGATGTTTAGGAAAAATACTTCTTCATGGTCATTTCTGAAATATTGAATTGTAAGTTGTGACAATCTTGCATCAAATGAATGATATCACGTGGTAGATTCCGAAGGAATAGGGACTTGTTCAAATTCTGTTACCAACATAAGAAACTAACCGGTTACTTAAACACGGCATTGTCATTGAAATGGTTCAATTGATACCTCATATCTACCTTTGAACTTCATCGGTAACCGATCTAACAAACACGGTACACGTATAAATACAGTTTTATAGAAATTAAGTTACTTTTATGAAGTCAAAATATAGTAAATTTTACTGGTGTTCGCGTTTAATACTCGACTGATCTATTCTAAAAACCCGATAAGACCAAACAGTTTTTATTTACGAACCCACGTCCTCTGCATGTCAGTCAAGCACACCTCTACTGAAATCTAAGTAACGATTATATAATTGTAGTATGTCATATTTAAAAACTATTGATACAGTGCTGAGATAAATGATGTCTGTTCCGCGACTAACACAACGGACTCGTTCCGTGACGAGTTATATCGAGCATGTGCTGTGATAGGTTAAATATGAGTTTCACTGGATATGGCTAGAGTAAAAAGCAATGACTCTGCTTTCTCCGAAGGACATTTATTAGCTGATATCTCAGAATTTTTTAATCATATACAAATTTCCTGACATAAATTGTCCCATTCAACGTTTTAAAATTAGCAAATTGTTTTGCCACCTATTCGTTTGTGTCATAATTAAAGCATAGGTGAAATTTTTATTAAAGAGCTTTAACCTTCTTGACAAAGAAATCATTGGTTCAAAAATTATTTTCATGCAAAAAATATTATTAAATGTCCTAGAGATCTTTTCAAGAACTCATGGATATGCATTTTTTTATATTATCACATACATTGCACAAATTTAAGAACTCATCTTCATTTGTTTTGTTTTATTATATTTAACTACGTTAAGGTTTTTAACATATAACACATGTTTTTTCATGATTACAGGCTTTCACAAATATTTTTTTTTCCTTTAATTTAAAATTTCATGCCTTAAAAGAATATATTTACTTTTAATAATAAGGCAAAAATTTATTTTGTTCATTTTTAATTACAAAATAATTATATTTTCAATGATTTTTTAAATATATGTACGCATAAAACACAAAGTAATCCACAAGAGTCAAAACTGTAATTGAAAAAAAAATTAAACAAAAAACCAAGCAATTCATTTAGAAAACAAACAAAAATAATTACAAAGGTACTTACAAGTACTTAAAAAATTTTCAAAATTTAAAAAAACTGTTAACAAAATAAAAAACAAAAATAAAAAGCACTGTAAATATAAAATTGTCGTTAATATATAAAAAAAAATCTAAAACTTAAGTTAAGCAAAAACTACTCTAATACATATAAGCAAGAGTTTTATAAAAAAAAAATACTCAATGTATATATAAAATAAAAACTTGAGCAACTTGATTTAATACAATTTTAAGACAATTTCCAAAATATTTTATTTGAAACAAAGCAAATGCTGCAAGTTTATAGTTTATACACACAAATAGGAAACCTTGAAAAAATGCCTAATCTTTAACAGAGAACCATAGATTTAAAAGTGGTTTTTTTTTACTTTTGTTTTTACATTTCTACAGTGTTTTATAAAAGAAATTTGAACAAAATATTTCACAAATAAACATTTTACAAAAGTAATGTTTGCTAAAAAATATTAAACTATTTGTAGGTTATGTTATAGAAAACTTAAGCAAAACATGTATACCAAGTAGCTGTAGCAGCAGAAAGCAAATCTAGCTATACAATTTTATAAACCAAAAATGTTATATAAAAAAAAAAAAAATACAACAAAAATTATAAAAAATCATATATTAATTTTTATTAATAAAAACAAAACAAAAAAATATCACTCAAGCTGCATCAACACTTATACACAGACATTAGCAACTAAAACAATCACATTTCACGCTGTGTCTCACAATGAATGAATATCTTAGCGCAACACTTTTATTTCACAAAAACAACAACAAAAAGTTATATTGTAAACAACATATTAGTAAATAACAGTTTATAAAATGCAACAGTAAACTGCAAACTTTTAATATAAAAATATTTATTTAATTTAACACTTTAGCATTAAAACAATGTTTATAAAATAATTTCTATACATAATGTTATTTTTTTTTTTTTTTTCAAAACAAAAGCGTAACTAAAAACAATTTTAGCGCATATTTTTTGTATTTATTTGAAAACAAAATGTTTATTTACTTCTTATATTAGAATAAGCATTAGATTATTTACTGTTAGTTATAAATAGTTATTAAATAGTTATAAATAAATGAAAATTTTTAGACCTAAATTTAAGACACAAAACAGATTATATATATATTAAAAATATATATATTAAAAACAAAAAGCTTAAATGCAAAATTTTAGCATAATTTAGTTATTAACTAAATAAAAATAAAACCATTGTGAAAAATTGTAAATTATTTATGCTAAGAAACGATTAATAAATAAAAATAAAATATATAATGAAAAACTAAAATTATGTTTTTATTTTAACTAAATTTTGACATACAAGAAGTGAGTTGCATTCAATGAGGTCATCACAAAATTAACTCGTAATGAAATAATTTGAAATTTATTATTATTTCTTAACTTAAACTCACATAATCCAAATGTAGACTGCGCACTCTACGCAGCGTTGTAATTAAAAATATCCAATTGTTACTTCAGACTCCAGAAAAGACGCGACAAGTCCAGAGGATATCTAGAGGGTGAAAAACGGTATATATGCGGTCGTGCGTTATCGTATTGAGCACAGAATTGAGCCATGCCTTTTCAACTAGCAGCTTTTAAGTGATCCTACCATTGTCCTTAATTTTTCCTTTTATGATATAGAATTCATTTTCGTCACAAGTGATGCTGCTACCTTATTCATTGTCCAAGTCCAATTTTCCATCTCGGAAACAGGCAAACCATCGTTGCACTGTGCGGTCGTTACAGGTATATGGTCCCAAAACCCGCTTAAATTCATTCGCTGTTGAATTTTTTTTAATTCTTAAACATAAACAGGTAAAACTGAAAACTGAAAACAAATATTTACTCCTAATTACTGCTTTAATATTGTTGTATCTCGTTCAACATCAAAGTACCATTAGAAAACAAACTGAAATTAATTTTGTTTTCTCAGTTGCTAAACCTTGAGCTCGTGTATTTTCTATGTCAATAAAATATATCCTCAACTGTCTCAAAATATGACCTTTAGCAGTTCTTAAAACTCTTATTATGTAATAAAAACATATTATTTAAATGAAAAATGTCAAAATATTCTAAAAAATTTTTCGAACCTTTAATATTTGCTCAAAATTTGAGCAAAAGCAAATGTCTCATACAAAAAAAAAAAATAGATTCATCATGCAAATTTGATTTTTACGTTTCCAATAACCCAAAATTTTGATCTTTAAAATAAGCTATCCTGAGAGGTTAAAGTATGAAAGCAAAATACTTTTACGTTCTTAAATTTCACTGAGCTTACTTCTTGCAACTCATTTTGCAATGAATGGAATTCGGATATATTGATAAAACTTCTTGGAGTTAAAGCTAAAATGGTTTTTTAGCGTGTCTATTAGGGTGTATCGACTTATATGGGAAAAATCTTGCCCCAATTCCGGTACCAACATTAAAAAGTACATGAAAAATCCTTTTCATTGGTGTATTTTGTTTTTATTTGAACCAATTTTGACTTCCCCCGAATTGCATTTTTGTGTATTTTTATCATTTTTTGCACTAAAGACCCACTAAGGGTTGATTTAAAAATAATATCAAGCTTATCAATCAATTTCTTTCATATAAAAACACAGAACTGCAAATTTTCATACCTCTTGTCAAATGCTCTGACGTGGTGATATAGTCTTCATACCCTTAACCTGAAAGGTCAGGGTATATTAACTTTGTGCAAACGTTTGTAACGCATAGAACGAAGTGAGTTCGGTATAGAATAGTCTTGATTAGGGTCACCTCGTGAGTCGAGCTATTCATGTCCGTCCGTCTGTCTGTCCATCCGTCTGCTCGTCTGTGTGTTGTCCGTATACACAGGATAAGAAGAAGGAGTTGAGATAATTGAATGAAACTCGGTACACATGGTCACATGAACCCAAGGATCTGCATTATTGAATATTTTTGGAATCCGCCTACGGACACACCTACCACTCAAACAACGCAAAAATTGAAAACTGCATAAATGAGCTCATAATTAGACTACAACAATAAAATTACGAAGGTATGTACTTTATATCAAAACAAAGATGTCTTCGAAAAATGTTTGTCATTCGCTTACGGACACGCCCACCTCTCATACAACGCAAAAATTGAAAACTGCATAAATGAGCTCATGTTTAATGTACACAGATAAAATTTGATACGTATGTATTTTGTATCAAAACAAAGTCGTCTGTGAAATTTTATCCGCCCACAGCCACGCCCAAAAATATAAAACTCAATAAATAAGCTCATGTTTAACGTACAGAGATAAAATTTGGTACGTATGTATTCTATAGCAAAACAAAGATGTCTTCAAAAAAAGGATGTCATCCGCCAACAGCCACGCCCACTTACCATAATACCAAAAAATTAAAGAGTCAATAAATAAGCTCAAACTTAATCCACAGAGATAAAATTTAGAATGCATATTTTTTATAACAAACCTATGATAATTTTGAAAAAATTACGTCATTTGCCCACGGGCACGCCCACTTTCCATACAGCTCAAAAATTGAAAACGCAATTAAGGGGACATGACACCTTCAAAAAAAATAGTTTGTTTTAATGATTTAAAATGCCTATAAGTTGAATAAAAAACAAGTAAAGAAAGTCTAAAGTCGGTCTAGGCCGACTATGAAATACCCTAAACCCACTTTTCAAAAACAAAAAATTTTTATTGTAAATGGGCGTCTCCAAGGGCGGATGAAGCCTATATTTTATATGCATTTAAATATTGATGAAAAATTTACACATACCAAGTTTTATTCCTGTAGCTCACAGTTAATGCCTTTATTGTGCTTTCGCTTTGGGAAGTGGGCGTGTTCATGGACGGATTACTTCCAATTTTTGAACACACCTTAGTTTTGGTATAAAATACATGCATACCAAATTGAATTTCTCTATGACAAACATAACCTTATTTCTTGAGTTTAGAACTTTTTGGGTTGTACGGTAAAAAGGCGTGTCCGTAGGCGAATGACGTCCATTTTTCAAAACCATCTTTGTCTTGTCATAAAAAACATACGTGCCAAATTTTAGCTCTGTAGGTTAAACAGAGGCTTATTTATTGCGTTTTCAATTTTTGGGTTGTATGGGAGGTGGGCGTGTCCTTCAGCGGATGACGTCCATTTTTCGAAGACATCTTTGTGTTTGTATAAAACACATACATATCAAATTTTATTGTTGTAGGCTTATTATGAGCTGAGTTATGCAGTTTTAAATTTTCGCGTTGTATGGGAGGTAGGCGTGTCCGTGAGCGGATGATGTCCACTTTTCAAAACCATCTTTGTTTTGTTACAAAAAACATATGTGCCAAAATATAGCTCTGTAGGTTAAACAGAAGCTTATTTATTGCGTTTTCAATTTTTGGATTGTATGGGAGGTGGGCGTGTCCGTAAGCGGATGACGTCCATTTTTCAAAGACATCTTTGTGTTGATATAAAACACATACATATCAAATTTTATTGTTGTAGGCTAATTATGAGCTGAGTTATGCAGTTTTCAATTTTCGCGTTGTATGGGAGGTAGGCGTGTCCGTAGGCGGATGATGTCCATTTTTCAAAACCGTCTTTGTTTTGTCATATTAAACACATGTGTCAAATTTTAGCATTGTAGGTTAAACAGAGGCTTATTTATTGCGTTTTCAATTTTTGGGTTGTATGGGAGGTGGGCGTGTCCGTAAGCAGATGACGTCCATTTTGCAAAGACATCTTTGTGTTAATATAAAACACATACATACTAAATTTTATTGTTGTAGGCTAATTATAAGCTGAGTTATGCAGTTTTCAATTTTCGCGTTGTACGGGAGGTAGGCGTGTCCGTAGGCGGATTCCAAAAATATTCAATAGTGCAGATCCTTGGGTCCATGGGGCTATGTGTACCAAGTGTCATCCAATTATCTCTACTCCTTCTTCTTATCCTGTGTATACGGACAACACACAGACGGACAGACGGACGGACGGACGGACGGACATGGATAGCTCGACTCACGTGGTGACGCTGATCAAGAGTATATATACTTTTCTATACCGGACTCGCTTCGTTCTATGCGTTACAAACGTTTGCACAAAGTTAATATACCCTGACCTTTCAGGTTTAGGGTATAACAAGTAAAGAAAGTCTAAAGTCGAACTAGGCCGACTAAACAAAACATTTCAAAAACAAACATTTTTATTGTAAATGGGCATGTCGGTGGGCGGATGAAGCCTATATTTTATATGCATTGAAATGTTGATGAAAAATTTACACATACCAAGTTTTATGCCTGTAGCTCACAGTTAATGCCTTTATTGTGTTTTCGCTATGGAAGGTGGGCGTGCACACCTTACTTTTGGTATAAAATACATACACACCAAATTATATTTCTCTATGACAAACATAACCTTGTTTAACCTATAGAGCTAAAATTTGGTATTTATGAATTTCATACCAAAACTAAGATGCTTTCTAAAAATGCGCCTAATCCGTACACGAACACGCCCACCTTCCATACAACCAACAATAGCGTACATACTATAAAGGCATTAACATGTGAGCTACAGGAATAAATCTTAAATTTTTTATAAATTTTTGTAAATTTTTCATCATATAAAATATGGGCTTCATTCGCTCACTGACAAGCTTATTTTCAATACTTTTATTGTTTTTGAAAAAGTAGCTTTTGGGTATTTCATAGTCGGCCTAGACCGACTTTAGACTTTCTTTACTTGTTTCAAAGTGAATCTACTTGTTATTTTATATTTGATAAGTTTTTATCAGAGACATAACTGTTTAAGAAAAATCTTTAAATATTGAGCCATAGCAGTTATATTGTAAGAAAGAATAATATTTAGCAGTAATTACTATTACGGGTGACCGTGGCATGTAGGTTAAGTGTGTGGCTTAGCATGCTTGGAGCCCGAGTTCGATTCCCAGTTGCGGCGAAAAGTTTTTAATAAAAACTTTTTGCTGATCATTCACTACCTCTCTGCAGACAATGGCAATGCTCTGAGAGTAAATAATGCCATGTAAAGCTTCTTGAGGACATGAACTTTAGTCGTTTGGAGAAGGCATAAAACATGTAGGTCCAGTTCTCGGTTAATTGTGTGCAAACATTTAATAACACACACAACACAATTGATCATTAGAAACTTGATCAAAGTCCTTTCAAAAGCTGAAATGGCCAATTTGTTTTTTTTTTGTTTGTTAATAACTATTAGTTTAAAACATAAAAAATTTCTGTTGTACCGTGTTATTTTTTCTAGATGAAATTCCTTGTCTTATTCGTCTCAAACTTTAATTTAATACGTAATTGAAGGGATAATTGAGATTATGTGTATCGATTGGTAGGGGAAGAGTGGCATGAAAGAGCCAAGTTTTGAAAGAGCCATTTTGATTTACGCGGAAGTTTTCATACGAATGCTTCTTAAATTATAATTTTTAAGAAGCAATACTCGCCATATGGCACCCTCGAACATTTGACAGTTCACTGATAATAAACGACGATAGTGTATGGTATTTTGGATTTCTTCATCATTAAGTTAGTTTTTCAGAACATTTTATTTGTTTTGTGACGTCTTCACCTTTAAAACTAACAGTAATATTATTATACTATAATTTTATGGATATATTAGGCCTACCAATAACATATTTATTTTGCCGAAAAAATCTTGATTTCATACTAATTTTTGAGGTTATGTTTCTTTGGACAATATGTTTTGAAAGAGCTGGGTTGCGGTGGTATGAAGAAGCGTAAAGGAAGTTTAAATTATTTTTGTCAAAAATGTTTTTAAGTGTTTTAAACCTCTTATTTTGTTTTTGGAAAAGGTCTTATCATTATAGATTTTCTTCAAAGCGATTTAATTTTTTTGCTAAAAAAATATTTTTAAGTTTTTTAACTATTTTTTGTTTTTAGTTTTGAATTTTTTTATTTATTTAATTTGTTTTTGTAAAAACAATAATTTTTATAATAACAATTAATATTTTTAATAAAATATTCGTTATTTTTCGTGTTAAGTCTTGTAATAAGAAGATGGCTCTTTCAAAACTTTGGTTGGCTCTTTCAATGCCCATGTGTTATGAAAGAGCCGAATTTCATGTTTTTTATAAATGGCTACAGGTCCAAGAATATTGTTGATTTTGGAAAATATTTCATGGTATTACGTTCATAAATGAATGAGAAAATACTTTTGATACAAGAATTATAATTTTATTAATTATTTTTATATATTTTGTAACTTCTTTAAAACTGGCTTTTCATGCCACTCTTCCCCTACTGTTATATTGTATATTTTTTTTATTCAGTTTTAACAATGTTTCTAGCTCTGCACAGCTAAAATACGTTTTCAAAACAAAACCCTTAATGAATGGTTTCATTAAAACAATTTTTTATAAACCACAATAGTATTTGATATCTTCTATTTAATTTAATTGCTTGCAAAAAAATGTTATATAAAAAAGAGCTTTTCATAGCAGTTTTTATTGTATTAAAGTTATTAGTAACAGAAATTTTAAAATATTTCTCTGTTAAAAGGTAATATGTTGGCAACAGAGTTCTGTTAAGTTCTAACTTTATATTTTCTTGAATCGTTTCAAAACTTTAATCGTTTCAAATAAGAAATCTTAACTTTAAATTTTCCTCCACTGTGTTTTCAGCCAAAAACTTTGTTCACTTAAAACTATCATAAATGATGCTCTCTCAATCTACGAAATAGCAGATTTATCAACTAAGATACCGCTATAAAATGTCAAATTATAATTTTTGTTAGTTTATATCTTTAAGAAGACATCAAAAAGCACATAATTTCAAAACTTTATACCATTCAGAATTATAATTGTCAAGCATAAAAACTGAAATTTCATTTGCATGCTTAAAACTAAACTTATATTTATTTAAGTAGGGGACAAACCAGCAGAAGAAATACATAAAGATACAAACAAGAAATGTGAAAAGAAAAATTGAGCATGAGTTCAAGGCTGAGCAATAATTGTGTTTTGATGAAGGGTGACAGGCGAAAAATGAGTTGGTCTTAAGTTGGTGATAAAGGTAGGTAGGTGTAATGGTGGCCAGAGAATTGTTACATGACGATGTGATATGAGGGTTTATGCATAAAATCTGAAAGGATTAGATATAAGACAGCGTTAATTTGTGGTGAGACAGCAGCAGCTGCTGTTCACTGTTGAAAGTCTGCATAAGCTGCTTTAATGTGCATTTTTAAAATATTAATAATACAACCCCCCGTAAAACAGAAACTTAATTAGGCGTAGTCTAATAAAAACACAAACTTAACCCAGTGTAAAAAAAAAAAAAACAAAAAAATGGAAACAAACTGGTGCAAGGACAAAATTTGAATACACTACAGTTGGCAATAATGTTATAGAGAGAGTTAAAAAAATTATAACGTTTGAAAGAACTGAGTGGTAGATGATAATGAAAGGAATAATTGTAAAAATAAAAATCTTAACAAATATTGAAAGGAAATATTCAAAGTTTCACTGAGTTTCAAAGACCAAATTTATGAAACAGTCAAAGTAAAAATGATATATAAGAAAATAAATCTATTAAGCTTTCATATTGCTTGTATGCCGTTCTTTTGCCTGTAGGGTATAACACCATTTAATGACATAAAAGAAATCCACAAAAGAGAAAAATTTTGTCATTAACAAATAATCGCTCACCATACATTGAGAGATTAACGCACGCGACAACAACAACAACAACAACAACAACAACAACAACAACAACAACAAACAGTGATAATAAACTAAATCCTAGAAAAACAAACAAATTTCAACAAAAATGATACGAACAAGTGATATTAAGTACATCCGGCTGTTGTTGTTCTTGACAAGGATGTGCGAGGATGAGTAGAGAAGAGAGAAAACGCAAGAAAAATAACGACATAAAATAAGGATAACAACAAAAATAATAGCGTAACCGATGCACCATGAAATTCCGGAGGTTGTGCGGATAACAAAAAAAAAAAAATAAATACTGACAAAAAGCCTACACAATTGATGTTAGGCAAAAAAACAAAAAACACAAAGAACAAACAGAGCAAAAAATGTTGATGGTGCTGGCGAGGAAGTTATTTAAGGACAGCTATGATTAAGTCACTGCTAGGGTGCGCGGTTGTAGCGTAAATATTGGCGACATATTGGAAGGTCGTTAATGTGCGATTGAAAACAAGTAACTGATAAATATGTTGAAGTAGTTATGCACAACTACAGTTATAACTGCTGATTCTTAAGCACACACACACACGCTCTGCTCTTATCGCACTACTCGTTATTTACACTCTCACACTCTCAGTCGCGTTCAAGCACCAACGGAAATCTCTTAGTTTCGCTAAGCTAATAATGCAACTAACGGTAATTTGGCACTAAGGAGCCCCCGACACTATTGTTATTGTTGTTGTTGTTTTTGTTTTAGTTCTTGGTGGCAACAGTAAATGCAGGATATCCTTTTGACATAGAATTATTTTGCAAAACTGTTTTGTGGCGCTTAGTTAGTTATAAGTATAACGAACGCCGCCACTGGGATTCCACAAATTAAGCACATTAAACGAATCAACATCCTAACGAACCAAAACATCCTACACACAACATACTCTCACACAAACAGTTCCTGTCTGTATACAGAGCATTGAGCACGCTAGATACGTGTTTGATAGAAAGCTACTCGTAGAAGCGTAGAATATAAAAGGATGCTCAGCTCATACGGAAACGGCGTAAATGGCAAGGAAATGACACTTTGAATGAGTATATATATATATGCATGTGTGAGTGTGAGTGTGTGTGTACCCAATAGGCAATTAAACCAGCGCTCTTCATACGAAAGCCTGCATTGACTGCTACTTTTGAAGACTAAACATATCCGTTCCTCGCTGCTCTTATGAGCACTTCTTGAAGGCCTTCCTTTTCTGCACAAAAGGCAGCACTACAAATTTGTTTTCCCTACAAAGACTGACTTTTCATATACTTCAGGGCAACTTTTTCGTTAAAAGTTAAAATATATATCAGTTTAAAAATAATGGCCCTTCTTACTGCTATATCAAAGATTATAGATTGAAATTAATCTAACTTAAAAAAACATCGGAGAGAAGATAAAATCATAGAATATATAAATAAATAGAAAAAGGTGTAAAAGAAAAAAATATTTTTTCAACTCTTTTTGTTTACACCTACTTTTAGCCATTCTAAAGATGTGCTTCTATCAGGCCTCTTTTGAGCTATCGGAGCGGAAGGCCTGCGAAATTTTCCCACTTCATATAAAAAGAAAGTGTAATTGTATATGAGTTCGGCAGTACTACAAAATCCACAGGAAGGCCTGCTAGCAGCGATGTCATTGTCTACTGGGTATGCTGCTGCAAGTATGAGTAAGCATGTTGTTTGTGCAAACTTTGGCAGCAAGCTTGGCTATATCCTTGCCACACTAAACTGAACTCATCGTTAGCTCGTTCATTATCGTATGTTCACATGAGTGTTGAGTGTATCTACTATGTATATGTGCGTGTGCTCATACTTTAGTACGAGTGCGTGTGTAAGAGTTTGTGTATTACTTTGATTGCCTGTGTTGTTACTACCAGCTATATAGTCCGGAAATGTTGTTACAACATCAACAAGGCACAAACAACCTCAAGTAAAAAAGAACGGCATTCATAAAACCGGACGCTGCTCACAGTTTTGACTCTTTTATTGAACTTTTCCTGCTCTTCATAAATTAATTGTTCTCTAAAGTTTTGAAATTTTTTATTTAATAATGGTTAATAATTAAACTATGCACCGCCCTTTTTGCGAACGATATACCACTAAACTTTTCCTATAGATTGTAGACTACTGTAGATGAAAATTGCAACAACGTTTTTTTTCTATGGTTAGCATTTATATAATGCTTAAATATAATTGACTGATTTGTTAAGAGTTTCAATTCAAATATACATCAAATTTTTTCTAATTTGATTCATCAACTTTGCCTACCGAATCAGTAGTTTTGGCGCAATCGAAAGAACTATAGAAAAACATTTTCTCCTCAAAAATTAAATGAAAAAATCCTAAATATATATTACAACAAATCGAAGGTTCCAAAAAATGCATAGTTTTATTTAATCAATTATTGTTGCTTTACGAAAAAATAAAGAAATTGAAAATGATGATTTACTCGTAAGGAAAATGTATGGAAGAATACCAAAGTTATATACAATTAAGCTTAAGTACCAAAAGTAGACATTTTACAGGTGTTTTTTTTTTTATTTTTATTTAGCTAAGTTTAATATTATTACATGTTAAACTATTTTTTAATTATTTTTTTTATATTTTTAGGACGGTTTCTTTCCTGCCTTTTCAAAGCATTCGTAGCTTAATATTTTAACCCTTTATATATGGCACCTACTCTGATTTTATCAATCAATAAATAAATGACTCAAGTTATTCTTATTGAGACCAAAACACAGAAAAAGTTAAAAAGAGGCATGCTAAAACCAAGCCAAACCAAACAAACAAATTTGATTTCTCTTCAGGAGGTTCCTCCCAACCTTTAAAAACAGAAAACAAAATTTGTGTACAAAAATCCACTATTTAATCGTTTTGAAATTAAGTTTGAGAAGAGCTTATGAATTGAGCGAATTTTAGTTTTTTTCAAAACTAAAAATTCTTAACCAAAATTATCTTTTATATATTCCTTAAATGTCAATGGTGCGAAAATGGTACGAAAAACAACTCAGTCAAAGTGTAACGGTTTTAACCCTCACTTTGGCACCAATCTTTTACTACGTAATCTGGCACATAAGTATTTACATTTGTAAATATGTTTTTTTGTCATCATTAAAGATAAGCAGAACCTCAAAATTTATATGATTTTTTTAGGTGGAATATATGTACTAACACCTTGTAATTCCAATTCCGGAAAAATTTCACACCGCTGTCAAGTGGTTTAGAAGTTATAGGGTTAGCAAGTTGGGAAAATGGGCCTGGAAAAGTCGTGTTTTTTTTCCAACAATATCTAGCTTTATGGGTATCAAAAAAAAAGTTTTTCTGTAACCTATTAAAAAAATTATTAGCCATTGAAATCCATGCATTACTTCTTACGATATAGCATTTTACATTTTATGCATACTTGACGGTCCAGCCCTTAACGAATAACCAAAACGTGAGAATGAAGATCAAATTAAAAAAAAAGTATAGTTCCAATGAATAAACAAAAACCAATTTCAACAAAAAATATACTTTTTTCATTAAATTAGTACTTCCAGCTACAATATCAAAACATGACATATTGTTGTGCCAGCCAACCAAAAATTTCTGTTCATTAATATTTTCCCAATATAAGCTATCAAATACGAAATATGTATATATAAAAAATATGTGAAGAGTTTTTCCTTATCATTTATTTCTATAATTAAAACAAACAAGTAAAGAAAGTCTAAAGTCGGTCTAGGCCGACTATGAAATACCCTAAACCCACTTTTCAAAAATAAAAAACTTTTTATTGCAAATGGGCGTCTCCGTGGGCGGATGAAGCCTATATTTTAATTGCATTTAAATGGTGATGAAAAATTTACACATACCAAGTTTTATTCCTGTAGCTCACAGTTAATGCCTTTATTGTGCTTTCGCTATGGGAGGTGGGCGTGTTCATTGATGGATTAATCCCAATTTTTGAACACACATTAGTTTTGGTATAAAATACATACATACCAAATTTAGTTTCTCTATGACAAACATAACCTTATTTATTGAGTTTTACATTTTTTGGGTTGTATGGGAGGTAGGCGTGTCCGTATGCGGATGACGTCCATTTTTCAAAAATATCTTTGTCTTGTCATAAAAAACATATGTGCCAAATTTTAACTCTGTAGGTTAAACAGAGGGTTATTTATTGCGTTTTCAATTTTTGAGTTGTATGGGAGGTGGGCGTGTCCGTGAACGGATGACGTCCATTTTTCGAAGACATCTTTTTGTTTGTATAAAACACATACATATCAAATTTTATTGTTGTAGACTAAATATGAGCTGAGTTATACAGTTTTCAATTTTCGCTTTGTATGGGAGGTAGGCGTGTCCGTGGGCGGATGATGTTCATTTTTCAAAACCATCTTTCTTTTGTTATAAAAAATATATGTGCCAAATTTGAGCTCTGTAGGTTAAACAAAGGCTTATTTATTGCGTTTTCAATTTTTGGGTTGTATGGGAGGTGGGCGTGTCCGTGAGTGGATGACACCCATTTTTCAAAAACATCTTTGTGTTGATACAAAACACATACATACTAAATTTTATTGTTGTATGTTAATTATGAGCTGAGTTATGCAGTTTTAAATTTTTGCGTTGTATGGGAGGTAGGCGTGTCCGTAGGCGGATTCCAAAAATATTTAATAGTGCAGATCCTTGGGTTCATGTGACTATGTCTTCCAAGTTTCATTCAATTATCTCAACTCCTTCTTCTTATCCTGTGTATACGGACAACACACAGACGGACAGACGGACGGACGGACGGACGGACGGACGGACGGACATGGATAGCTCGACTCACGTGGTGACGCTGATCAAAAATATATATACTTTTCTATACCGGACTCGCTTCGTTCTATGCGTTACAAACGTTTGCACAAAGTTAATATACCCTGACCTTTCAGGTTTAGGGTATAAAAATGCGTTAAAACACCATAAAAGCCTTTAAAATACAAAATATTTACATATGTAAATATGTACCAAACTACGTTATAAAAATGAAAAATTTCCAAAAAGTATCAGAAAATTCTAAAATTCAAAACAACTTTTGAATTTTCAGAAAGAAAACCAAAAATAGCCACAGAGTCCAAGCCATATTCAAATCGAATAAAAAAGAAAGGAGTTATGGCAAATTTAAAATTGGGATATTTACATATGTAAATAGTGCCAAAGTGAGAATATGTTTGTTGCTGACCAACTTAAACTTGAAATTCGAAACACTTAAAAAAAAAACCTTATTTTAAAGGAAACTTCTATTAGCGCAGCCTCTAAATCTCTTACTAAAAATCTGAAAACAAATATAGAAAATTCTTTACTACATAAGCTTTCAAGAAAAACCTTAAGCTTAAAAAATATTTTTGTTTTGCGACATATTAATTTGCATGTCGGAACTAAAAACAATTGTAATGTTAAAATTTTGAAAACGCAAATTTTCAAGCTTGACTGTTTAACGCTTTCTATTCAAAACATTACTGCCACTCCAAAATAGGCAGTTTTATTCCAATTTAATAAAAAACAAATTGGTTACGAAAAGCTTAAAAGCTCTGCAAGAAATTACATTCAAGCACTTAAGTGCTAAATTTGATCGGTATTGAGTACGATTTAATTTCAATTCAAATTAATGTGCGGCTTAGCTTTCGGCTCATTCTCATTTTTTTAGCCTTACTTCCTTTCTATAATCTATGGCATTAAATAACATAAATGATACTAATTAATATTGCCTCGATTGTTAATCTTCAGATAAATCTAAGCAGCTGCAATTCAATTGAATGCTTCCACCAATTAAATGGTTGCAAAGAATGCTGCTAATAAACATGAAAAGGATTTAAGTTAATTACACAAGAATAGCAAGAAACAACAAAAAACAACAAAATCAAGCAGAATAAAAAGCTAAATAATCACAACATATTAATTGAGAAAACATGCAGGACAATAGCATGGAAGGTGTTGCCACATTAAATAAAATAACAGCGCTATTCATTGGGGAATAAAGGGCTACATAATTGAATTTTTATGCTGTAGCTGAACTGGTTACAGTGGCGGACATAAACGAGGCATACTTAATTGAAAGGAAAACGCAAAACCCCGAAGGCGCCATTATTAATTACGACAATTTATAACAAACCAGCAACGAGCAGCAATACAGCAAGAATAAAAAAAAAAAAATACTCAAAAACAACAGCAACAACACTATTTTTGTGAGTGAATAAATGCGTAACAATGCGAAGAAGCAGTAAGTAACAAGATAACCAAAAAAAAAAGTAGTTAATACTAAAAGAAAAGGATGTAAAGAAAGCAGTTTCTAAAATTAAGTAATTAAGCAAGTAGCTGGTAGTAATGTTTTTTTAAGATTTATTTAAAACAAAAAAAAAAAACAAAAACAGGCAGAAGCCGGAATTGAAGCAGTTTTTGTGAAAAGCATAAGAACATTCATTTAACTGTCATTACCAAAAACATACAACAGGACGACCTGCAAAATGTTAAAACTAGAGAAGGTAACGGCAAAGCGAAGAGCGAAGCATGCTACATTCTAAAGTACGCAGCGCGTTTTGCTCGTCACCTTCTCTAGCAAAATTATGTTCATTAACATGATGGAGGTTTGTGCTAGAGGCCCTGCTGTATGTGTTTGGTCAGTATTACAGCCCTTTTTTTTCATTGCAATGTTAGAACATCTGTCTGTTTTGCCAACTGCTTGCTCTGATTATGCATCTAATTCAGGCATGCGCAAAAGGCCGCCCATGGGCGGATAGCTTTCACATGCATACGACAGCTTTCAGTCAAAAAAGCTTTGCAGTCGAGACTCGCACTGTTACACTGAATATTTATTCACATTCGTCCTATCACAGCACACGATCAGTCGCCGTGCGAACTTCATGCTGTAAGGTTGCGGTCGCTTGCTCCTGCGTTGCCTTATTAAAAACGACAAACTACCATTCATACGCATGAATATGCGTTTGTTTATTGTATTTGTTTGTCTGTAATAATTTTTTGTTTTTAAATAATAAGGATTTAATTAATTCGTAGAATTTTACTTTATTTTTAAACGAAGCTTGTAGTATTGAATATGTCAACGCAGTAGCAAGCGACCGCAACCTTTCATCATGAAGTTCAAACAGCGACTGAACATATGTTGTGATTGTAACAATGAACTAACTCGTGCTTTTCGTTCAGTGTTAACTTGAAAAACAAAAGCTTTGCAATACAACCACAAAACTTTGTATGTATTAGTTTGCGCACCCCTGATCTAATTACAAAGCTTCGCTCTTACGACATTATCTTTTTGTACTCTATTTCAAATACAAGTATAGCATAATAAGTAGAAGAAAAAAAAAAGTATTTGTAAAAAAAAGGTTGCATATTATTAACAAAGCGGAAACAAAAAAAAACATTGTCAAAGCCAAGTTAGTTAAGAAAAAAAAATTTTTTTTAGCCCTAATTCATAATTCTTATTTACACAACCTTAGTTATGCAAAAGAAAATCAATGATCCGATGAAAGGATTTACAGTGTACGGTTAACATTGTATGCCATCATTATTCATTGCCATAACTTAAACAGGGTGTCTTGATTGTTCTCTTTACATTGAGGTCACTAATACGGAATCTTTTGAATATTGTTAAGTTGACAAAAACATTTTATAAATACTGCTCAGATACGAGCAAAAAGCTTATTATCTTGAAAAAATGTTACATTCCATTTTTTATGAAAAAAAAAAAAAAATATTTTATATAAAACAAAACATTTTGTGTGTTCTATAGACAAACAATAAACCGACTGTTGTTTGGTATTAAATAGTGAAATCTGTTATTTCAATCCATGATTGGTTTGATATAACAGTATTTTTTTCCATAGTTTATAAAATGCAAATTTATCATAAATTTAAATATCAGTCGCTTTCTTTAAATCCTTTTATAAACAAAATATTTAAATGTTCTCAATATAGTTCAGGTGTCAAGGCGATAGAAGGAAGCAAACTCTGGTGAAGGATGAAAGAATAAGTAAACACTAGGTAAAAAGGCTTCTAATAATCTAACTTTAAAAATAAAATTATGAATAACGTAAGAGTGAAGAACCCTTTTTCCTTTCGGAGCCCTGAAAACAAAGCAACTCCTTCATGTTTGATGTAACAGTTTCTTCTGAGTCAGAAGTTCTAACTAAGTCATCCTGAAAGTGTCTTCATCATTTGAGGTTCTGAAAAGAAATGATTGGTTCGAATTTTATTTTTTTTTTACTATTTATCATTAAAAAAACATTTTCAAATCATGAGATCAGTACAAGTGATCACTTGAATTTAATTCTGAAATGTCTTTTTTCTGAATATGCTTAGAATTTGTAATAAGAATAAATAATTTGGAAGTTATGGAAATATAACTAGAGACATTTTTTTCAAAAGTTGTCGAAAGAAAAAAAAAATTCGAACCATCTTGGAAAAGTCTTCATGATTTTAATTAGCTAGAAACAATACTTAATCAAACTAGCAATACCATTTCCGCCGTGCAAAATTTGTTTTCAAATTCTTCACTAGTGTAAAAGAACTGGAACGCCTTGAAAAATTAACTTTAGTTTAAAAGAATTTTGTCTTTAAAACTCTTTGGCGATGAAGTTAGTGGTTTGCTTATTCTGGAACCTTTTTAATTTTTGATTTTGGGAAACTTTGCTAAACTTTACTTCTAACACCATTATTATACAAATTTTTGCTTAATATTAAAAAAATGAATTTTATAATTTCAGGTTAATGGATATTTTTTAACTTTTGGGGGCTCGAAATCCATTTCCCACCCACCAGTTCTTCAGAAAGTTGGTTAAAGTCAATCATGGAATCACCTGGCTACTTGGGTTTGTAAATTATTTTTGCACATTTGTATCACCTGGGGTCGAAATTCGACCAATTTTTTTTCGAACAAAGATACAAGTTTTAGTATCTTTTTGAAAGAAACAAATACAAATATAAACAAAAAGAAAAACTGTAAATTATTATTAATTTTGTAAGAAAACTAATAAAACTTCAATACCAAAAAGAAATTCATCAAATTCATTAAAAGATGACAGAGATATTGGAACATTAGAACATTTAATTTGTGATAGTTTGTTTTCTCTGTCTTGGCATTTGTTTGAAATACACTAAGTTTAATAACTTAGCACAATATTAAAAAATTTCATTGAATAAACTTTTGGTTAGAGACTCACAGTGATTTTTATCATATTTGATAGAAAATTAAACAAACTTTCAAAAATAACACAGTGACACAAAATGAAGGTCATTGTCTCGGGCGTGAACCAAACCAAATTTTTGTTCCACTACGTCACAATTTTTTTGACGTAGAATTACGTGGTTTGTGTGGAGTAGTTTTAACAGATTTTTTCAAGATCATGAAACTTTTTTGACGAATACTTTAGGGTATACGTACAGCCTTTAATACTCATCGCTCAGTGATAATATATAAACTTAATTATCAGATATATCCTGCGCTGAATGAATATCTAATTTTGGATTTTGTCACTATTATATTAAAGTCACAAAATAGTAAAATGTAAGCAGAAAAAATGTATGGGCTTATATCAGAAAAACAATCATCAGCTGCTTATGCTGTGCCTGCTGCTTTCTTTGTTTTTGTTTTGTTGCTTATGCTTGTGTTGTTTTTGTTTTATACGTACTGATTTGCAGGCTTTTTCATTGGGTTCTTGTATGTACTACTTCTTTATTGGGTTCTTGTATGTACTACTTAGAAATGAGTGCTCAATATTAACACAAGATGTCAATCACAACCTCTTTTCAACAAAGTCAATGAACTTAAACTGTCAAAGTTAACGAAATGGGTCTGCGATTCGAATACTCTTATAAAAAAACGAGTTGGATCATATTTCGTTTTAGGATTTTACCCAATAGATGGCGTAAAATTTTATTTTTGTTTTTAATACAAATTAATATGGAGCCAATATCCCACTAGCACTAGCAAGTGTAGCTCGCAAACAATACATCGGACAGAGTCGGAATTATTGATCACAAACTAAGCATCGGATAGAAACGCAAATGGAAAGGACATGTGCTTAGCGTGAGATTTAGTCACCATACCTTTTTTTTTAGAAAATCGGGGTCTTCATTTTATTTTGAAATTAGCACACTCAGAAAAAAGTGTCTCGGAATATGATAAAAAAGGCATCATAATAAGAGAAAAATGGTATAGACTTTGCTCCAGAGAATGCTATTCTCTAATTGCGATACTAAAAATTCTCTAAAAATGATAAAAAGGTTCCATGAAATAGAAAATATATGGTTTTTAGAGAAAAATACTTTTTTTTTTGAGAAAATATTTGTTTTTATTGAAGAAAATACTTCTCATAGTGAAATTTTTATCAAAATATAAGAAAAGTTTTTAATTTTGAATAAAATTTCTCTAAAAATGAGAAATTTTTTGTGCTAGAAAAATACTTATCATTATTAGAGACATTGAAATATTTCCATTTCCTAGAAGTTAAGAAATGTTTCTTCGAAAATGTGAAAATTTATTCTAATTGAAGAAAATTTTATTTAAAAAAGAGAAAATTGCTATTATCAAAAATAGAGAAATTTTTTACCGGAGCAAGGTATGTGTTTTTTTCTCAGTGCAGTTAAACTGACTGTAGCTCACAAACTATTTATCGGGCAGAGACGAAAGTGGCACCAATGAAAAGAGCATTTGCTTCGCCTTCTTTTCAACTTAGTCCATGCACTCAACATATCAAACTTAACGAAATGATCGAAAAAATTTTACATTGAAATATTACATTTTAATTGAGTGCAAATCATTTATTTGTTAATTTTTGGAAGATCAATAAAAAATACGTGCAAAATGGACAAAACAATCGGACCAAAGAGACAAGCGGTTACAACTTAAACGGAATTCTACGTCTACACTTACTGTAGACTTACTGCAGAATTTTTTGGTCAAAAATTAAATTAAAAAGTATGAAAAATAATTAGGGTGCTCACAGTTCTGTATTATCTGCTCTGTTAACTTTGCCGTCTATTAACTTTACAACATTTTAGCACGTGTTAACTTTGATTTTTTTTTTGTTTTACTTTCAAACTTGAGATACCACTTGTTGCTATAGTTATCTCACTTCTACTCATGTCTTCCTTTTGTGTTAATGTGGTATCACTAATCAGCTGATTTAATTTTGTTGCAAAAAATGGAAGAAGAATGGATCGTCAAAGAAGTATGTACATTTTTCCATAATTTTTCGTTTCCGTTCATTCGAGGCATGTTTTTGAACAAATTTAAAATTTTTGAAAACTAGTTTTGCAATTTAGCTCCAAAACACAAAAAGAGGTGCTCACAGTTCGATTGAAATAACTTTCTAAAGTTGCCAGATGTTAACTTTAGAAGCAAACTGTGAATTCCCTAAATATGTAAAACTTAATTCAGGGTGGTTCTTGTCTTCGGAAGTCTAAGTTAAAATTTTCTGGGGAATATTTTTTTAAATCTTTTTAACCCTCTAGCTTCTGCCAGTATGGGTCATTTTGACCGTTTTTTTTTTTGGAAAAGACACTAATGAGTGGATTCTCATCTCTGGAGTGGGTTTTTACGTATTAATATATTAGATAATAATTTCTATATGAAATAATTTCTATTTCATGTAAATTTGCTGATATAATATTTATTCAATCGATATCCTTTAATCTAAATGAATATAACGTCGCAATAGAGAAAAAAGCAAACTGTAGTACTGTACTGCATTAATTAACCCTTTTAACCTAGATCTCTTCTATTACACGGTGCGACAAAATTTAACGATGTTTAAATCCTTGGTAGATAATGTTATTTTACTGATAGGTATTGTTGAGTTAAAGATTGTTCTATACTTGAAATTTGCCGGACATCCCCAAAATCTGGACTTATGGTAAAAAACAGATTTTGCCTACCTTTACCCATTTTTTCCCCTATAACTAATCTGATTGTCAACGGATTTTATCAACCGAATGTGACCGTACTTTGTAAATGGAATAATGTTTTGAGACTTTTGATAATGATATAGTGTATTCATATCAAAAGTGGATGCACCCAAACTAATGTCGCCATTGAATCACAATTATAATGATGATGATTGGCGATTTTTCATTGATGGTTCAACTAAAATTATGTACTTAATTGGGATGCAACATAAACATACAAATTAATTTTCCACATCCGCATTTCAACTTCTTCCCACCAGAGAACTAAAGCCAGTTCAGCGATGAGCTAGGAGCATATTTTTACCAAAAAATGTCAACAATAGAAAACATTTTGAAGACAAAAATTAAAACAAAAAATGATTTCAGAGTATTTCTGTTCTTACAACGTAAAACTAATGATGCCGACTTACAAAAAATCGATTAAGTAAGCATTTTTGAGTTGTCATACCGATATATATTTTTTGGAAAAAAATCTCTGCTTATGAAAAGCTTAATAACTTTGTCAAACACTGACCGATTTTTAAAAATTAATTGCTTTAAAATTCTCAATAAATATGTTTTATGACTCCATAAAGGATCAGTGCGATCTCTGTACAATTTAGTGTATAGAAAAATCGTTAATATTGTAAAAAATAGAAAAAATTTAAAAAAGTTGTATTTGCAGAATAATTACACACATAGTTTTCTTAAGTTGTCCCAAACAATGTTTAAACATTGGAAAAGTTTAAGTTTCGTCGGTTTAAATTTTTAAATCGGTTGACAATCAGATGAGTTATAAACCAAAAAGTGGGCAAAGGTAGGCAAAGCCGGTTTTTTTTTTACTGTTAGTCCGAATTTTTGAGGTGTCCGGCAAATTTAAAGTGTAGGACATTCTTGAGCTCAACAAAACCTACAAGAAAAATAGTAACATATTCCGGGAATTTTGGACCATGTTATCTAATATACAATATTTTATAACAGAATATCTATTAGTAAAAAAAGATCTAACTTAATATACAATAATTCTTTCAAAAGATATTAAATACAAATTTATATTTATACCAGAATCAACTGATTTTAATGCAAATAACATCATTCTTATGCCATACAACAAGAATTATTTTTAGTGTAGAAACTTATACGAGCGATGACGTTTGGTTATTCATAGAATTTCGGTAAATTTTGTATTCAAAATTTTTGCATTTATATTAAAAACGTATAACATATACATTTAAACATGCATAGCGAAAAACCAAGGCGACACAGAGATAAAGGTCAAAATATGAGCTCATATTAAGGCAAACTGAGCTTAAACTTAATAAAAACAAAAACAAAATTGTCATAAATATTTACAATATTAGAGTAAATAATTTGAAAAATATTCGTATGTGGTTGGTACACAATACAAAAAAACAAAAATAATTGTCTTCCTAAAATAAGTCAAAAATTGAGGAAGCTAACGTGACTCAGTGAACTGTAAGAAAATTAATTTCTAGGGCGTCAAACAAGAAAGATGGTGCGGGATGTGAGTAGAAAAATATGCTTTATAATATAAGTTAACCTTGAATTGGTTTTATGATAATGAGCTAAATTTGTTTAATGATAAAAAAATGACAGTTTAAAAATAATATGTTAAACCTATAAAAAGTGTTGAGAGCGTACAAAATGAGCTATAAAATTTTAAAGAACGAAAGCAAATTTGTAACTTTAATGTAAAGAAAATCACTTTCTAAATAATTACATAAATATCTTAAAAATATTTATAGATTTTGTTTTAAAGCTAGTGACAAGTTAAGAAATATGCACTTAGTTTTATGAAAATAAATACATTTTCCCCATAACGCCCTTTCAGAGGCGCCACTGTCACTATCTATCCATTCATCTATCTTCTAAACTGCCGTCAACGTCTCTGCGGTTCACAAAGTCTGGTTTCGCTTGTGCAACGTTTTGATTAATGTTCATCACAACGCAATAAAGATGCTCTAAATATTTTCCAAAATACCTTCCAAAGGAGGACATTCGCATCTGTCTTTTTCGCAAGTCTGCAGGAATTTTGCCAACTCACCGAATATACACACACACACACACACACACACACACTTTGCCTTATACAGCCGACTGTACGCGTGCCCGGGGTCTCTTTTCCCATTCATTCACACTTCCGAGTGCTGTCTTGCTCATCACTGTCAAATGCAGTGCCAGCCAAAGAGTTCAACAAAAGGATTTGCTGCGAAATTCCTTTTAATAAACACACAAACATACGTACACACACACACACACACACACACACACACACTGGCAAACGAGCACAAAACGCAACACACCGCCACAAACAGACACTTATACAGACACACAACACACACTTGTGTGCTTTTTATAAAGGAAGAGGCGAAAAGTCTTAAGTGATAAAGGATAATATAAAATCATAAAATTCTTGACATAAACTGACATAAGAAATAAATTTATGATATTCCTGCTTTTATTTTTTTTTCCTCTTAAGCGAAACTTTCAATTGGCGCGCATACAAAAGAATTCACAAAGAATGGGCTAAGAAAGAAGAGAAAAAAATAAAATGTAAAGGAATCAGAATGCAAAAAGCTGCATGCTGAAAGAAGTGAAGAAGATTTATTTTTCATCGTCGCCTTATTTGCTACAAATTGAGAAGCAATTCAAAAATAATTTGCAAATGAATGGTTTGCAAAGTGGTTGAGAATGAAATGCATAGCAGGACATGTCTTGAAAGTTTGGGTCAGCGGATATGGTGTGCAAAGAATTAATATATAATTCTTACAAAAAGAATTCAAATAAAGTAAATCTGATTTTAAATTGCGGTAAATTAAAGATGGTATAACCACGGATCTTAACTAAAAGCAATTAATTTTAACATTATTTGTCATTCTATGGTAACTATGCAGAACAAAATTTTATAATTTTATAATTTTGTTTATGTTGAAGAATTTTTATTTTTCGATTAAAAGCCAAAAATTTTTATTTCATTATCAACACATAATATCGTTACTTTCTAATGCTATGTCTACACAGAGAGTTAAGTTAATTTTAATTAACATTTAACCGAAGTTGTTCACACAGAGATACCGTAGCAGAATTGAGTTAAATTTGCCGATAATGCTGCTGGTGTCTCTGCGTACACATGCGTTTTTTTCTTGCTATGCGAAAGCTCTGCCCATTTTTGGATGAAAACTACTTTCCCCACTATTGCCCAAATCCTTTTCGAGTTCTTTTACTCATTTTTAAAGAAAATAACAACATATAGTTAAAAAAATAAATTGTATAATTAACGAATCAGCTGTTCTATTTTGACAGTTCTTGTAAAAAAAAGTTTCTTTCATGAAAAATACCACTGAATATAAACATTTATATTATTTTGTAGTGTACTTTTAGGCACTTTTTACATTGAGTCATAAAAACTCGGAATATATAATGAGTTAAGTTGAGTTAAATCGTATATTTTTGTACTGGTAACGCAAGAGTTTATTTCTCGTTAAATGGGAAAACTCAGCTTTGTACTGGTAACTCAAACTTAACTCTCTGTGTAGACGTAGCATAACTCAATAACTTGGCTTTGACGTATTAGAGAATTTTTCGTCTTGCTATTTATATAGTAGATTCTTGCTACTCATTAATTAATGCTTTTCACAAGCTCGCCTGTCTTAATTTTCAAGCCTCTAAAAATAAACCTAGTATAATTCTAAGAATTGAGATGTTTCTTTTCCCTGTTGAAACTTTAGCTAAAAACTTGCAATATTTAGGCGTTTTGATACTAACTCATTAATCAGTTTTGTATTCCATTGAGAAATTAAGCGTTTTTTATACTCTTAAGGGACTTCTTTAAATAAAACTTGACCTTTAGAATTTTTACAAAAGGCAACTTAACAAATAGTAGTAACTTTAATAGAAGCTAAATATACAAAAGGACTGCGCTTAAAACCTACTTGTGCATCTTCAAAGCAACAGTACAAAATTGAAAGTCAAACTGTGTCCATCTTTTGGGTACAGAAAATATTAAAAATTCAAATAAGAAATTTTAGCAGGGCACACAAGCAACACATCTAAAACAAACACAACAAAAAGAACAACAACAGTCACAGCAACAACAACAAACACAGCTACCTTACCGAACAACCTTAGTATGGTTGAACACTTGCACGTAGACTTTGATGAGGAGCCCGATTTTATCAGGCATTTTCAAATATCTACCTAGCATTGAAAAAGCAAAAGAAGTGTAAATTATTAGAATTGGGAAAAGCATAAATTGGGTTTAAAGCAAAAGCTAATTTAGGCAAACAGTAACCACAATTCCAAGCAACTCATAGAATGCCTCTAGTTTTTGCAGCTTCAAAAATATTGTCAAAGATTATGGCGTTGCTTATGCTAATAACGTAGTGAAAATTATGAGCACAATCAGTATAATGTCTCAATAATGACAGGCCAAGGCATCAGTGAGTGGTATAGAATTTTGCCAATCAAGAAGTTTATTGGAAATTCGATGTTACATAAAAAGTTTAAAGAATAAGTTATAAGAAAAGTAAAAAAAAAAAATTATATTTCAATTATTACTAACATAACTACATAACTACAAAACTCCAAAAAGCACTATACTTCTCATATAACATTCATATAAAAAGCTTTTGATGAGTACATTACAAAAAATAATGTTATCATAAAATAAATATTAGACAGCTGTTGTAGGGGAAGAGTGGCATGAAAGAGCCAAGTTTTGAAAGAGCCATCTTGATTTACGCGGTAGTTTTCATACGAATGCTTCTTAAATTATAATTTTTAAGAAGCAATACTCGCCATATGGCACCCTCTTTTGGATTTCTTCATCATTAAGTAAGTTTTTCAGAACATTTTATTTGTTTTGTGACGTCATCACCTTTAAAACTAACAGTAATATTATGATACTATAATTTTATGGATATATTAGGCCTACCAATAACATATTTATTTTGCCGGAAAAATCTTGATTTCATACTAATTTTTGAGGTTATGTTTCTTTGGACAATATGTTTTGAAAAAGCTGGGTTGCGGTGGTATGAAGAAGCGTAAAGGAAGTTTAAATTATTTTTGTCAAAAATATTTTTAAGTGTTTTAAACCTCTTATTTTGTTTTTGGAATAGGTCTTATTATTATAGATTTTCTTCAAATCGATTTAATTTTTTTGCTAAAAATATTTTTAAGTTTTTTAACTATTTTTTGTTTTTAGTTTTGATTTTTTTTATTTATTTAATTTGTTTTTGTAAAAACAATACTTTTTATAATAACAATTAATATTTTTAATAAAATATTCGTTATTTTTCGTGATAAGTCCTGTAATAAGAACATGGCTCTTTTAAAACTTTGGTTGGCTCTTTCAATGCCCATTAGTGTGTCCCAAAAAATAAAAAATTTTTTTGCTCAACCTTTGTTTGAATGCTTACACTGTCAAGTATTTTTGAGAATTTTTTCAGATTTTTTGGAGGAAGTTTAGAGGTCGCGCTAATCGGATTTTCCGTAAAAATCAGGTTTTTCTGAGATTTTTCGAATTTCAATCATAAGTTGATCAATTACAAACATTTTGTTCGTATTCGAGTCATCATTTTGAAAGAAAAATGTCCAAACTTTACTTTACCGTACATAAATTAGAAGTTTTGGCTTTTTTTTTGTAATTTGGATGTGGTACATTAAATTTTTTCGTGAAATTTTCGTAATTTTTTTTAAAAACGCTTAATAACTTTTAAAAATTCTATCAAAATATATTAAAGTAATGATGCAGTTTGAAGTATGGTAAAATTCTAAGCAATTTAAAAAAACAATACTTGATTTTACTTGTGCCGTTTCAGAGTTATTACCATTAGTGCTGTGTTGCCATTGGTTGAAAATAAAATAATATATAAGTTTTTCGTATTTGGGTAGTTTTTGGGACACCCTAATGCCCATGTGTTATGAAAGAGCTGAATTTCATGTTTTTTATAAATGGCTACAGGTCCAAGAATATTGTTGATTTTGGAAAATATTTCATGGTATTACGTTTATAAATGAATGAGAAAATACTTTTGATACAAGAATTATAATTTTATTAATTATTTTTATATATTTTGTAACTTTTTTAAAACTGGCTCTTTCATGCCACTCTTCCCCTACTTATACCTATATTGGGTGTAATGGTTTTAAATATTTACAATGTGTTTGTTTTAAAAAGCTTGGATTTCAAAAAATAATATAAAATTATAATCATAAAGTTGCTGAAACAAAACATGATAAAAAATTGGAAGTTGTTAAATAATAATAACTGCATAAAGTTGAATTGCATTTTCAAAATTACGCCCAACATTATCAGGTGCATATTTTTAAAAAAGACACTTTAAAAGCTTGAGTAATTATATATGGAATATTCCACGTTAAGAGGTGTAACATTTTTACGCTATTAAACATTAATATTACATAAAAAATTTACATAAAATTTTTGGCAGTTATAATCAGGGCCCGGATTTTGTTGATTTTGCCTTTTTTTTTTGCTTGTCGTTATATTAATTCAGTGATAAAAGAATCACACGATTCGAGTGTTTCTGATTCCAAATACAACATTTTATTTTGCCCTTTTTTTTTGTTTTTATACAGCATTTTGCCTGTATTTTTATTTTTCTGTATTTTTACATGTATTTTGATAAAAGAATCACACGATTCGAGTATTTTTGCTTCCAAATACAACATTTTATTTTGCCTTTTTTTTTTGTTTTTATACAGCATTTTGCTGTATTTTTATTTTTCTGTATTTTTACCTTTTTTGCACTTAGAAATTTTTTTTAGTATTTCACCTAAAATTATTTTATTTTTTTAAGGAATTTATTAGGGGAGAGTGGGGTGTTGTGAAAAAGGTTTAGGTTTTGGACGATAACTTCTTTAAAAGTTAATATTTTTTTTTTTGGAAACATTTTTTTGTTTAGCGTATTCAATTGCCTCACAACCTGCGATGACATTTCTTTTTAAATTCAAACATTTTAAGAATTGTTTTAGAATCCTGAAAATAGATGGGATTTTTGCATTTTAAAACCTTATTTTTATTGAATACAATAAGGAAAGAAAACAACATTTTTGGTATAAAGCCACATTTTTCGTATCGTTCGCTTAAGAATTTCTATGGTACTCTTCTCTCAAACGCTAAACATTTATTTCTCGTAAGAACTCAACAAAAGATCCTTACTAAAATACAAATCAAACGTTAGTAAGCCTCGCTAGCTGTTTTTGATTTAATTTTTGTGTATTCATTTTTTCATCATCACCCCCCCCCCCTTTCCACAACAACCAATTTTATTTTTTAAAGCTTTACTCCCTAAGCTACACTTTGCGACTTGCGATTTGTTTTTGCTTCCCTGTGCGACTTTTTATGCTTTGACAAAATCTGCATATTAAAAAATTACAGATAAAAATTCCTTTTAAGTCCTTTGCCATCAAGGACGATTTCCTAGATTTCCTCTCTTCTTAACACGTTTTATTGTTATGATTTCTGTGCAGCAAGGCTGTAGCGACTAAAGCAGTGGCAGCAGCAGCAGCAGCTGCTGCTGTTGCCGTTGCTGCCGATGTTGAATAATTTCACGCTAAATTCATTTCGATTCCGCGGATTTCAATACTGCTTTGGTTTCCATTCAGTCAGCGTTTTGCCTTGTGTTTGTGTTTTTTTTCTGTTTTATTTTGCCTTCTTCCATTACATTCGTTTTTATTTGGTTTTTATTTTTTCAGATGATTTCAATTCGAAATCAGAAATTAAATTAAAAATCGAAGTATTATGCCACACTGCTGCCGTATTGTTGTTGTTGTTATTTTTGCTATTGCTGTGCTGTTATTTTGCATAATAATGAGATTGAGATATGCTGCGATACGATGCTGAGCTGTTAAAAAATTTTATATAAATTTTTTTTTGTTTTTTATATTTGTTATTTTTGTTTTTTCCTACAAACCACGCTGTCTCAGAGCAGCTGTTGTTCTTTTTAGTGATTTTATTGCGTTTATTTTTATTTTCGAAATTGCGAATTTGCGCAAATTCGTCGTTTTGACACGCCTTCTATAAATTTAATAATTCCTACAAACAAGTCTTGGTTAAAAAAAAAAAAATCAACGCATTAAACTTGAATTTTCCTTGCAGAGGCAGAGTTTCCTTGACTACTCTCGGATTAAAGCTTGGCATGTGTGGATTTTTCTTTATGCTTCTTGGCATGCAAAACAAGCTTAGCTATGAGCTTCTTCAAGCTGCTCATATGCCATTCATCAAAGCTGTTTGTAAAATTAAGGGATTTATTCGAATTTTCCATCTTACGATTGTTCGGCAAAGCCAAAAGTAATATATTCAACACCATCTCTCAAGTTGCCAACAACAAATTCTAGTTAATGTCTGAAAGCTCTTGTAGAAAACATAACATTTTTAAAGGACTCCTTTTTGCTGACAGGCAGATTAATTCTACTGTTTTTTAATTATTATCCTCATTAAGTCTTAGCATTGTCGAGATGACTTGAGTTTTTTTGGCATTTCTTATTAAAAATTTTAGGCAGTGTTAAGAAGTTTTTTTGCCGATTCTAAGAAAAATATTATTTGATTCATTACCGAACAGCATAAGAGGACTTAAAGTTAGTTACAAATAAAAGAAAAAATAATGTTTGTGGAACTGGAATTACAGCAGAAAATATTACTATTTAATAAATATGAAAAAAAATATTTTCATCTTAATATGAGGCAGTTCCTAATATTTCTTATAACATACAGCTTAACAATTTAAGCAACATATTTTTTTTAAGTGAATGTTGAATGATTTTTTATCATTTATTCTATCTTCTACTTGGCCGAAGTTCAAATTGGCATCACATCCACAAATTTCTTAAATTGTGGGTTATATTTCAATTTTTGTTCTTGGGACTTATCTTAATATATAACAGACAAGCGTCCTGCTCCGTGCTCTATATCGCTCAAACTGTTAAATTTGTTATTGCTTTGCTTTTTAAACATGTTCAGCCTGAACCAGAACCTGTTTTGCTATTACAGTGATTTTTTTATATGAAAAAATTGTTAGCCTAAAAGTATGCACATTAAATGTATTTGATATTTATCAGTACGGACACATTAACGACGACTGGAACAAAATAACAATTGATTCACCTCAATGTCAAAAATGTTAAAAATTATTTTGAATACAACCCGTCGTATGACGGGCTTCTATACTAGTTTCATAAAAAGTAACTATATAGCGAAGATGAATCTTGACTATTTTCAGGGTTGGTACATAATTTTTAAGAAAAGTTTGTGTACTTTCAAAATTTGACAGGTTTGAAATAGTGAAGCAAGATTTACAAGTTTATTAGTTTTTTAAGCAACATTTATTTAGTTTCAACATTTGAAACCTAACTACATAAGTGCAAATCTTGAACTGCACTAGCAAGTGCACTGCACCGTGAATGCTCCTAAGACTAATATGCTATGCATACTTAACAATGTAATGAATAACGAGAAAGATAAAAAAAAAATTAGTTTAAAACAGTGTTAAAAAAAGAGAATGCGCGATAAACTGAGGTCACCATATTTTTCTAATGGCACTCCTTACATTCTTACAGATAGTGATGTTCTCTTTTATTAGTAATGTTTTTTGAAACAATTTTGGCAGAAAGTCTAATGGACAAGGTTATGCCAAATTATGTGTAATTTTTAACCGATTTCAAAAAGTATTAGGTTCTCAAGTTGGTTGGTTTCTCTTTTTTTTTTTTTTTTTTTTTGTGAATGTATGTACATCGATTACTCCTAAAGTACTTGCCCGATTGCCGTAATTTGTTGTCAACATATAGTGACCATTAACGTGGAGGTGCTCGTCTATAAAAGTGGGCGGTATATAGACACAGGGGCGTGTCTATATAAGAAAAACTCTGTATCTAAGTAAATATTGACACAAGGGTAATAAAATGCACAGTAAAATTTCAAGGGCAGGCACAAATATTAAAAACTACGAGCACTCAAGTGGGCTCCTTATTCTAAAAAAGAGTGTGGCAATATTGGAAAAACTCTGTTTCTCGAATAAAATTGACACAAGAGTACTGAAATGTAGTAAAGAGGCAGGCATAATTATTGCAAATTACTATCAAGAAAGTGGGAGTTATTCGACAAAGGGATGTGGCAATGTAAGACAATTACTGAATCTCGTATAACATTGATACAAGGGTACAAAAATTTATTACAGCGGTAGGCACAATTACTAATCATTTTTGTAAAAAAAATTGGGCGTTAATCGATAAGGGTCCTGGCAGTATTAAAAAAACACTGTATCTCGAATACTATTAATATGACGATACTAAAATTTAGTAATGAGGTAGGCACACATATACAAAATTACTGCCAATAATGTGGGCGGTATTCGATAAAGGGGCGTGTCACTATAAGAAAAACACTTTATCTCAGTAAATATTGACACTAGGTTACTGACATTTACAGCAAAAATGCAAGGGTAGGTACAATTATAAAAACTTATGGCCAATTAAGTGGGCGTTATGCGACAAAGAGGTGTGGCAATATTAGAAAACTCTGTTTCTCGCATAATATTGACACTAGAGTACTAAAGTTTACTACAGAGGTAGGCACAAGTATAAAAAATTAATTGCAATAAAGTGGGCGTTGTTTGATAAAGGGGTGTGTCAATATTTGAAACACACTGTATCTCGAATAATATTAGCACTAGAATACTCATATTTAGTACAGAGGTAGACACACTTATTGCAAATTACTGTCAATAAAGTGGGCATCATTTAGGGGTGTGGCAATATATGAAAAACCTATATCGAATACAATTGCCACTAGGGTACTGAAATGAAGTACAGAGGTAGGCACAATTATAACAACTTAATACCGCGGAAGTGGGCGTTATTCGACTAAGGTGTGGGCAGTGTGGCAGTATTTAAAAAAATTGTATAATATTGACACAACGGATATAAAATTCTGAAAAAGCGCCGACTACAAAGCTTTTATTATCATAAAAAATAATATATTTATGATAAAAACAAGTAAAGAAAGTCTTAAGTCGGTCTAGGCCGACTACGAAATACCCTAAACCCACTTTTCAAAAACAAAAAAATTTTTTTTTAAATGGGCGTCAACGTGGGTGGATGAAGCCTATATTTTATATGCATGTTGATGAAAAATTTACACATACCAAGTTTTATTCCTGTAGCTCACAGTTATTGCCTTTATTGTGATTTCGCTATGGGAGGTGGGCGAGTTCATGAACGAATTACTCCCAATTTTTGAACACACCTTAGTTTTGGTATAAAATACATACATACCAAATTTAATTACTCTATGACAAACATAACCTTATTTATTGAGTTTAAAACTTTTTGGGTTGTATGGGAGGTAGGCGTGTCCGTAGGTGGATGACGTCCATTTTTCAAAACCATCTTTGTCTTGTAATAAAAAACATATGTGCCAAATTTTAGCTCTGTAAGTTTAAAACTCTCTTTAAGTTAAACAGGGCGTGAACGTGAGCGGATGACATCCATTTTTCGAAGACATCTTTTTGTTTGTATTAAACACATACGTATCATATTATATTGTTATAGGCTAGTTATGAGCTGAGTTATGCAGTTTTCAATTTCCGCGTTGTATGGGAGGTAGGCGAATCCGTGGGCGGATGATGTTCGTTTTTCAAAACCCTCTTTGTTTTATTATAAAAAACATACGTGTCAAGTTTTAGCTCTTTACGTTTCACAGATGCTTATTTATTGCGGTTTCAATTTTTGGGTTGTATGGGAGGTAGGCGTGTCCGTGAACGGATGACGTCCATTTTTGAAGACATCTTTGTGTTTGTATTAAACACATACGTATCAAATTATATTGTTGTAAGCTAATTATGAGCTGAGTTATGCAGTTTTCAATTTTCGCGTTGTATGGGAGGTAGGCGTGTCCGTGAGCGGACGTTGTTCATTTTTCAAATCTATCTTTGTTTTATTATAAAAAACATATGCGCCAAATTTTAGCTCTGTACATTTAACAGAGGCTTATTTATTGCATTTTCAGTTTTTGGGTTGTATGGGAGGTGGACGTGTCCGTGAGCGGATGACGACCATTTTTCTAAAACATCTTTGTGTTGATATAAAACACAAACATACCAAATTTTATTGTTGTAGACTTTTTATGAGCTGAGTTATAAAGTTTTAAATTTTTGCGTTGTATGGGAGGTAGGCGTGTCCGTGGGCGGATTCCAAAAATATTCAATAGTGCAAGTCTTTGGGTGCATGTAACCATGAGTACCAAGTTTCATCCAATTATCTCAACTCCTTCTTCTTATCCTGTCTTTACGGACAACACACAGACGGACGGACGGACGGAAATCCGCCCACTGACACGCCTACCTCCCATACAACGCAAAAATTTAAAACTGCATAACTCAGCTAATTTGATGTTTATGTGTTTTTTATCAACACAAAGATGTCTTCGAAAAATGGACGTCATCCGCTCACGGACACGCCCACCTCCCATACAACCCAAAAATTGAAAACGCAATAAATAAGCCTTCGTTTAACCTACAGAACTAAAATTTGGCACGTATGTTTTTTATGACAAGATAAAGATGGTTTTGAAAAATGGACTTCATCCGCCTACGGACACGCCTACCTCCCATACAACCCAAAAAGTTTAAAACACACTAAATAAGGTTATGTTTGTCATAGAGAAATTAAATTTGGTATGTGCGTGTTTAATACCAAAACTAAAGTGAGTTCAAAAATTGGGAGTAATCCGTTCATGAACACGCCCACCTCCCATAACGAAAGCACAATAAAGGCATTAACTGTGAGCTACAGGATTTAAACTTGGTATGTGTAAATTTTTCATCAACATTTAAATGCATATAAAATATAGGCTTCTTTCGCCCACGGACGCACCCATTTTCAATAATATTATTTTTTTTTTTTGGAAAAGTAAATTTAGGGTATTTCATAGTCGGCCTAGACCGACTTAAGACTTTCTTTACATGTTTTTTGCTAAAAAGTTTTTATTAGCGGTAAAAATTCTTACAATTACGGAATTTTCCC
The DNA here is from genome assembly GCA_958299015.1 of Tetanocera ferruginea. Taxonomy (NCBI): domain Eukaryota; kingdom Metazoa; phylum Arthropoda; class Insecta; order Diptera; family Sciomyzidae; genus Tetanocera; species Tetanocera ferruginea. The sequence continues at coordinate 144,518,129 of OY282641.1, forward strand.
TACGTTTACATACAAACAATGAATGTTTTTTTTTTAAATTAAAACAAAATTTTTGATTACATAAAGAAATATTGGTATCATTTTAAAGGTCACACGTTTACTAAAATATATCAAATAAATTTTATTCAAAAATGATATATGCGGCTTCTTGAGTCTCTAAAAGTTGATTTTGTTTATATAAATTTTGTGCTTTTCCACATTTCAAAAGGTCAAAAGCGTAAAAAAAAACATTTCCGAGAAATTAATGTTTATTACTTTGTATTTAAAATTTTCAAAACCGCTTGAAAAGTTAAAAGCTTGAAAAAGTTAATACTCTTGGGATATTTCGTTTAACTTTTTCAAGAATCTTGTGTATCTTGATAAATATTTTGGTATGAAATTTCGCCTATATAAAATTTTCCTTAAAAAATAAAGTAAAAGAAATTAACCAAGCGTAAACACACACACACTTCCATTGCTTACAGCTTCCTTTTTCAAACTGTAGCAATTTTGCTACATTGTGCAGACACAAGAATAATGATGTCAGCATCGATGCATGCCAGTTACTGATATTGATCAAAAATGTAGCTTGAAGTTGCTTATGTTGCATTTCATCGATGGAGCAAATGCATCATCGACGGATATCCGCATACAATGCAACACTTTGGTCATTTGTGCAATAATGCAACATGTCTGCTTCCTTGTTTATACTGTGTGAGTGTTTTTTTTTTTTATAATCGTTATGACGCGGTATGCCTGCCTGACTGTCTGTGGCTTTTGCGATATGCGTTGTTTTTATGCTCATAACGGATGCGAACAATAACAATAATTTGCCAAGAAAGTATGACAGCAACAAGGATACGAGGACACTTGCTTGCTTACACACACACATATATATATGTGCAGCTTCATAGTCAACATTGGGCTTCACATCCGCATCGATATTAATTTCACAGCAATCACACATTCAATGCTTTTGCGGATATTGCGGTGACGGGTTGCAGTAAATAACAATATATAAAGGCAAAACAATAATTGTTATATTGCTGGTGACCTAATTTTAACAGTGCATATTCGAAATGATATATATGACAAAAATAACTATTAAATATATAGAACAATTGTTTTAATGCAAAATTAAAATTAAGATTATTTCTTAAAAGTATATCAAGACGCATCGAATGCTGAAATTTATCTAAATTAACACAATAAACGCCAAGTGAAAATGTATTACATTCAAAACTTATGCTTAAAAACAAAAAAAATTGTTTCTAAATTCAGAGCTGCTGCAATTGTTTTGTCGTACTCAGTTGAGTACTATGGCGCCAAATGGGTTAAGTTTACTTAGACTAGCTTTGATTGCTCATTTGAATACAATTTTATTTTGTAGTATTCTGTGTACTCAGCAGAACAAATCAATGGAATTGAAGTAAAATATTTTAAAACAAAAATCATTCAAGCACATTGACAATCATGCCAATCGACAAAGTTATCAAGTTCGTTTTTGACAACCACTTAGTAACAATTTTCTTTGCATGCCAGCGCGAGTGCAATGAACTTTAAATATATGTAAATAAATTGGAATAAAGTTAAAAAAATAAAAACCATGCCAAATAGGCACGTCAACACAGACGACTGGCATAATTTATGCCTTGTCAAAAAATAGCGAAACCAAATATTTATCTTTATAATAGACAAAAGAAAAGAAAAATACCTTAAAAAAATAAAATATTTGCACAAACTATATATAAAAATTATACACTGAGGGAAAAATGTGTTAAAATTAAATGAAATTGTGTTCATATCTAACGAATTTGTTTTTGAAATAGAGCTTGAAACAAATTCATTAAAATTAAACACAACTGTTTTTTAAATTACATTCAAAACAAAAGTTTTTGTTTTTAAAACAATGTTTTTGTTATGAAAAACAAATATGAAACAAAAATTTTAAAATTCAAAACAAAGATTTCAACGCATATTTTTTCGGTGGCATTCTTTTCGCTTTTCCGAATTCTTAGCATCAGAATCACAACCAGCTACCTCCGGGACGCTCCGAATGCCAACTGTTAGCTCCATTCGATGAAGTTTCCATTGAAATAAATAATTTAATAAATAATTAATTAGTTTTTATTTTATTATATGTTCGACATTTGTCAAACCAATTCAAAAAATTCAAAAATTTTCATTGTGTTCAAATTTTTGTTTATTTTTTCAAAGAATAATGAAAGAAAATTAAAAAACAGAAAGAAGTTTATAAGCTGTTCAAAATTAAACACACTTGTTTTAAATTTTGTTTTGTAGAAACGCAAAGGCGTTAAATTTCTATTTTAAAATTTTTTGTTTAATTTTAAAGTATGTTTTTTTTCTCAGTGTATACAAGCATTAAAATTGAAAAGCACAAAATAAACATTGATTTGAAATTGAAATTAGCTGGCAGCATTTTTATTGCTGTATCAACTCAGACAATTACGACCACCAAAGCTTTTAGCATACTGCCCTTACAACATCCCGCATCCTTTCACTTAGCTACAACAAAAATAAATATTGCCCATCAACAAAATATGTGGAATCGTTCAAAATCTTTTGCCACACCAAAATTAGTTATGAATAAAAACCATCGCTGTTGTTATTCGCCGTCTATATTTTTGTTTTGTTATGTTTGAATTTTATGTTTTGTATTCTTAAATTTATTGAAATTTTGTGTTTTAGTCCGTCCTATTTGCTGTTGGACTACTATTATTGCTGTTGTTGCTTATTGAATAAAATTGCTTGATAGCTTTTATTGTTTGTTATTTGCTGTTTGTTTGCTCGTTGCACAAATTGCTGCTAGCCGAGTGCGTTATATTGTTGCTTTTATTTATTTTTTTTTTTTACAGTTTGTTTTTTGTCACTTTTTACAGTACTTGCTTTAAACGTTCTTCCACCAGGACATGCCTGAGGTCAGTGTAGCTATAGTAGCTTTTTTAGTTCTTTTTTCCTTTTTGTTTGTTGCTGTGTTTGTTTTGTGTAAATCCTTTTTGTTACACATTTTTGACACAAATTCGCATATTTTTGCTTTTATGTTGAAGTTTATTGATTTTGAAATATTCACGATTGTGAAAGCCAGCAAAGAGAAAGAGAATGTAAAGTAAACGGTAAAAAAAATTGTATTAATAAGCAAAATAAAAAGCAATACCAAGCTAGCTGGCTAGCTAGCTATTTGGCACACATTGCTTGCGAGCAAGTTACTATATATGTATATGGTCGGATTTATATCTCGGAATTTCAGTCGGGGAAATTTTTTCCAAAAATTTGAATACTGAAAAATCTTCCGGTGATGGCATAAGTTACAAGTGCCTTAAAGCGTTTCCGACAAAAGGCATTAAGAACCTTGCCCAAATTGTCAACCTTACTAACGTACAGCTTGTCCCTCTTCATATCGTCCAATCATATTTTGTATCTTCAATAAGTAAGATTCTTGAAAATGACATAAAAAATAATCGTCAGTTTCTTAGCGATACTTACAACATTCTGCCTACTATCAGTTCGTCTTCCGTAATGAATATAACACTGCACTGATTATAATATAATATCTGTTAAATTCAAATTTCAATTATCAAAAGTCAACTGGATTTGGTTTTGCTTGATGTCAAGGCTGCCTTTGATTCAGTTTGACTCGTTTGGCTTTTTTATAAACTCATCAAACTAAACCTTCGTATAGAACTCACAAAAATGTGATATACAAAGTTTTCTGCACTCTCGGACGTTTAAAGTTTATATCGGCAACACTTGCTCGGACAGAGTAGCTTTCATGTCTTTCACCAATCTTATACAATCTATTATACTGAACAACGTCAATTTAGAATTGTAAATGTTAAAATTATTAGAATTATTGGAAATAGTACAATAGTTCTTATTATAAATAGGCTGAGACCTTAATTTATAATTTTTACTCTCAGGCAGCCTCCTTGGTTTATCGACCCATCGAGAAACTTCCGCTTTACCATGAACTAAGCGAGATGTCTCAGAAAATAGCCAGATGAATTTCGAAGGGAAGTACATTTTTAAGTTTCTGCTTTTTCTCCTGCGGTTTGTGACCGTTTCCTGGCAATTCGCATTTGGAATCACGATGCTGTACTTTTCTTTGAATAGCTTGCATAAAAGGTAAATATTTGTGTCTCGTTTGTTCACACAGATTTCAAACTGCCTGTCAGCCTGCCTGTCTGGATCGGCGTTCACTATGAACGCTGCCTAACGAAGCGAGTGATCATAAGTTCGTCGCTAATGTCCTTAGTTTTTTTGTTTTTTTTATTCTTTTTGGTCGAGGATTGTAAAAATATATCAATATCGTTTCTTAAGCTTATGATATTATCCAGAGTAGTCTTTGTGAGGTCAGTTTTTTGAAATTGTTCCATGTTAGACCTCAGGCTACTTTTAAACTCTCTAAACGCATTAAGCCGATTTTCACACACTCTCTTGAAGCAATTTTATTTGTTTTGATAAGGTATCAAATTGAAGCTTACAATCAGCTTTTAAGTTTTCAATGGCACAGTTGTTGTCGTCTGCAGTTTTGATGACGTCATCGTTTTTGGTGAGCTGTTTTGATACCTTTTTGAAAAAAAGCTTATTGTCAGCGAGACTGGCGTTATGAGAACCGTTAGTGCATTATATTGCTAGCATCACATGTATCAATGATATATCTTTGCATTCGTCGCAGTAGAATTTAAAATTGACCAAAAATTCTTGCAGGTTCGTTGTACAACTCTTGGATAACACGTGGGGTGTGTTAGAAGAAATAAGACGCGCATTAGAAAAAATAAGAACGATTTTCTGTAAAAGGAAAATTCTCCTCTCAAAAAATCATTATTTTATTTCCTAAAGGAACCAAATTTTCAATAAAAACCAAACAACACGCATGTTGATTGCTTGATTTTGCTAAAAAGATTTCCACTTATTTTCAAAAGATTTCATTTTGATTTTACTCAGAAGATTTCATAATATTTTTAATAAATTTCATCTTGATTTTATTTAGAAGATTTCATCCATTTTTAATGGATTTCTTCTTAATTATATCAGAAAATTTCATGTTATTTTTAAAAGATTTCATATTGATTTTGTTAAAAGGATTTCCACTTTTTTTAATAGGTATCTTATTGATTTTATTTAGAAGATTTCATTTTTTTTTTTAATAGATTTCATCTTGATTTCATTAAGAAGATTTTCACTCATTTGCAATAGATTTTTTCTTGATGTTATTTAGAAGATTTTATCTTGTTTTTAATAAATTTAATCTTTATATCGTAAAGAAGATTGCCACTCATTTTCAATAGATTTCTTCTAGATTTTATTTAGAAGATTTTATCATTTTTTTTAAATATATTTATTTAATTTTAATTTAATTAAGAAGATTTCCGCTTATTTCTTTTAGATTTCATCTTGAATTTATTAAGAATATTTTAAGCTTATAAGACTTTCTTCTTGGGTTAAAACTATAGAGAAATCATCTTAATTTTGTTCTAGTTTATAGGGTAATTTTTGCTCTGAGTTGGAATCGAAAGCTTAATACACGCAACTCTGTTTTAACACCATTTTTGAAATAATACTGTTAACCAAATAAATTTTTTACTCGAATTTTTCAGTTTTGCATGATAAACAGATGTTTCTTCACCAATAATATTACTATCATGTTCAAACATAATCGGTGTATACGTGACTTTTGAATTCTGAAAATTGTGCCTATCACGGGTTCACGCTTAAAGGTTTCGGGGAACACCCTATTTCTATAGTTTACTTCTCTCGTTCATAGAACGCAATAATTTTCACTGCTTATATATTTTTTTTAAGTACCGTTAACAAAAAAAAAAATTCTAAGTGAAATTGAAGGGCTTATTGCAAAAACATGATATGCCAGCCCGCTTTAAAATTTCATATTTTATGTTCATTACGTTCCTTGATGCATTATCAATGTCCACTGAAAATATTGCGACCATAACCCGATCAATTTTGGCCGTATATGTAATAGTTCTTGTAAGCATTTTAATGATTTCATACAAAAATACATTTTTTAAAAACTTTAGGGTCGATTATTTCGAAATATATTTTATGTGGCATATCATGTTTTTACAATAAGCCCTTCAATTGATTTGTGTTCCTCATTTTGTTTAAGATTTTTTTGAATTAATTTTTTTTTTTACTGTTTTGTAGGCACAAATTAAATAGTTTTTTAACTTACACAGTTTTTGTTAGTTTTGGAACACATCCCTTAATTTTTCATACATTGCTTTTATATTTTACACGATTTTCACAAGAACCGTTTCTACAGTGTAAAAAAGAGTTGAGTGTATCTTGGTATTATTCTTGACCCAAAAATACAAAGTTTTTTCGGCAAAGTTGTTCTGATTGACTCAATCTATGACTTTTCAAAACAAACTTTATCAAGAAGTGCTGTTTCGACAGCTCTGTAACAGTGGATTGTGAACAATTATTACCGTTTATTTGATTTTTCAAGCAATCTGCTTATTTATGTATTTCTTGACAGATTTTTAAATGAAATCAGAAATATTTTGGATTGTAATTATTTCAAGTATTCTATCTGGATAATAAACTTTTTTTTCTATAAATTACAAAATATGTTTTTTAATTTGGCCGCACTCATTATCACTGTGCGTCGGTTTTCCATAAAATAACCAGAATTTTTGAAGAAGCGCCAGAATTTTTGAGGAAGAGCTTGATAATTTCAAAGACTTGCACATGTCATAATTGATGACATAATTGATGATTTTGCCATTATTGATGACTTGTTTGCCAAAAGTACCGATGAAGATGAAAATCGGTAATTACCGAAAATGAAGATGAAAGAACTGAAAATAGATCGGATGATGAGGCATCTACGAGTACAGCAAAAGGACCTATCAAATATTTGTTTGTAAAAACTAGTTACAGGTAAAGATTAATACGAATTTTATTGTAAAAAAGCAATTAAACGTTTTTAAATCATTAGGTGGCACATGAACGTACCGGAAAGGCTAATGTCAAGAGAAAGGCTCAATAGCTTAAATCTTGTTAGGCGCTGTCCTGGTTTAAAAAATGAGGCAAGGAAAAATAAGAAGCTCAAAAGATGCATTTAATATTATGTTTGCAAGCGAAATTTTGGTTCAACATTTTAATGAAGAAATTCGTCGAAAAAAGCATGTACAGGAATATTAACCCTAGGAATGGTAACCCTAGATATGTTAGTTGGGAAGAAACAAAAGGTCTAAAACAAAATAATATTGATATTATAGAATTATGGTGCCCTGCTTTTGGAATCCGAATATACCGCGCAACTATGACGAGTAATCGATACGATGTTATCGCTCAAAATAAAAGATTTAATAATGAAAATACTAGAGAAACTCGTCAATGGACAATTAACAATTTGCACCAATACACGATCTTTGGGAAATTTATTAATATAATTGAGGAGTAACATGCAATAAGGGCACTTCTGTTAAAACTGCATTTTGAGATATTCACGTTTAAAGTTATTGATGTGCGACATTTTTTTTGTGCGACATATATAAAAAAAATGTAAGCTTTAAGTTTTAAAATCTTTTGAGATATTCACTTTTTAAGTATCTGATGTGCGATAACTTTTTTGTTTTGTAGTATATAAAAAAAAGTTTTGATATTTCCTGTAACTTTTATATTCTTACTTTAATTTATATATTTTCAAAATTTCATTGCCTTATTTTTGTTACAAAAAAATCCAAAAAGAGAGATGTTAACTGTTTGTATAAAACAAAAAATTTCCAAAAAAGATCTCTAGGTTTTATTTAACAAAAACATGTTTTGTCTTAAATTTAAAATTATCTATTCAAAACTTGTTTTTGAATCACTTTCCGAATTAATTTTTTAAAAATATTTGTCGAAAACTTAAATTTTAAAAGGAATTTAATTTTTCAATTCAATTCAATTTTATTGAGGCTTTTTTTTAATTCGGAATTTAAAAGGAATTTAAACGAGAAATAATTCTGAACAAAATAATTCTGAAAACCACATAACAAAATTTGTTGACTTTAATTTCTATTAAATATTGACTAACAAAGATTTTTGATTGAAATTCCTGCATAAACAATGTGTCAAAAATCTTATTAAAAGAGTGAATTTCACAATGTGGTGTATTTGTTCTTATATTTTGTATTTTTAATAAATATGATACTTGCAGCATGTCCTCTAAGAACTGAAAAATTAATAAGGCTGTCAATTTATTGTGGCTGAATTATTCTTCATTAAATTGTTATAATCTTAGGTCTTATGGAAAATTTTACAACCATTTTTCATGTTACTTGAATATTTTAAAGTAAATTTTGTTCGATTGTTTTCAAAAATGAATTTGTGATATTTTAATTGCAAAAACAATCTTAAGTCATTAAAAATGCATTTCATATTTGCATTGAAAGCAAATTGATGGAATCTTCACAAAACAAAGCCTTTACTTAAGATGCTTTAATTGACGCATTTATTGCAGACAACATGAAACAAAAGCTTATAAAATTTGCCAACATATCTAAATCTTGAACATTTATTGCTTAGAAGATATAAGTAAGAAAAGATTTTTCCATCAAGTTGATTGTCATTTACAAATATTTTATTAATGTTTTTCATTACAGGATTATGACTTCAATGTGATTTTCAATTTAAAGGCTTAATACCTTATAGTACTATATAAACCCTTGTACAGAAACTAAAATGAGCAAAATTTATCACAATTTAGTGTTGAGAATAAATGTTGAAAATGATAAAAACATAATGAATGATATTGATAGTTGATGATGTCAAAATTGATGAAAGTACATAATATTTAAGCCAAACGCACACACTCACATATAATGCAAATCCTTAAAATAGCTACTTTTAGCAAACCAGCGCCCAACAAGAAAGCCAACCAGTCAGACAGCTGAGTCTGACATTTTCAGAGCAGCACAGCAGCGTAATTAACAGACAGTAGGGCTCAGTTAGGTGCGGCTGTGAGTGTGTGTGTACCTACTTGCTCTGTATCTGTGCTTTAAATAGACTGCACACACACTCGCACACATTCTTAAATCCTTGATTTAGCCCAACAATATAAAGTTGCACATCTTTGTGGCTTTTGAGATTTTCTGCACCTGTGTTATATACATACATATATATATAAATATACATTTATATATATATATATATTTTGCTTTTATTTCCAAAGTACGTGTATTCTGCCAGTTTTGTTGTTGTATGCATGCAGTCTTTTAACAAATCCTTTTGAGCTCTCAACTAAAACATAGAAGAATATCTCATAGCTTAATGAATGAATGTGTAAATTTTGCCAAAACAAACTTAACAAAAACAACAACAACGGCAAAAGTAGAGCAAGAGGCAAATGTGCAGTACTAACAGAGATGCATAAGCTTACTTACTGCATGCATTGATCCATTCAGTTTTATACAGCTCAAGATATGCTTGGCATTTTCCGATAAGGTTTGGCATAACAATAACAAGGATTAGCATTAGATAATTGCACAAAGCGTTAATTTTAGTTACATTGAGTTGATTAAAGATTTTACCACATCAGCAAACACTACATTTAAGATTTGCAAATGAGGTCTAAATTAAACAAATACTTTACTTTGACCAAAGTTAATGTGTGCGTGGTAGAAATTATTAGACAAAATATATTTAAAATTAAGCTGAAGCATATATAGCACATATATATTCGATTTTTAATAACTTTTTGGTAATGAATGTAATGTCATGTGAAAAAAAAAACAAAAATGCAATTTTTAATTAAACTTATTTCACAACAAATAAAATTTATGCGTTATTTTCTTATCAAACATGGAAGAAATTGTACTAATTTTTAACGCCAAGTGAACTTAAGCGAATGTACAATTTATGTCATAAGTGAATCAGTATCAAGTATTGGGTTAAACACCATTAATTTACTCAATATATGCTCATCCTAGCTAACCTACCTAACAGTACAAGTTTAGCTGTCGTATGTCTTATAGGTATATTTAAATTTTTCTTATGTGCATATTTATGCTAATCGAACTGGTAATAAAATTTAATGAAGCAGCAATGCAACCATTCAAGTTTTCAGAGCGTGTTAAAAAAATTGAAATTGCCAGAAAAAGCAGAAACAAAAACTCCGAAAATACCAATACATGCCACAAACGAAGGTAATTCAACGAATGACTCATACAATATATCAATATGAACTCAAATTCATACTCGAGCAGACACATGAACATGCTTACAAGGACACAAAAAATATCTACAGATACAACTACGACAATGCAGACAGACAACATGAAATTTGAGTGAAAATTTTATGGTTCATTTGAAGTGGCCACAAATTGTATTGTATTCCAAACCAGCCTGAATTTTAAAATGGCAAATAAAAAAATAAAAAAAAGTGCAGTAGATTAAACCATATTGAAAACCTTCGGTGGAGAAAAAATCATCTTCTATGTTTATCTCCAAAAATATATAATATATTAACTATATTATATTAATACCGCTTTTTTGGTATTAATTAAAACTCAAAATAAATGAAAATTATATCATTCGAAAGGTTATGTTGCCCACAAGTGCAGAATGTTTATATAAATGATATATCTGATAGAGGGGGTTGCCAACCTTCTTAGAGAGAAATTAAATTTTTGAGAAAAAAACCCGCTATTTGATTAATATGAAATTTGGTTGGGGGGTAGTTTTTGAGTTGGTCAAATTTGAATTTTTTTTGACGTAGAATACGTCTTACCTTTCGATATTAGGGCACCATGTATGAAGAATTCGAATTGCAGTTTTGGAGCTTCACGAAATTGGGTATTGTGAAGAAACTAATGGACCGATTTGCTTCAAACAAATTTCATTTAATAGATTAAACTTCCAATTTTATATTTCCTTATAATTCTGTGTGCAAACTTTTCTATTTTTTCTTCAAATCATCTCAAACTTTATGCATTTTTCTAACTTTGAATCGCTATAAAAACGTTCATATATACCAGAAATGTCTGGATTATAGCTAAATTGATTAAATAGAATACAATACATAATATTGTATATGATTTGTATGTGATTTTATAAAAAATCGTCGTTTTTCACGCAAAAAATGTGCAAAAAATTAGAATTTTTTTTTTAATCCTTCATAACTCGAAATCGGCTCCAAGAAAATGGATGAAAATGGATTTTTTCAGTAAAATAGAAGAGTTCATCTTTCATTTGAGGGGTGTACCATTGCGATTGAAAAGATGAAAATGGGTCTATTAATCATTTGAAGGTGAGCAAGTTTATTTTTTCACTTAAATTTTTGTGCATACATTTTGTTTCTGTTTTCGTTTTTTTGCATTTCGCTATTATTTCCTAAAAGAAAGCAACAACAACAACAAAAAAACCTAAAAAACAATTCTTTTGCCTTGCTGTTTGGTTTCTTCTTCTTATCGTTATCATAAATAAACATATATCATAAATATAACAAAAAATATAACAAAAACCAATTGTACAAGGAATGTATTATTTTATTATCCTTTTATTTATTATTATTATACTATTATATATTATGCTATTTTATGTTACAATTATGTATATAACTAGTTCTTTCCCGTCAAAAATGACGGGCCCTTTCTACTTATTCGATTTTTAATTATTCAAATATTAATTTTCAGTTCCAAATACTTATAAAATACTTCAAAGTAAACACGGAAACCATAGTAGGTACGACGAAATATTTTAAAAATTTTTTTGTAAAACTGAAGCTTTCAAAATGAAAAAAAACATATAAAGTTTTTGAAGTTTCAATAAATCAAAAAACAGACAATGCCTAAAAATATGCTCTGAAATTTTTCAAAAAAATAAAGCGTTTCGCACTCACATTTTACAGAATTATGTTATAGTAATGTTATTTCTTCTTCTGGTCCTAAGCATATTATTTATTTTACTTTATTTATTTTCCATTTTCTTTAACAGTGTACCACTAAGACTACGTATTCTACGTCTAATGTGATGGCCGTGTCTCTGACACAGCCTGTCTGTTTTTTTTTTAAAAGTAACAATTTCTTAAAAAAATGTAGTTTTATCCATTCGTCAATTGTAAAATTAGTACAAAAATGTGTTTTCATTTCAAAAATTTGACTTTCCATGTGAATATCTTGGTCGGATTTTAACGGTTTTTCAATTTTTCTAGTTTTTTCTAAAAGTTTGTTAAATTTTCTTTCAAATGTGATAAAAATAACAGCAAAGTTCTTATCAAAACTATTTTCAATGAATTTTCTTAATATTGTCGTTAGTTATTTAGAGTGTGTTTCTACCAAATGTCAAGAGAGAAAAAAAAACTGTATCAAATTGAATGTTCTAAATTGGGAAGCCAATATCTCTGCCATCTGCGACTAGATTTTATTTATTTTTTTTTTATTTTAGTCTTATAAGTTAACTTAAAAAAACTTTTGAAAATAAAACCGTTTTTTGTTCGTTTATATTTAAATTATTCCTTTTAAGAAAACACTATTCAATTTAATTTATTCTTAAAATATGGGAGTAAAAATGATTTTTCCTGTAAAAAAACCAAAAACTCAAAATTGCATTTTTGATTTTCTTTCAAAGTCTGTACCGAATTTTAGGTGAATTTATTTTGTCTTGACACTAAATTAATAAACTGTCCGTGCCATCAAAAAATCAACCCCCTATGATTTCTTTGACAAAATTAAATTTTTTTAAAATGTTGTTTTTCTGTTTTTGTAAAAAATAATGAAATAAAAATTGCTTTTTTTAAGAAAATAGCTTTATATCTCCAATCAATTAAGAGTTATAGCCTCAAACTTATTTTAATCATCTCGCATATAATTATAAATAGGCAATAAATAAATTGGTCGAATTTCGACCCCAGGCGATTATGGTATGTATAAAACATTGAACAATTTATACAAAAAACGAAATTAAGTTACTTTTCAGAATACGACTTTTTCGTTTGTGTTATTTGGAAACCTTTAAAGGTTCAGTCTTGTTAGTAAGGTTGAAGAAACTAAAGAAATTTGAAAATAAGGTAATTATTTACTACAAGCTTGCCACCTAATAAAATGTTTTTTATGATTTTTAAGCATTATGTAACAGTTTTAGGGAGTCACTGATTTCAAATATGATATCAGTATTTTAAAATTAACCCTTTTTTGTTTGATTTATATTCAAAATAAACCAAATATCAACCTTTATAAGGTATGTTTATAGTTCATACATAAATTTCGGAAAAATCGGTTATTTATATATATGTTAGTCGTTTCGACCAATGATTAGTGTTAACGCACAAAAAATAACGTTAGTGTTCTAGGGTTAAAAACGCTAGATAGTGTTTCCACCTAATTTTTTTTTTATTTCTACAATTTCAGTGCTGTGGCGAACGCTAAGGCAAGCAATATTAAGTAATTTGTTGCTATAGGGTGGCTACCGTTTAATAAATTCATTCAATAAAAACGAAGCCAGATAGGCACAAAATAGCTATTTTTATGAATTTCAAAGGGCAACCGAAATATGTATATAAATAATTTTATAGAAATATAAACTATATGAAAAAAAAAACAAGTCTAAAAAAATTAACAAAACTATAAGAAACGATACACATATATCGAAAACAGATATGCCAAAAGTAGCTACTTTTAATTACGTTCAAAGGAAAATGACAGTATTTTTTTTTTAATTTTTTAATCTCCAATGAGTTGATTGAAATTGTATTTGATTTACCAATTTTTTGCTGAGAATTTCCAGTGAAAGCTGAAATCTCTTTAAAACTTATCTCTTACACTCTAAGAATTACTTACTTACTCGTAATCTCATATAAAAGCCTAAAGATAATCATATATTTTTATGACCTTCGATCCTTCGAAGTAAGAGCCTAAAGATAATCATTCGATTAAAACTTCGAAGTCGGCGCTTATATAGCTAATTAGATTTTTTGTGCAGCTGCAAAACACATATAGCATTTTAATTAAGATTTAAGAAAAATTAAGATTACAAATTAAAACAGCGTCACCTAAGCAGGATATTCACAAATAAAAAAGTCTTAAATAGTGTAGGGATGGCAAAAATATCATGATTTTATGTCAATGATTAGCGCTGACTACAAGCTTTTATTATCATAAAAAAATTAATATATTTATGATAAAAATAAAAAAAAATTCAGAATAATTGATATCATAAGATTTCCGATAATATAATGAATGTAAATTAATTATCAAATTTGACAAAGAAATAAATAGTAAAAGTAATTTAAAATTATTTTTTACTTTGTAGTGATTTTGAAGTAGGTTTTTCTTTTTTTAAAAAGTTTTTTGTTATATATTTAATAATTTCCATCATAATAAAATATTTTCTAACAAGTAGAATTATACAAAAGATTTCACGAAATTCAAAATTAAATAATGACACGATAATAGCAAATCTAGCTTTCCAATGTTATTCTTCTATATTAAATAAATTTTCAAAATATTTTTTTAATATTGCAATGAAATCGGTTTTCGAGCTACAGTGGAGACAGAACCCTAACCCAATCAATATGACCAACCCCCATACTTTTTCAAAAGGAACATTTTTTGCATACATTTGTATGGGAGCCGCCATACGGAGGGGTCGGAGGAGATGGGTTCCAAGGCAAAAAATAGAGTTCAGCCTCCCCTGTAGCTCGAAAACCTTGGGTGAGCCGAAAATTCTGACTTCAGATTCGGATTCACCGAACCCAAAACCTTAGGAAACCGTTGTGAAACCTCTTGGGATTTTTAAAAACTTCAGTTTTGTTGTACAGTGTTATTGTTATCGGTCAATAATGTCTTCACCTTTTGCCAAACATGAAAATTGATTTATGTGTTACTTAAAAATATCTAGCTAGATATTCTAGATTTATTTATTGTTAAAACATAAGAAAGTTTTAAATAAAATAAGTCTCTTGTTGTCTTTAGTTCAATATAAATAAACATTTAATTCTCTTTTTTCGCTTTAGTTTACTATCGAGTTGTCTCATATGTCTTCTTTTGTAAAAACACAATAAAATTTCTTGTGACACAAAAAGAAATTGCAATGATCACACAAGTGTTGGTTGTTATCTAAAAAAGATAAAAAACTTAGCATATAAACAAGCAGAAGCAAAGAAATCCTCACAGCGGATACAGTGCAATTTTCTACTTGAAATTTAAGGACAAGAAATAAAATTCAAACACAAATGCAGAATAATAAAATAAAATGAGAAAAATTTGTGCGCAAATAAAAGAGATACAGGATAATCTTGCTTACATATGATTACACAGACTAGTGCACTTTATACACAAACATAAACATACACACACAAATACATTCGGGGAATTGAATTTGTATTTGCATATTGCACTATTTCAACAGCACACTCATACACACATCCACTCAAGGGATAGTGTTTTATTTTTTGGCAATACTTTTCTCTCTCATACTTTGCTGCGTCGTTGCTGCGTCGTTTTTTCCCTCATTTCTTGAGATCTGTTCGTTTTTTTACTAATTTTTTACTTATGCAATCGCAATACATATAAAAATGTTAGCAACTCTGCTAGAAAAAAAGTTTTACGTGTCACATAAAAGTTCGTTGCTTTGCGTGCAACTTTTTATGGCTACATCAAATAAACAAAAAAAAACAAAAAAAATGTTAAATTGGTATAAGCAGAAGAAGAAGAGAACAAGTTAGCCCAAATGCAAAGAAAACTGTATAGTTTTTCCCAACTTGTTGTAACTTTTTTTGCATATTGTTGCTGATATGGCAACGTTGTCAAGATAAAAATAAATGCAAACGCAAACTTTTACAACTATTATTTTTGTTCACTCAAACATTCGAATGCTTGTGACCCTGTAGATATTGAAGAAGCCCTTTTGTGTTTGTGTGTTTGTGTAAGTGTGTTAGTGCAAGTATGTTGATGTTCTTGTCTTGTAACGTGTCGGTAAGTCGTTCTTTGCTTTGCATTGGCGTCGCTTTTCTTTACAACAAACTCTTCTTGTCAAGTTCTACGCTGCATACTTTTTTCTGTGCTGGCTTAAATATTTATTTATGCTCTGCTTCTTCTTCTTCACTTGACCCTTCAAACTGTATTGGCTAAGCTCAACTGAGTGTGTGTGTGTGTGGTCTTCACTTTTGTATGTGTTTATTTGTAGTTGCATTCATGTTTTTGTAAATAAATTTTGAGCTTGCATTCATTCGATTTAGCTCAGGTAAAAAACTCTTGCAAACATGCAAATATTTTTTGTTCATTTGCTTTCAAAAACATACATGCACAATTTTCATTGACCATGTCCGTTTATTTTTTTTTTTATTCCTAACTTCATAATTCTATTTGCTTTTTCCATTTAGCCGCTTTTAGTTTGATTTTTTTTTCTTTTTTTTCGTTTCGTTATATCGGACGGTCACGATTTTTTATTTGTGAAAGTTAACTCTGTTTGTTGATGGCTTCAAATTGTATTATAGGCCAGAGTTTTTGAGTCTTCAAAGGTAGGTATTGAAATAAATAATAGCGCATTTTAACATAGATTTAACGCAATTTTTTCTTAAATTATGTGTACATATTTATGCTAACTTTTTATGTTTAATGAACATATATTTCTTAAAGAAAATAATACAATTTAAACTTATTAGTTGCTACATTGAAAACTGTGCAAGCTTTGGAGGCGTTATAATGTCAAAACAGTTCAAAACGCCACCTGAGTACCCATCGAACTCAAGCCAATCCATGGTATTTATTGGACCATCAGCTTCGCCAGCACAAAATTTTCTCCAAAAATATAGTAAAGAATTTTCTTCACCAGAAGTAGAGGTATCACGAAGAAAACTTACAAGCTACTTTAATTTATACGACCAATTTTTGTGGTCAATATTTAAGGAAGAATATTTTTTTTTATATATTATTTGACAATCATTTTCCATGAATAATATCGACGAGGTCATACTATGACGTTCATCTATTTACATTTTGATGTACTTTTCAATCAACTTCTATAAGTTTACTGTTAGTATGCACACTTTTTGTGACAAGTGTATGTTTTTAGCTCCATCTGCGATTTTTCAGCTGTTGATGTCTTCATTCTGACCTTTTTTTCTCCACAATCTATTTCTTAAAGCCTAACAACATTTGCTAACCCTATTTTTCACAGCAATTTTTCTTAACTTTTGACCCAATTCCCCTAAACTTTTTTTTTCTAAATTTCACAAAAACTTTGAACTTCTATTTGTTTCATTTTATCTTCATCTTCTTTTTTCAATAGAAATATGTTAAACCATATGCTATATATTTTTTTTTGGTTTTGCTTTTTGTTTATTTTCAGAAAGAGGATGAGCCCTATTTTACTTCCGTTTTTTCACAGAAACATTGCTAACAACAGTAAAAAACTAACGAAATGCTTCAACAATGTTGAGTTGTTGCTGTCGTTGTTGTTATAATTGTTGTTTTAACAAAAGTTATTGTCTCTGTGAATGTTGTTATTAATATTTGTTTACCTCCTTTACATTAACTTGCTTCGAAACATGCTAATTATTTTGGTACTTTTTGTCAATTTGACAGTAGGTTTAGCTTGGTTAGCTGATGGCAAAGTAACGTTATACAACGGTTAAAATAAAGTTAACTTTATTATTTGAAAATAAAAAAAAAACTAAAAAAGTATAAAAGTAAAATAAAATTAATAAATGAATTCAAATACAAAACATTAAAAAAATCAAATATAAAATAAAATAATATAAAATAAAATAAACTTATATAACAAAAATAGATAAAATAGAACAAAATAAAATAAAATAACATCAAATACAATTAAATTAAATAAAATGAAATGAAAAGAAATTAAATAACATTAAAAAAAAACCAATAAAATAAAATGAAATGAAAATAAATAACATAAAATAAAATAAAATAAAACAATTAAATGATATACAATTAAAAAAAAATAATATAAGAAATATAAAAAAATAATCCAAAATAAAATAAAATTAAATAAAAAAAAAATGAATAAAATAAAATAAGATTAAATAAAATAAAATAACAAAAATATATTAAATCAAACTAAAATAAAATACAACAAAATAAAATTAAATGAAATAAAATAAAATAAAATCAATATATAAAATAAGATAAAATAAAAAAAAAATACAATAAAATAAAATAATACTAAAAAAAATTTATTGATAAAAACAAATAAAATAAAATTAAATAAAAATAAGTTAAATAAAATAAAATTAAAAAAAAATTAAATCAAATAAACTAAAATTAAATATAATAAAATAATATTAAATAAAATTAAATAAAATTACATAAAATTATATAAAATTAAATAAAATTAAATAAAATTAACCCTCACTTTGGTACTATTTACATATGTAAATATCCCAATTTTAAATTTGCCATAACTCCGTTCTTTTTTATTCGATTTGAATATGGCTTGGACTCTGTGGCTATTTTTTGGTTTTCTTTCTGAAAATTTAAAAGTTGTTTTTAATTTTAGAATTTTTTGATACTTTTTGAAAATTTTTCATTTCTATAACGTAGTTTGGTACATATTTACATATGTAAATATTTTGTATTTGAAAGGCTTTTCTGGTGTTTTAACGCATTTTTTGTATTATTTATAGAAAAAAATGATAAGGAAAAACTCTTCACATATTTATTATATATACATATTTCATATTTGATAGCTTTTATTGGAAAAATATTAATGAACAGAATTGCTTACCGGGACACCGATGCACCAATCAATATTTTAAATTTACGGTTTTTATTTGTCATTATTACTGTGTTAATCAATACATTATTAATTATTATTCTAATTATTATTCTTTTTTTTATAAAATTTACACTACGATGTTTCACAACTGATCAATAAAAACTCTTTTCTTACTATAACACTTAAACTCTTTACAACTAAGTGAAACACACGCTACATTTTAATTCTGCTTTTCGGGAGAAAAATAAAGGTACGCAGAAATGAAACCGTGAAAAAATAGTTGTCAACGCAGTGTGCTTTTCAAATGCAAATAATATGCAAAGTTAAAAAACCCCCTTATAGAATATATGAAAAAAAGGAACAATTGAAGTTGTTTGGAAACAGCGCCAGTTTTTACAACAATATGTCATGTTTTGATATTTAAGCTGGAAGTGCTAATTTAATGAAAAAAATTTAATTTTTTGTTGAAATTTGTTTTGTTTATTCATTGGCACTATACATTTTTTTTAATTTGATTTTCATAATTATATTTTGGTTATTTCGTAAAGGGATGGATCGTCAAGTGTGCATAATATGTAAAACGCTATATCGTAAGAAGTAATGCATGGATTTCAATGGTTAGTAATTTTTTGAATAGGGTACAGAATAACCTTTCTTTTGATACCCATAATGCTAGATTTTGTTGGAAAATTAAAAAAAAAACACGACTTTTCCAGGCCCATTTTCCCAACATGCGAACCCTATAACTTCTAAACCACTTGAGAGCGGCATGAAATTTTTCCGGAATTGGACTTAGAAGCTGTCAATACATATATTCCGCCTAAAAAATAATGTAAATTTGTAGTTTCTGTTTATCTTTAAGAATGCCAAAAAAATATTTACAAATGTAAATAGTGCCAGATTACGAAGTAAAAGATTGGTGCCAAAGTGAGGGTTAAATAAAATTAAATAAAATTAAATAAAATTAAATAAAATGAAATGAAATTAAATAAAATTAAATAAAATTAAATACAATTAAATAAAATTAAATAAAATTAAATAAAATTAAATAAAATTAAATAAAATTAAATAAAATTAAATAAAATTAAATAAAATAAAAAAAATAACATATAATTAAACAAAATAAAATACAAACAAATCAAATCAAATCAAATCAAATCAAATCAAATCAAATCAAATCAAATCAAATCAAATCAAATCAAATCAAATCAAATCAAATCAAATCAAATCAAATCAAATCAAATCAAATCAAATCAAATCAAATCAAATCAAATCAAATCAAATCAAATCAAATCAAATCAAATCAAATCAAATCAAATCAAATCAAATCAAATCAAATCAAATCAAATCAAATCAAATCAAATCAAATCAAATCAAATCAAATCAAATCAAATCAAATCAAATCAAATCAAATCAAATCAAATCAAATCAAATCAAATCAAATCAAATCAAATCAAATCAAATCAAATCAAATCAAATCAAATCAAATCAAATCAAATCAAATCAAATCAAATCAAATCAAATCAAATCAAATCAAATCAAATCAAATCAAATCAAATCAAATCAAATCAAATCAAATCAAATCAAATCAAATCAAATCAAATCAAATCAAATCAAATCAAATCAAATCAAATCAAATCAAATCAAATCAAATCAAATCAAATCAAATCAAATCAAATCAAATCAAATCAAATCAAATCAAATCAAATCAAATCAAATCAAATCAAATCAAATCAAATCAAATCAAATCAAATCAAATCAAATCAAATCAAATCAAATCAAATCAAATCAAATCAAATCAAATCAAATCAAATCAAATCAAATCAAATCAAATCAAATCAAATCAAATCAAATCAAATCAAATCAAATCAAATCAAATCAAATCAAATCAAATCAAATCAAATCAAATCAAATCAAATCAAATCAAATCAAATCAAATCAAATCAAATCAAATCAAATCAAATCAAATCAAATCAAATCAAATCAAATCAAATCAAATCAAATCAAATCAAATCAAATCAAATCAAATCAAATCAAATCAAATCAAATCAAATCAAATCAAATCAAATCAAATCAAATCAAATCAAATCAAATCAAATCAAATCAAATCAAATCAAATCAAATCAAATCAAATCAAATCAAATCAAATCAAATCAAATCAAATCAAATCAAATCAAATCAAATCAAATCAAATCAAATCAAATCAAATCAAATCAAATCAAATCAAATCAAATCAAATCAAATCAAATCAAATCAAATCAAATCAAATCAAATCAAATCAAATCAAATCAAATCAAATCAAATCAAATCAAATCAAATCAAATCAAATCAAATCAAATCAAATCAAATCAAATCAAATCAAATCAAATCAAATCAAATCAAATCAAATCAAATCAAATCAAATCAAATCAAATCAAATCAAATCAAATCAAATCAAATCAAATCAAATCAAATCAAATCAAATCAAATCAAATCAAATCAAATCAAATCAAATCAAATCAAATCAAATCAAATCAAATCAAATCAAATCAAATCAAATCAAATCAAATCAAATCAAATCAAATCAAATCAAATCAAATCAAATCAAATCAAATCAAATCAAATCAAATCAAATCAAATCAAATCAAATCAAATCAAATCAAATCAAATCAAATCAAATCAAATCAAATCAAATCAAATCAAATCAAATCAAATCAAATCAAATCAAATCAAATCAAATCAAATCAAATCAAATCAAATCAAATCAAATCAAATCAAATCAAATCAAATCAAATCAAATCAAATCAAATCAAATCAAATCAAATCAAATCAAATCAAATCAAATCAAATCAAATCAAATCAAATCAAATCAAATCAAATCAAATCAAATCAAATCAAATCAAATCAAATCAAATCAAATCAAATCAAATCAAATCAAATCAAATCAAATCAAATCAAATCAAATCAAATCAAATCAAATCAAATCAAATCAAATCAAATCAAATCAAATCAAATCAAATCAAATCAAATCAAATCAAATCAAATCAAATCAAATCAAATCAAATCAAATCAAATCAAATCAAATCAAATCAAATCAAATCAAATCAAATCAAATCAAATCAAATCAAATCAAATCAAATCAAATCAAATCAAATCAAATCAAATCAAATCAAATCAAATCAAATCAAATCAAATCAAATCAAATCAAATCAAATCAAATCAAATCAAATCAAATCAAATCAAATCAAATCAAATCAAATCAAATCAAATCAAATCAAATCAAATCAAATCAAATCAAATCAAATCAAATCAAATCAAATCAAATCAAATCAAATCAAATCAAATCAAATCAAATCAAATCAAATCAAATCAAATCAAATCAAATCAAATCAAATCAAATCAAATCAAATCAAATCAAATCAAATCAAATCAAATCAAATCAAATCAAATCAAATCAAATCAAATCAAATCAAATCAAATCAAATCAAATCAAATCAAATCAAATCAAATCAAATCAAATCAAATCAAATCAAATCAAATCAAATCAAATCAAATCAAATCAAATCAAATCAAATCAAATCAAATCAAATCAAATCAAATCAAATCAAATCAAATCAAATCAAATCAAATCAAATCAAATCAAATCAAATCAAATCAAATCAAATCAAATCAAATCAAATCAAATCAAATCAAATCAAATCAAATCAAATCAAATCAAATCAAATCAAATCAAATCAAATCAAATCAAATCAAATCAAATCAAATCAAATCAAATCAAATCAAATCAAATCAAATCAAATCAAATCAAATCAAATCAAATCAAATCAAATCAAATCAAATCAAATCAAATCAAATCAAATCAAATCAAATCAAATCAAATCAAATCAAATCAAATCAAATCAAATCAAATCAAATCAAATCAAATCAAATCAAATCAAATCAAATCAAATCAAATCAAATCAAATCAAATCAAATCAAATCAAATCAAATCAAATCAAATCAAATCAAATCAAATCAAATCAAATCAAATCAAATCAAATCAAATCAAATCAAATCAAATCAAATCAAATCAAATCAAATCAAATCAAATCAAATCAATTCAAATCAAATCAAATCAAATCAAATCAAATCAAATCAAATCAAATCAAATCAAATCAAATCAAATCAAATCAAATCAAATCAAATCAAATCAAATCAAATCAAATCAAATCAAATCAAATCAAAATTAAAAAGTATAGTAAAATAAAAACAACTAAATTAAATGACATAAATTTGAGAATATTTTCGTTTCTTTCTCAGCTTTTTGAGCGCGTTTTTGTGCTCTTGCTTTTTGCTTTCAAACATTTGGCATATTTCTTTTGTATTGTAGTGTAGTTGCTGTTTATTTGTTGTTGTTTGTATCACTTTTTTTTTTTGTTTATTTTGTTAGTTGTCTGCAGAAAAAAATTTAACAAAGTTTCTAACAATAAATTTGAACAATTTTTACTTTTTTTTCATATAAAAATAAAAGAAACGAACATAGGTCACACTGTTTCGTACGCTTGTTAAAACTTTCTTCCCAAACTCCCTCTCCCCGCTAATCCGAGGACTTAAACTAAGGCTAACCTAAAATTTTCATTCGTTAAGAATTATTTATTGCTTCAAATAAATAAAGCTTAACCGTTAACTGGGCGCCGTTGCGGTGTTAAAAGTTTGGACAGCTATTGTGTTTGTATTGGTGATGTTGCTATTGTTGCTGCTGTTGTTCTTGTTGTTGGTGTAGTTGTTTAGTTTTGCTTAGTGTTGGTATTTGTCTTGGCTAGCAGCATCCTAGCAGAGCGTATGAGGCACATATGATGTGGTTGTATGAGTTTTACTCTTCATATATATAAATACTTGGTAGATAGGTAACATGTGAATGTGTTTCATGTGCATGAGCCGGCCTTTGACCGATTGTGGTTTACAAGCTATCAGACAAGACCAAGAAGAAAAAAAAAAATAAGTTGCTCTCATTCGAAGTAGCAATAGCAGTAAAAAAGAGCAGCAGCCACAGCTGCAAAATTTGTATTGCAGCCCTCAGCAAAAAAGTTAACTAGAAATTCTATCAAACAAAAGTTGTCGGCAGCAACATCAGCTGCTCATATTCTCTAGCGTAAATTTAAAGGGTTGCCGCTCACTCAGTCATTCCGTTGAATCCTTCAGAGCGCATAGTTGACAGCTGAAGCATGTTTATTTTTGTTGTTTTTTTTTTCTTTTTATAATCCAAGCGAAAGTGTTGTGGAAAATAAATCTTGATAGAATTTTAAGTTATTGTTGTTGTTGAGGAAAATAGGCTTTATATTAATTTACGTGCTTCAAATAAGTTCAATCTTAACTTATCTTAGCCTTAATCTTAATCAAGGGTAGTAAAATTATTTAACAATATAATATGTACGCTTTAATGTAATAGATTGCTTAAAATTAAAACAAAACCTGGTGCTAAAGTTAATAATTTAAAGTCTTTAACTTAAATGCAAAAATCATTTTTGTTATTGTTGTAGAGAATGCTATGACTTCTGCGGAAATAAAAAATTAGTCCAGTCTCATTATGATTTGCCCAAAGACGACGCATTTTAAATATATCTGCTAAAAATTTATGCATTTACTTTGAGCTTCATCGATTTTGATGAACTCAAAGGTTATTGGTTTTTGGGTTTTTGTTATATTTCATACTGCCATATAAATGGCTTTTAATACATAAAAATAATAAGATTAATTTTTTTTTTTTGTTTTCTAATTCTTTTGCTCGCATAAAGTTTTTCTAATGTTCCCAACTAAAGCTGCATGCTTCAAATTTTATTATTATTATCTACTAATTTAAGCTATAATTTATTTTGATCATTAAAAATATGCTATCACATGCTCAATTGTCACATAAATATATGGTTGTTGAGGTTGTGTTGTTACTTACAATACAAACACATTTTTATACAAATTTACACACATTTATTTGTAAAGAATACTTTTCAAATGTCATTAAAAATATGGTTAACCAACGACGTGCTAAAAACCCTAATTTGGACAAAACCAACTTTTAATTAGAGCTAGGTTTTTATCTGAATTTTTTTTTTTTGGTTTTTTTTTTTTGTTTATATGTTTTATTTTTTGTTTTTATTTTCTGTTTTTTGATTTCGAAAATAAACGATAGCCTCAATCAAATGCAACCAAAAGCTGAAATTAATATTTAAGCCAAATGCTGATTATATGAACCTCAATGAGATGAGTTTTTGAGGTTTTTTTTTTGTTTTTAAATAAGGAACATAAACTTTTTAGAATTTTTTTTGTTGTTATTTTTGTACTATAATCACGTAACATATGATAAAACTAATTGCAAAAGGTCTGTTGGTCTGTTTATCTAGCTTGATAAGACCACGTGTGTGTATGTTTTTGAGTGTGAGTGAATGTAAGTAAGGATATGCTTGTGGGTGTGTGTGTGTGTGCGTGTGCGTGTGTGTAGAAAGGATGTGCCAGCTATATGCAAAAACATGCTTATAAGAATGTCCACAGCATGATATTAACAAGGTTTCCAGGGCATTTTATTAAAATGTTCTTGTCTTCGTGGGTTCTTTATGGAAATGTGTTGTATTCTTGTTGTTGCTGTTGTTTTTGTTTGGCTTTTGTTGTGTTAGTCCTTTTTTGTTTTAATGGTTTTAGAGTGACAGTTTTTTTTGTTGTTGTTGTTTTGGTTCTTGTTTTGCCAACACTACCTTTGAGGTCCATTTTAAAATGGTTTCAACCTTATTTTCTATGTTTACCATGTAAAATATTTGTATGCTGCCTAATAACACAGGTTTATATATTGTTGTTGTTGTTGTCGTTGTTGTTGTAATTTTTTGTTGTTGTTTTTTAAGTACCATGTGGCATACTAATTGCTTTGCCATTAACTGTGTTTCCAACCCATAACAGGCAACTTCTGCTGGGCGTAAAAAGCAGCTTCCTACTCCATGATCCTTCGTTGTGTAGATACGTGACATTTCAATAAGGATATTTTTATTCTGCTTTATTTAAAATGAAATTAGGAAAATGTTTGTCATTATGTGCTGTTTATAAAATTATATCTATAGATCAAAATCAAAGTTTTTGTTGCTAGCATGAAATAGCCTTTGATTACAGTTACATACTTCTTAAAAAATCC
The DNA here is from genome assembly GCA_958299015.1 of Tetanocera ferruginea. Taxonomy (NCBI): domain Eukaryota; kingdom Metazoa; phylum Arthropoda; class Insecta; order Diptera; family Sciomyzidae; genus Tetanocera; species Tetanocera ferruginea. The sequence goes on from OY282641.1 coordinate 144,543,942, forward strand.
CAAATATCTTAAAACTTCTTAAAAATCCATACGTTTTTATTGTACATATACTAATTGAAAAACATACATGCTCTCACTTGAAATTTTATATTTTAACAAAATTTGTGTCTTTCTACACTGAGAAAAAAAAAACATAATTTAAAATTAAACAAAAAATTTTAAAATAGAAATTTAACAAATATGCTTTTCTACAAAACAAAATTTATAACCAACGTGTTTAAATTTCAACTATAAATTCCTATAGTTGTAAAATGAAACAAATTGCTTATTAAAATCTGAACCAGAATATTATTATATACATTATTAGAGTAAACAGTGTTTAAACATTAGTGGATTAAATAGTAATCCTTTTCGGATTACAATATTTTAAACTTTTATGGACTAAAATCTAATCCTTTTTGGATTATAATATTTTAAAATTTCTGTGGATTTACAACTATTCCTTTTTGGACTAAGAAATTTTAAACTTTTTACGGATTAAAAATAAATCCTTTTTGGATTGAAAAATTTCAAACTTTTCATTGGATTAAAAAATAATCTTTTTTTGGTCGTGTCCTATATGTAATCCAAAAAAGTTTCAAATTTAGTCCAAGAATTTTAACCGTGTGTCTTTAAAATAATAAAAATAACTATCTGAAAATATGACAATTCTTGAATTTTTTGAAAAGGCTTTACAAACACCGAACATAAGATAAAATAATTACTAATTAATTCTTTAAATATTTAACGCTCAAACTTAATCGAGTGCAGTTAAAATTTGGTATTCGGAGAGTTTCAGTAGTCGCTGATTACGAATCTGATGTCGAAAAGTCAGAAAAACTGAAAACATAATATCGAAAAATTCATGCTTTAAAAATATAAAAATTTTGTTTTAAAGTTGTTTTTATACTTAAAACATTTGTGTTAAACTTAAATGAAATTGTTTCAAACTATTTTCAATATGTCAAATTTTCAAAAACAAATTTGTTTCATATTAACACAATTTCATTTAATTTTAACACAAATTTCCCTCAGTGTCGTCATAAAAAAAAAAAATATATTTTCAAAATATTTCAAAAATTGTTTTTAAAAATTATACATTTTTTTTTTTTTTTTAGTTTTCCGTTTTGAGAGAATTGTTTCTAATTTAAATTTTTATTATTATAAATAAAGGATTTCCAGAATTAATTTTGAATTAAAATTTAAAAAAATATATAAAAAAAAAGTTTAAAAGCCTTGCTTTTTTTGAGAAAATTGTTTTTTAGGTGGGACATAACATTCGCGGCAGAGAAAACAGACCTTTTTTTAAAAATTCATAACTTAGTCAAAAACACACATTTTTCTACATTTTTTTTTTATTTTAAGAGTCTTTTATAGGTTTTATAGAGCCCCAAACTGGCGGCAGAGAAAAAAACGGGGTCTCGTGGTTGCAGCGCTGGGAGTAGCAAAAATTGTCCGATCTGGAAAAAAAAAATGATTTTTTGAAATCTTAACAAAGTTGGTTGTCGTATGACAGGAGCTTTTTTCAATTTTTGGTAATGTTCCAAATTTGAAAGTGTGTTTTTTTTAAAAATATTGACTTTAAAAATTCATAACAAATCGAAAAAAATTAAAAATAGCTTGTGTCATACGATAGCGAATCAAGTTTATAAAAATAAATCAAAAAAAAAAATTTCGTCAAAAAATGAACCCGCTAGTGCCGCAACCAGTACGAAAAACATGATTTCGAGATAAACGCGTTCAAAGTTTGTGAACAAAGAAAAATTAAAATGCGCTCTCACTAATCCGGGTGTAACTTTTGAACCCGTAGGAATTTTTCCATGAAATTCTTAGAATCTGAAGAATATTTACTAAAATACAAAATTATAAATTTAAAAAAACGGCCAATGTCATGTCTCACCTTAACTAAAATTTTTTTTTAGCATTTCTGAAAATTAAATCTGCGTTATAAAATAAAATTCTTTTTTATCTCTTTTATAAACAACAATTTCGTATAAAATTCAATGCCACAACAAGAAAGAAAACCTTAACGACGCACAAGAGCTGTATTCAGACATATTCATCCCTTGAACATTTTTTTTTTATCCCTGCATGTTGCTGCAACAATAAAAATTACAACAACAAGTGCACTTTTTGTCAATCAATTTTAAGTATTGCGGACTTTTCTTAATTTTTTTTCAGTACTTTTGCTAAAAGTAAAACAAAAGCAAACCGAACAACAAGGCTTGCTTAACTTGAAAACAACATAACTGAGAAAAAACCCTTGTTGCACATGAGAAGCATGTAAAATGAATCAATGTCCAGCTTAACTGGGATCAGCATGTACCGCATTTAACACCTAAAGAGCACAGCATAAAGGGCTTTATTACATAAACCTGAAGGGACTGAAGTTAAAATTGAAAATTCTTATCGACTGCTGCTAAGTGACCAAAATAATTTCATCTGACAGAATTTAAGAATTGAAATAATTTGATCAATCAATTGTTGTTCATTGTATTACGTAAAAAAATAAGTTGAATGCCGACTATGTACCATTAACCACATTGAAATATTTCTTCAAAAGCAATACTTCATTTTACTTATATTGATTATTTATTTTTGTTTTCTCTTTAAAGAAGTCCTTTGAGGTTCACTGAATTTATTAACAAAAAGACCATTATTTGAATATCACACACTGAGTCCAAGAACTAAACAAATATTATGAATTTTTACATGATATACATGAATTGAGTTAACGAAATTTGGTCCAGTAACCAATTACATGAGTTACATGAAAAAATCATGATATCAATGAACAAAAGATACATAAGCAAAGAAAGTCTAAAGTCGGTCTAGCCCGAAGGTATACCATAAACCTCCTTTTTCAAAATAAAATAAAAGTATTCAAAATGGGCGTATTCGTGATCTGATAAAGTCCATATTTTAGATGCATTTCAATTTTGATGAAAAATTTAAAAACATTTATAAATATTTCAAGTTTTATTCCTGTAGCTCACATGTTAATGCATTTATAGTATTTTCGCTATTGTGGGTTAAATGGGAGGTGAGCGTGCTCGTGGACGGATTACGACCAATTTTTTAATGCATCTTAGTTTTGGTATAAAAAACATACATACCAAATTTTCTCTCTGTAGGTTAAACATAAGCTTATTAATTGAGTTTTCAATTGTTGGGTTGTATGGGATGTGGGCGTGTCCGTGGTTGAATGACATCCATTTAAAAAAAAAACATCTTCGTATTGTTCTAAAATACAAACGTACCAAATTTTATCTCTGTAGGCTAAGCATAAGCTTGTTTATTGAGTTTTAAATTTTTGGATTGTATGGGAGGTGGCCTTGTCCATTGGCGGATGGCACCCATTTTTCATAAACATATGTATTTTGATTTAAAATACAAACGATTCAAATTTAATCTCTGTAGGCCAAACATGAGCTTATTTATTGAGTTTTAAATTTTTGGATTGTATGGGAGGTGGGCGTGTCCGTAAGCGGATGAGATTTATTTTTCGAAGACGTTTTTGGTTTGATATAAAATACAAACGATTCAAATTTAATCTCTGTACGTTAAACATGAGACTACTTATTGAGTTTTTAATTTTTGTTGCATGGGAGGTAGGCGTGTCCGTCGGCGGATGACACCCATTTTTCGAAGACACAGTTTTTTTTATATAAAATACAGGCGTTCCAAGTTTTATCACTGTAGATTAAACAAGGGCTTATTTATTGAGTTTTAAAGTCCGGACGGACGGACAGACGGACAGACGGACATGGATAGCTCGACTCACGAGGTGATCCTGATTAAGAATAAATATATTTTTCTATACCGGACTCACTTTGTTCTATGCGTTACAAGCGTTTGCACAAAGTTCATACACCCTGACCTTTCAGGTTTAGGGTATAACAAGTAAAGAAAGTCTAAAGTCGGTCTAGGCCGCCTATAAAATACCCTTAACCCACTTTTAAAAAACAAAAAAATTCTTGTAAATATTTTTGTAAATGGGCGTGTCCGTGGGCGGATGAAGCCTATATTTTGTATGCATTTAAATGTTGATGAAAAATTTACACATACCAAGTTTTATTCCTATAGCTCACAGTTAATGCCTTTATTATGCTTTCGCTATGGGAGGTGGTCGAGTTCATTGGAATACTCCCAATTTTTGAACACACCTTAGTTTTGGTATAAAATACATACATACCAAATTTAGTTGCTCTATGACAAACATAACCCTATTTATTGAGTTTTAAACTTTTTGGGTTGTATGTTAGGTAGGCGTGTCCGTGGGCGGATTACGTCCATTTTTCAAAAACATCTTTTTCTTGTCATAAGAAAAATATGTGCCAAATTTTAGCTCTTTAGGTTAAACACAGGCTTATTTATTGCGTTTTGAATTTTTGGGTTGTATGGGAGGTAGGCGTGTCCGTGAGCGGATGACGTCCATTTTTCGAAGACATCTTTGTGTTGGTATAAAACACATATATATCAAATCTTATTGTTTTAGATTATTTATGAGCTGAGTTATGCAGTTTTCAATTTTCGCGTTGTATGAGAGGTAGGCGTGTCCGTGGGCGTATGATGTCAATTTTTCAAAACCATCTTTGTTTTGTTATAAAAAACATATGTGGCAAATTTAAGCTCTTAAGGTTAAACACAGGCTGAATTGTTGCGTTTTCAATTTTTGGGTTATATGGAAGGTGGACGTGTCCGTAAGCGGATGACGTTCATTTTTCGAAGACATCTTTGTGTTGGTATAAAACACATACACACCAAATTTTATTGTTGTAGGCTTATTATGAACTGAGTTATGCAGATTTGAATTTTTGCGTTGTATGGGAGGTAGGCGTGTCCGTAGGCGGATTCCAAAAATATTCAATAGTGCAGATCCTTGATTCCATGTTAACATGTGTACAAAGTTTCATGCAATTATCTCAACTTATTTTTGTTATCCTGACGGACGTACTGATAGACGGACACAGCTAAATCGACTCGCAAGGTGATTCTGATCAAGAATAAATACAATTTTATACACGGGACTCGTTTCTTTCTAGTTGTAACAAACGTTTGCACAAAGTTCATATACGTGAATACGTGAATCATTCATAATTTTTGTGAATAAAATTCATGAAATGTAGGTTTAAATATGAGGAAAACAAGAACAGTTCAGTAGATAAGGTACACAAAAGCATGAATCTCATGGAAATATACAAAGCATTTGTGAATTTCTTTATGAATTCAGTGACCGAAATTCATGTTATCCATGCGCAAATACACGGACAGCAAGAATTGTTCATAAAATAAGAATTAAAATGCATGAAACTCGTTAACTGAAGTTGATCGGGATGGACAAATCGTGCATCAATATTTGGAAATGCGAAAGCTGAGTGCAAACTGAATGCCGAACGTGCTCACAGTAGATCAAAAGCTACAACGTGAGCTACCACCTAATTGAAAATATTGAAATAAAACTTTATACAAACAAAGACTACTTGTGTTCAACTTTTATTCTAGTTAAAAGAATACAACTTTTTCTTAAAGCTTGCTACATTTTAAGGCATAAAATTAATATGAAATTTCAATATTAAATAAATAAAGTACATCTGATTAATGTATCTGATTTAATGCAGAGTATTTAAAAAAAAAAATCAAATACTTATAAAAAACAATGAAACATCAACGCCCTTTGATGGCAAAAAATTATGTTTGGCAGCATGTCAAATGTGGTAAGCATTAGAGTCATATTTTAGTCCCATTTGATATTCTAAAAATAATAACCGCTGTTACTGCCTGCATGAAGTCAACTAAAATGCGCTAAAATCAAACGCTGATTCACCACGAAGACTGGCAGAATTTTGCTGATTACTAAATTTGCATAAATCTGGCAACGATAAAAATAAAACAAAGGCTTTTAGCATTCAAGCCTGCCAGGCAACTTTAGTACAAACACAAACATGCAGTCGCATACACACACATACAGAACCATACAAACATGCACACTCATATATAGATTGCACGCCTACAACCCGACTATTTTACTGCTTTCAGTGTTTTTAATGTAGTTTTATGCACGGCATAGCATTTTACTTAAATAGGCTTTTGAGTGACATAGTAAAGCGAAATTGTAGGCAGGTGTGTGTGTGTGTGTGTGGTAAGGCACAGTAAATTGATATGTTAATCAAATGCTTGATTATGTTTCACGATTACCACGTAATGAGTGTCATTAAAGTGTGATTAAAAGTGGAAGGGAAAAAAAAAGGCTTGCAAAGTGCAGTCAAAGCAAGTTAATTGAAGTTAAGCGTTGCCACATGGTACAGCAGAAAAGAGTGCTGTTTTTTTTATTTAAAATTATTTCACTTTAAGACTGAAAATTAATGTCATAAACCGGCATTCGTTAAAATTTGTCGACGTGCTTTTACCTTCGTACAAAAGCTGCAGCTATTAGCGCACAAATAATGCGATGTAACTGCAGCGTAATTCAACGCTATACAACGTTATGCTGTAACGTTACATTTTTTTTATTACGCTACTCGGCGTAATATTCGTATTTTTTTTGTTTTGTTTTTTTTTTTGCGAAAAAAGCAATCTCGTAAAAGACATAAGACTGCTGCTGGTTCTCGGTGCTGGTGTTGACGTTGTTGTGCCTGCAATAAAACCGTCCAAGAATTATGACCAGAACAAGCTCAATCATAACCAGCGTGTCCAGCATGTTTTTATGGCGTGCTTTCAGCAGGTTCCAGTGTTGATGACTTAAGAGAAAACTCGGTGCAACATAAACTAAATGCATGTTAAACATTTATTGAGGCATAAAAACTGGACGCCTAAAATAATGTTCAAAATATGTGTTTGAGCAAAACTTAGCAATGAAAAGTAGCGTTGACGACGACGACGACGACGACGACATTGTTGATTGCTCAACATTTCAGTGTTGCATTTTATATATGTATATCTTAATGCTGCACGAATATGTTGCAGCCTGTTTTAATGTTTAAGTGTTCTTATTGAGACGTGTTTTGTTGTTTTAACTATCGGCAATTATGAGCAGTGTTGCCACGTTTTCAATTTTCTTAAAAGTTTGAGTGCTTGATAACTTTATCTCACTCCCCTTCTGACACTTTAGTGCTTAAGATTAAAATGGAGACAGTTAAAATTTTTATATTGTGCAAATTTATTTCAACAGTCATAAACTTGCTGGTATTTTATTATTTTATTTATGTTGGAAATTAAATATTTAAGCAACTATTAAAAGTGTGGCGTTAATATTTTCAACCTACAGACAATAGATTTGAAAATTAATGTAATTTAGTCATAATTAAAAAAAAAAAAATGCTAACTTTGAATTGTGTTCTGGCAATGTCTTGTTTTGCAAAATAAAATTTTAAATTAAATTTTAATTTTTTTAAATTGTATTTTTGAAACAGGAATTGCCTTTCTTTCATCTTTATTTATAAAATACTTAAAACTAACTGCACTGAAATCTTAAAATATGATTTTTCTAAATTTCAGTTTTGAAGAAAACTTTCTCAAAGTTCTTCTTGAGTTTATATTTTCTTCAAGAATTCGATAAACGCGCGCTCAGAAAGCTTAGGGCAGCGATTTAAATAGACTTGCACTTAATTAATAATGCTGCAGCTTTGCACTACAGAAAAAAGTCGCAGTATTGGCTAAATCGTTTGAGGATAACAAATTAGCAGCATTTTTTTTGTTAAATAAAGTCTTAATAATTTCTGTTTTCATTTTCTGATAGCTATTGTGCGGCTTAAGCTTACATATAAATATATTTTAAAACGAAAAAAGTAATGCACTTTAGTTTGTTTTTTTTTTTTGTTAATAATATTTGAAATCTATAAAAACGATATAAAATAACAGAGAGTATTAAATTCCACGAAATACAATCACTACAAAAAGTAAACAAACATTATTAAAGACATTCTACGAATTAATTTAAATATTTATAAAATATGTCTTAACCCCGATGCACACTGGTCTAAAATTAAAAAAAGCTGGCCAAAATTAAAAAAACCACAAGTGCTCAAAAATTAAAAATAACTTTAAACATTTCTTTTATGATAATTAAACTTAATGGAAAGTAAAAATTAAACACAAAAATTTGCCGCGATGGCTTTTTTATTCATAAAAATAGTCAAAAACGTACAAATGTAGCATTTTGCAAGTTTAACGGTTGTTTTAACAAAAGCTTTGCCAAAACCAAAAACTTTTGGCAGACATGTTGCTGTGATGGTACATAGAAAATTAAGATACATATAAAATTTTGTTTTCCTAGATAAAGCGGAAGATATAAATACTTAATTAAGAATAAAAAATATTTATTTCTTAAATGTTAAATATAATTATAAATTTCTCAAATGTATCACCGAACGACCTGAAATTATGGTAAGTAGAGTATACCGTAATGCTTTTACTTAAATTTGGCATTTACACTTGGCACCAGTTGGCACCAGAAAAAAATATAATTCAATTTAAAAAAAATTACTATGAAAAACAAATTTTATATGATTTTTAAATGTATGCATATTAAGAGTAATTTTCATGATGGTCTCTAGATCACTTGCATTTAATTGCATAATACCAAACGTCTAAATGGTAAGCATAAGTTAATTTTTGGTTTAACTACGATATTCAATTTTAATGTATCCGCCCAGTGCATGAGCTAGGACTTCATGTTGACTTTCCGAAATCCGGTTGGCTCAATCAATGATGGCAATACTACCCGGAAATTTTTTTTACAAAGTTTAAAGTTTTTTCAATTTTCAACCAAATACTTTAAGACACTTAACTTATTGAAAGGTTTCATAACATTTTAATTGTTGTTTCATGCGGCTTAGATATAAATTTTGATATTTTTAAAAGTTATTTCTTCGACACTTCTAAATTATATACTAAGCTGTATCCTTGGTCCTTCATGCCTCCAAGTGCTCACAAGCTTTGCTCTGGAGACATCCCATAGGCTATGCAAATCCTACAGAAGAGATCAAAGCCGAAAATCGTCAAGGCTGCAAACAAATAAAGATGTTTTTCATAGAATGCTTCTATACTCCGATCCTGTTATTACATTCTCTCGGAAACTTTCAAAAATACATGAAAAGCAGTTACCTCAAAGGTAATTAAAATGTTAAACAGCAGTAGTTGCTTAAGTAAATCCTTTAAATCTGATGATGATTCCGAATCAGAATTCAGTGATGATTCGAAATACTTTGTATCAAAAGTATAAAAATATATTAAAACAAGTAAAGAAAGTCTAAAGTCGGTCTAGGCCGACTATGAAATACCCCAAACCCACTTTTCAAAAACAAAAAAATTTTTGTTGTAAATGGGCGTCTCCGTGGGCGGATGAAGCCTATATTTTATATGCATTTAAATGTTGATGAAAAATGTATACATACCAAGTTTCATTCCTGTAGCTCACAGTAAATGCCTTTATTGTGCTTTCGCCATGGGAGGTGGGCGTGTTCATGTACGGATTACTCCCAATTTTTGAACACACCTTAGTTTTGTTATAAAATACATACATACCAAATTTAATTTCTCTAAGACAAACTTAACCTTATTTATTGAGTTTTAATCTTTTTGGGTTGTATGGGAGGTAGGCGTGTCCGTAGGCAGGTGACGTCAATTTTTCAAAACCATCTTTGTCTTGTCATAAAAAAACATACGTGCCAAATTTAAGCTCTGTAGAATTAACAGAGGCTTATTTATTGCGTTTTAAATTTTTGGGTTGCATGGGAGGTGGGCGTGTTCGTAGGCAGATGATGTCCATTTTTCGAAGATATCTTTGTGTTTGTATAAAACACATACACACCAAATTTTATTGTTGTAGGCTTATTATGAGCTGAGTTATGCAGTTTTCAATTTTCGCAATGTATGGGAGGTAGGCGTGTCCGTGGTCGGATTCCAAAAAAATTCAATAGTGCAGATCCTTGGGTGCATTTGACCATGTGTACCAAGTTTCATCTAATTATCTCTACTCTTTCTTCTTATCCTGTGTTTACGGACAACACAGAGACGACTCACGAGGTGACGCTGATCAAGAATATATAAACTTTTCTATTACTCTATACTTGCTTCGTTCTATGCGTTACAAACGTTTGCACAAAGTTAATATACCCTCACCTTTCAGGTTTAGGGTATAAAAATATTGTTTGTTTTTATGATAAAAATATAATTCTTTATTTCAAAAATGGTCATATTTTCTTAAAAACGGGAACTAAATCAAAAAAATGGTTGGTACTGATGAAAAAACTAACCACAGATTCGAGCCCTGCTACTTTAAATTAATTAAACTTGCCACATTATTTCTTTTTGTTTTTTCTCCCAACGGTGTTAGGAGTGGCCATGGATAAATGCCACAAATTTTTGTTATTGATCATTATTCTAGTTAATCTGAATCCCTTTCTTGTTTTTGTGGTTATAATACGTGTGTATGAATTTTGGCCAGCCTTTTTTAATCTTTGACCAGTGTGCGATGAGGTCAGCAAAACTTTTGTTTTTTATTTTTAAATAATTATTTTTTTTTTTAATACTTTAAGATATAACACAAAGTAACAAAATTAAACTCTTTAAAAGATGCAGAGATCTCTATAAACAATTCCAAATGAATTTTGGCTTCTGGTTTCAAATATGAAATCTGCTTTTCTCCATCAGCTCGAGTTTTTGAGTTATAGGCAAAAACATGAAAATCAATTATTTGCTATATTTATTATAATGATCTACCGATTTATATTACTTTGACTGATTTCAATGAAGAAATACTAGACCTTTCAATTTATGCACATTCAATAACAATATCTTTGGCAGTTTTGAAGATATCGACGTTCAAAGTCAAAAAAATTTCACAATTTTATGTAGGCTGCTCTTTTGAAACTCTCTATCTTTGATACTTTACAACAAATTTGCACAAACTTTTTTTGACTTGATAGAAAATCTTTGGAATTTTAATTAAAATTTTAGTCTTTTTTTATTATCATGCATATTTTCAATGAAATTGGGAAAAAAAAAACATTATTTTACATTCAATTTTATTAAAATGCTTTCCACTTTTATTTTAAATAAAACTCTTTTCTACTTTCGTACTTTTTGAAGTGCATCCAGCTGAAAAACCTCGTCACCAGAACGTCCGTCGCGCAGTGTTATCTTTAAGACAACATTTTTTTGAGTTGCAAGAGCAATCTTATTTTGGAGATTGTTTTTTTTTTCAAACAGCCAATGAATTATAGAATTGAAATCGGTATAATAAAAATAATTTAGTTTAAACTTTATACCTACATAACCGGAGTACGAACCTACACTTCCACTGAGATGTTGGTAGCGATAAATGAACTATAGAAAACCATTTTTAAGCACTGCTCATCTCAAAAGCTGTCAGAAATTTCGAGCAAAAACATAGGTTTTTGTATTTTTTTATTATATTTCAGCCCAACCATAAATTTTTTTTTTTATTACTATTAACATACTATTAACATACTAACATACTATTAACATACTATGAACATACTATTAACATACATTAACATACTATTAACATACTATTAACATACTATTAACATACTATTAACATAACTATTAACATATAAACATATATAAGTTTAAAAAAATATTTTGGTTTTATCCGTCCTCGCACCTCAGTCAATATAAGAAATATATATCGTTTTTAGAGAAGAGTAAAATTGTTCATTTTCTGTTATTTCATTTTTCTCTATAAATGAGAATTTTTTTAGTGCAAGAAAAAATAGAGAAAATTTTTCATTTTCTATAAATTTTTCTCTATAAATGAGAATTTTTTAGTGCGAGAAAAATGCATATCATTATTGGAGACATGAAATAATTTTATGAAAAGTGTAGAAATATTTCTTCGAATATGTGAAAATTTATTCTAATTGAAGAAAACTTGAATTGAAGAAAACTTGAACAATTTTGAATTTCGGTGTCACTCTGCCGTGTTCTGATTTCTGTGTCGGATTTGCGATAAAATCGGAAGTGCATTCCCAATTGGATTTGAGGAGGTGTTCTGCATTCCGATCGGAAATAGAAATGCATTTCGAAACAAAATTAAATCCAATTCGAACTGCCAAAACCAGCTGTTTAGATATTTTGTGAAAATATTTTCAGACTTTCAAATTCATGACTAAACATGTTTTGAATTCATGTAAACTTTAATGAAAGTTTTAATGAATTCGATTTTATAAGCTCTACCTTTGTTAGAAGTAGAAAAATCTGTGAGAATGAGGATCTGTGAGATCCTCAGAAATGTCTGATACGGCGTAATTTTTAATTGGTAATCGCTGTTGAATAAAGAATCATTTCTAGATTTGTTGCAAAAAATCGCTTTAATAGGGGCAACAATTGGTGGGAGAGGATGTAAACTTAGCTTTGGATAGTGGCACAGTGTCCGACTCCAAATCAAATCGGATTGTAGAACAGGGCTGACTATCAAAGTCAAGTTTTAACGGTTTTTTCAATTTTTCTCATTATTTATTAAAGTTTGTTAAATTTTCTTTTAAAGGTGATAACAATTACTGTGAAGCTTTAACATAAAGTATTTTTAATGAATTTTCTTAATATTGCCGTTAGCTATTTAGCGTGTATTTCAACCACATGGCAAGATACGGAAAAAACAGTCTCAAATTTAATGTTCTGAACTGGGAAGTTTCTGAGCTTCCATGTTTGGATAAATATCATTTTTTACTTTTATGAAAAAAAAAAAATTATATATATAATAAATATTATTTTATTAATTGATAATATTAAATTAATATAAATGAATTTTTAAAAAAAATTTATAAAAATTTTTTAGAGATAATTCAGATAAAATTGTCAAATTCAAGTCAATATTTTCTGTATTCAATTAATATTTCAATTAATATTATAATATTTATTGTTTATACTAATGAAATCATGTCAGAACATGCTTGGTGTTAATATACATTTTTTTATAATATAATTATAGCTATATCATATAAAAACAAAGAACTTTGCTAAATTAAATCATGAAACTTATGAAAAAAGAAATTCCAGAAATAAAAAGTTTATCTGCTGCGTCGAACCGAAAATCAATTGCTAGGAAACAAGTGAGCATTGCTTACATTTTTTACTCTAACATGTGCTTCTTAAACTAAATGGCCTCGAATGGTCAATAAGGAAATATTTCTAAGGTTACGTATTATATAATTTTTACCTAAAAATATGTGTGCAATTTTTCAAAATGATATCATAATTTTTATTCACATTATATAAAAAAATATTTTTTTTTAACGTGTCATGTTTTCAAATAACAAATAACATAACATGTTTTTAAATAACTTTTTAACTTACTAAAAGCGTTTTCAGATTTTTATTTTAAATACTTTGGCAAATCCTACAAGCGAGAAAAGAGGATTCATCAAAATTCACTACAAAATTCATACTTTAAAGAAATTTAAGCAAAATGTTCCGAATTCAAATCGGCTTTACATCTTAACAAATATTGCTCTTTTTATACCCCCACGCGTACTGCGTAAGGGGTATATTAATTTTGTCACGATGTGTGTAACACCCAAAAGGAGGCGTGGTAGGTATGGAAAAGTATATATATTCTTGCTCAGCATCACCACCTGAGTTGATTTAGCCATGTCCGTCTGTCTGTCCGTCTGTCCGTCTGTCCGTCTGTCCGTCTGTCCGTCTGTCCGTCTGTCCGTCTGTCCGTCTGTCCGTCTGTCTGTCGACACGATTACAGCCGTAATTTTGAAGCTATCGTAATGAAATTCGATATTTAAGCTTTTTTTAAAAAAACTAAGGTCAAGTTCGAGAATGGGCTAAATCGGATGAAAACCACGCCTACCTCCCATACAACCCCAAAATTGAAAACTCTACAAAGAAGCTAATATTAAAGCTACAATACTGAAATTTGGTATATGTGTATTTTATGTCAAAGCTGACATGTCTTAGAAAAATGGGCGTCATCCACCCACTAACACGCCCACCTCCCATACAACCCCAAAATTGAAAAATCTATAAAGAGGCTAATATTAAGGTTACAAGACGGAAACTCGGTATTTGTGTATTCAATGTCAAAACTGAGGTGTGTTAGAAAAATGGGCGTCATCCACTCATTAACACGCCCACCTCCCATACAACCTCAAAATTGAACAATCTATAAAGAGGCTAATATTAAAGTTACAAGATGGAAACTCGGTATTTGTGTATTTAATGTCAAAACTGAGGTGTGTTATAAAAATGGGCTTTCTCCACCCAATAACACGCCCACCTCCCATACAACCCCAAAATTGAAAAATCTATTAAGAGGCTAATATTAAAGTTACAAGACAAAACCTCGGTATTTGTGTATTCTATGTCGAAACTGAGGTATGCTAGAAAAATGGGCGTCATACACAATCTAACACGCCCACCTCCCATAAAACCCCAAAATTTAAAAATTTATAAAAAGGCTTATATTTAAGCTGCAGGAAAACAATTTGATATGTATGTATTTTAGACACATAAAAATAATAAAATCTCTCAAAATCACATACAAAAAGCTCATCAATTTAAGATTCGTCCACCCTTAAGAATCGGCCGTGGGGGTATTTTAACTTCGACCAAGTCGAAGATATACCTTACTAGTTTAATTACATTTCAATATTTCTCAACAGCTATGTTATAATACGAAAAGTTTTCTTAATAACTTATAAGTAGCTAAAATCCTTTGAAGTAGTTAGTGTCCACGTTGAACTCAACTTATTTCAAGTAGCCAAGATTAGCTGATTATCCTGCAGACTTTATTAGTTCTCAAAGTCCTTTGAAACCACTTGAATCATAATGATCAACTTTATTGGCTTTTCTGCACTCAATTAACGAATGTTATAGCAACAAGTTTATTTATAGATTTCACTGCCTACCTATAAAAATATATGAGCTCAATATTATTATGTTTGTTGTTGTTCTTCATTGGTGTTTTTTTTTGTTTTTTTGATTTTTGTATTGTTTTTTTATGAACTCATCTGCGTACTGGGTAAGGATTCTTAATAAAATTTAATTTTCATGCAATCTTGCACACTGTTAACGAGCAACACAGACATAAACACATAATTCTATACAATAAAAAAAAAATACGGAACACATGCAAAAGCGCGCAAGTGTTGCCGGCTTGCAGAAGAGAAAAAAAAAAAAAAAGTACGCAGACTAGAAGAAAAGAAAAAAATAATAAAAACGAAAAACGCGCGAATAGCCGACAATGAAAGCGCACACAGACACACACACACACACATACACACGGGCAAATAAACACACAAACACACACACACAC
The DNA here is from genome assembly GCA_958299015.1 of Tetanocera ferruginea. Lineage (NCBI taxonomy): Eukaryota > Metazoa > Arthropoda > Insecta > Diptera > Sciomyzidae > Tetanocera > Tetanocera ferruginea. Next base: position 144,559,210 of record OY282641.1, read on the forward strand.
TCACACAAAATAGACACACAGATATTAAACTTCATTAACGTTGGCGGGCTGTAATGGCAAACATAACAACTACAACAACAAATATATAATAAGCAGACAAACAACAACAACAACAACAACAGCAAAAATTAATTTTAATATTTAATTTCCGCTTTTCTACACCACTTGAACAATTCACCGAGTGTGGCGTGAGTGAGCGCATCAGGAAAAACTCTTCAGGTTATTATGAGCGGGTGATGAGCGCGGCGCAGATGGAGAAGTAATTGTGGTGATGCGCGAAAGCGCACTGAAGCATCTATCTAAGTGTAGTTCAGGAAATGAGATAGTCAAGTGGAGCATCAAGTTGTCAAAGTTGTTACTTTGCTCTAGTTTAATTTGTAATTTAAATAAAAAATACTCCTATAGAACGTAGGAGGAGTATATTTTTAATTTAAGCAAAATTTGTCAAGATAGTATACCTGTCGTCGTTGTTGACCGGGAAGTTACTTTAAGGACTTCATTCATTAATATTAATTATGTTCAAAATGTTATAAATAAACTAACACAAGCAATAGCTGCCATGGCTCTTAACTCACATTATAAAAAAAAAACTATATAAATAATATATTAACCATTTTCAGTCGAAAGTGACGTAAGAAAACAATAACAAATTGGCCATTTTTCTTGGCCTTGAAAGGACTTTGACCGAGCATCTTATAATCAGTTGTGTTGTGTTGTTATTAAATGTTTCAACACAATTGACCGAGAACTGCACCTTCATGTCTTATGTCGAATCCGAACGGCTAAAGTTCATGTTCTCATGAAACTTTACGTGGCATTATTTTGCTCTCAGAGGTTTGCCATTGTCTGCAGAGAGGTGGTGACCGATCAGAAAAATTTTTTTTATTAAAAAAAAACTTTTGCCGCGACTGGGCAAAACCTGCACTTATCCTGTACGCCACGGTCACCAAAGTGACGTAACATCCCAGCAAGATCATCGCTTACATGTAATCGAGAAAGTAGTCCAGAAAATGTTATTCATCTATTACCCTTTCGCTTACAGAACCCATTATTATCATTGGAGGTAATTGATGACGCCTTCATTTGACATCGAAGTACTTATGTATGAGCTTATAAATTTTGCTGAGTAACTACTTCCCTGTCATCAATTATGATTATATGATAATTACATAATCAATTATACACCCAGTGCTTCAAAATAAAGTATCAGATAATTTAAGTAGACGTCTTCGCGTCGCTGGCAATGCATAAAACAGCAGGCTCAATTTTGTATCCTCAATATCGGGCTTATTTCGGCCAGGGGCGTACCGAGACCGTGTTGGTTGGGGGTATTTTGGCCGACCGAATACCCTTAAGTCCCGACTTTTTTAATATAATATAGTTATAGTAACCAAAATTACTCATTCGTTTGATCAATTTTATATAGTAGTATATGTGAACATTCTACTTTGTCGTACTCTTTTTTAGTATTAATAAGAACTAAACCTCATTCTCCCAACCTTCTCAGAGAGAAATTAAGTTTTTAAGAAAAAATTCACTCTTTGATCAAAATGGAATTTGGTTAGGATATAGCTTTTCAGTTTTTTGAATTTGAGTTTTTTCAATAATAAAAAAATATATATATATATTAATTTATATAAATATATAAATTATATAAATATTTAAAAATATAGATCAGTTGCATAATATATATATTTATATAAATATAAAATATAGTAATATATAAATAAAGCTATATAGGCAAATCCAGTGTCACTCACGTTTCAGTCATTGCACTTAACTTGCATTTTTCTCCATTAAACATTAACGCTTTTAACACAAAATTATATGGGTTTAATAAGTCATAAGCTTACTATTATAAGTTAATGCAAAAAGTTTTATATATATGTACATTGACACATTTCGAAAAAACTATCATTAAATCGTGTGTCACTCACGTTTTCGGACGATTTGCATTTTTCGACTTCTTCTTACAAATTCCTTAAAACTGCGAATTGTTTGAGTTAATATAAAGAATAAAGGAATTTCCAAAACGAAATTGAGTAGAAATTTTAACTGCAGAAAAAAAATTTTGCTTTTTCTAAGAATTTGAAGATTTTTTCATGCACTGATTTTGTCACTCACGTTTAACGTCGGTGTCACTCATATTTCAAAACAATTTTAATTGTCTTTTTTTTGCATCGTGGTTAATCTGGTGAACTGTATTAAGCATATTTTGTAAAAAAAAAATTTTTCTTAATATTAAGGTAATTTTTATAGAAAAAAGAAAAAAATGTTTATGGAAAGGATAGTAATAATATAGTTAAACAAATAATTCATAATATAAAAACAACATAAAAACTATTTCAGATATATATCGTTTTAACAAAATTTATTCCGGTCCTGCATCCGAATCTGTATGTAAACCCTGAACTGTACCAAAAACCGCGCCAAAATTGACGATATGAGGCCAACGACTTAAAATAATGATTTAATTAGATCTTTTTAATCTTTGCTAAGTTTTTTTTCTTATATAAATTTGCATATAACTATAATTTTCCTTTATATTTTTTTTCATGCGTAGTTTAACTGTCGGCTTTCACTTTTTCTTGATGTTTTCGCCATCTTCTTGCATTTCTAATAAAAAAAAAAAAAAAAAAATTAAATGTCACTCACGTTTCACTTCTTCAAATGCTTTTTTAAGGAAAAATAATTGCGTCTGCTTGATTTAAAAAAATACAAAATCACTAATCTTATATAAAAAGTAAATCCAAAACATAAATTGTGCCAGTCAATTATTTTCCAAGATAATCCAACTTATCAATAAAAATTGTAACTCACGTTTCACTCTTGAACCACTTTTTTAAATTAAATTTTTCGACAGAAAATGATTTTTTTAAAAATTTTAATATTTACTTTTCAACAGAAAATGTTTCAGTTGTGAATATTATGTAACTGCGCTTTTATATTTAAATCTTTTTATATTTTATATTTAAAAAAAACAAGAATTTTTTTAACTTTCTACAGATTAAAAATACATTCAATAAAATCATTTAAAATTTAAGGATACAATATGTTTTTTTCAAAATGCTTTTACCGTAGGAAAACACAAACAATATCCTTAAAATTGCATGTGTTTTTATTGAACTTAAAGCATTTTTGTTTTAAAGGTTTAGGTTTACTTTTTCTGGATTTTCCGATATGCATTCATCAATTGTCAAATTTGTAAAAATTCTACTCTCTATGTTAATATCTTGGTAGAATTTTAACGGTTTTTCAATTTTTCTAATTATTTCTAAAAGTCTGTTAAATTTTCCTTCAAATGTGATAAAAATCACTGTGAAGCTCTAACCAAAAGTATTTTTAATGAATTTTCTTAATATTGTCGTAAGTTATTTAGAGTATATTTCAAACAAATGCTAAGAAAGAGAAAAAAAAAGTCTTTCAAATTGAATGCTCTAAATTGGAAAGCAAGTATCTCTGCCATCTTTGAATAGATTTTATTTATTTCTTTTTTTGTATTTAAGGCTGATCAGTTAGCTTAAAAATATTTATAAAATTTGTACCGTTCTTTGTTTTTGTTTATATTTTAATTAAACCTTTTTGAAAGAGACCACAAAATGATTTTTGTTGTTAAAGGATAAGAATTCAAATTTGCATTTTTAATTTTCTTTCAAAGTCTTTAGAGCATTTAAGGTGAATGTAATGAAATGTTCGTGCCATAACAAAAATGGCATAATTTTTTGACGAAATTATTATTTTTTTTTTATATATAATTTTGTTATTTTTTTTTCAAAATTAATGAAGTTCTAAAAAAATTTATTTAAAGGAAATTACTTTATATCTCAAATCAATTAATACTTAAAGCCACGAACTTATTTCAGCCATCGCACTAATTCTGCATATGTGCGAAAAATACAAAGAGCTTTACAAATTATGTAACTCTTTTTCTCTTAAATATTTAAATTAATAATAATGCTAATAATGCACGCGTCAGAGATTCTATTCCTTTGAATAGATGATAGAATACTTCTAAATCCGCTTGCAATTGAAGTTAGTCAACCAAACAATTTTTTAGTAACAATTTTATTGATTCTAGAATTTACTTTTGGGTCAAGTTAGTTGAAGATAGAATTGTATTAAAGAGTTCATGCAAAGGCTTTATTGCTTTTAAGAAACTGCTTATTATCCAATGAAGGAATCATCGTTGTTTATCTATGCATTCAGAAATTATATATCTGCCTAATTCTAATACAACGTAAGTCAATATTTTAAATATAATGTTTTTTAGCAATTTGAATAGATTCAACAAAACTACATCTATGCCTTTATTTAGTTGTTAACGTTTGTATAAAAAAAAACGGATATAGAATGTTTAAAATAATACATTATTATACAATTATGAACTTCATACATAAAAGAGGCGGGGTTAAATTTGAAGGGCCGAAGTTGATTTTGAAAAAAGTACAAATTTTTTAAGAAATTATTGTCATTTCTCCTTATTATGATAATATTGGTATGGTTCAATTATGTATTCAACAAAATATCAGCCAAATAGCAGCTGCGATCTCGGCAGCACACCTCCATCCGATGGTGCAAATTCTCGATGATTCTATGCCGTTAGTGTGCCGAATTATCTCATCCTTTAGTTCTTGAATTGTTGCTGTTTTATCGATTGTTTAGGAGTTTTGTTTCGCCTCCTAAGCATAAGATAATTTTGAATGAAGTCTTATAAGAGTTAGACCGACGATATGTATTTCCGAGCAAAATATTAAAATTAATTGACTAAAGTTGGTTTGAAGCACGACTATATCGCACACTAAATACAAAACAGTCACAACTCAAAATTTTTTATTTCGATTTTTTGTTATAAATCAATTCACAAAACACATATCTCACTATTTTTTTCATTTGTGAAGTTTGTGTATTTAAATGAAAATTGCTTTTCTTCTGCAAATTCAACCAGAAGGTTTTATTTTTCGCTTCTCCTGAAAAGTCATGTTTTTTGAGTTGTGACTATTTTGTATTTAGTGTGCGATATGTTGTAAACAAACCTTCCAAGGAACGACTAAAAGCCGTTAAAAAAGATTTGGCCGACTGAATTGCTCTTAAGAATTTTTCATAGAGCGCAGCTACACGGAGAAAACTGTTTGCTAAATTTGTATGGAGATTAAGCAAAACTTGAGCATAATTCTCAGCCACTTCAAAATATTGCTTATTTTCAGCAAAAATCAAGCAAATTTTGCTATTTAAATTTATAATAACTTAGCAAATTTTCGCTTGAATTAAATCAAAATTTGCTTTTTCGATTTATAATAACTGAGCGAGTGTTTGCTCGAATCAAATCAAAATTTGCTATTTCTATTTATAAAAAAAAAATAAAAAAAAAAAAAACAAATTGGCCATTTCGACTGGGAATCGAACTCGGGCTCCGAGCATGCTAAGCCACACTCTTAACCTGCATGCCACGGTATTTCTATTTATAGTTCGAATTTTGTTGTATATTTCAATAACCTAGCAACTTTTTGCTTGAATCAATTCAAAATTTGCTATATAAATTTATAATAACTGAGCAAATTTTTGCTTACATTGAGTCAAATTTTGCTTTTGCCTGAACACAATTACCTTATAATAACTTAGTAAAGTTTGGCTTGAATCAAATCAAAATTTGCTATTTGAATTTATAATAAGTAAGCAAATTATTGCTAAAATTTATCTTTATTTTGCTTTTTTCAAATTATATGAGAAGTAATTTCAATTTAGAAAACGTTTTCTAAAATCAAACCGCTATTGAGCAAAATTTTGCTGATTTGCGTTTAAGCAAAGTAATGGCTTGATTCAAGCAAAATAATTTTCTCCGTGTATAAATAACTTTAAACGAGACTGAACGAATAGTTCTTCAAAAAAAATTTAGTACAGCTAAAGAAATAACCGTCTGAAAAAGAAAAGATAATGGCATTAAGGATTACATTCAGTTGGTTAAGCGCACAGCTAAATGCAAATTTAGCCGACTGAAGTTCATTTTAGGTACGACTGAAAGTGAATTGGTGAATTGAAGACTGTTCTGGATATGTCTTGAAATGAATTAGCTGTCTAAAGTTGGCTTTTTATATGGCTGATGGCGAACAGGGAAACAAATGCTACGACTGATTTTGATCCATTCATAGTTATTGTAAATCAATTACTATCAACATTTTAAACAAATTTGTAGAAAATAACAATTTGGACAACACTGGAAAGTAGAGAAAAGGGGGTAGCCCCCCTTACCCCCGCTATTTTTGCACCTGATTAAGGCTAAGAAATTGGCGTCTTGGCATCTCAGCTAACGCTTCAGGCGGCAATTTAAAGGAAGGCAGAAGCAAATGTTATGAAAAAGTACATTTCTTTATATAACTATTTATTGGTAAGAGATATTTTGATAATTTTTTTTGTATCATTGAAGTGAAAATTCTGTGGTGAGTAAAATTTCAAGGTCTCTTATTCGCGACGTTAGGCTAACGTTTTGAATTCATATGAAAATTTTCAAAAAATTTTCGTCGCCAATGGGATTATAACCCGGACTTTCTACTATGCATCTGTTAAGAGTCAGAAGCTCTACCACTATGCCACTAGACACATGACAAACAAGCAAACAAAATGCATTTAATATTTAACGGGCTTGAGTCCGTGTCTTGTATTCCACAGACACACCATGTCTCAAGAACTTTTGATCCGTACCATTTGATTTTAAGCCTAAGAGTATGCAGGGAAATTTTATTTCTTTATGCTTGGAATGCTATACATTACGTTACAAAATATAACAACTGTGTGAAGAAAAAGCAACAGACTGACAGCTACACACTTTCATTGCTGCAATATAACAACTGTAATGAATGCGTTAAGAAGATTGATGAAGTTATAATTTTATTGCAACACTTCTTTTTTTTTTTTGTTGAATATCAAATCCTAGCTTAAAGCTACATATCGCACACTTAATACAAAACAGTCACAACGCAAAATTTTTTATATAGATTTTTTGTTATAAATCAATTCACAAAACACAGATCTCACTATTTTTTTCATTATTTTCTTCATTAACTGGAAGAATGAAGTTTGTGTGCTTAAATAAAAATTGCTTTTCTTCTGCAGTTTCAACCAAAGGGTTTTATTTTTCGCTTCTCCTGAAAAGTCATGTTTTTTGAATTGTGACTGTTTTGTATTTAGTGTGCGATATGTACTCAGCCTCATGAGTATAAAGTGCCTTTTAAATTTTCAACGGATTCTTTAAAAATTAAAAGTTGACTGTTTTTTTCTGAAAAAAAAAATAAAAAATTAAGGTTACGTTTTACTTTTATTTTATCGGTCAAAAGTAACAATTATTTTGTGACTTATTTTTTCAGTCAAAAATATCAGGCAATTTGTGTTTTTTTCAAAGACTGCTTGACAGATTGAACTGTTGACACCATGTGTAAAATTTCTCACAGATGAGATGAAAATAATGGTATCAATAGTTTTTTAGTCGGTAAAATGAACTTTGAAAAAATACTTAAATATTTTTATATAAAAATATAAATATTTTTGACCGAAAAAATAAACGGCATTAAAAACTATTATTTTTGACCGATTAAATAAAAGTCAAAAGTAACTGTTATTTTTTAACGAAAAAATATAAGGCAAAAAATAATTTTTATTATTGTCCGAAAAAATAAAAGTTAAAAGATAACAGTTTTTTTGTGACTTTTTCGATAAAAACCATAACCGGCACAGTCTCTGGTTGTAAATATTGAATACACAAAATATTATTCCATTTTATAATTGATTGAATTTCTGTTCAGATACTTTCTCTCTGTATTTCTCACTAAAATCTATGTTATTTTTTACTGTTAAGAAGTTTCACTTCTGCCACATGTACGTTGCTACACGTTATTTTTTTTTGAAGCATGATTTATTTTTGTAAAGCTTTTATTGAAAAATCAAAAACGAACAGCAAATCATTTAACCTTCGTTCATTAGAACTAAATTACTCATATTTAAAGTAACATTTAAAATCATTGCAAGAAATTATTTACTGCGGCCAACATAAACAACAACAACAACGTTAACTATAAATAGTCTTAAATCAAGATAACACACGGCGACGACTGCTGCCAATATTTGTGGCATCCAGTTGGCACGAGGCACAATGCGTTGAACAAATATCACTACAAGGACACAATGAGAGCAACTTTCACAACAAGCACAAAAAATAGCAACAACACAGCAACAACATTAACAACAACAACAACAACAACAACAACAACTACATGAACAATAGCAGTCTGTGACAACAACTGGTGGACATTTAAATCCATCGAAAACATGCTGTCGAAATTGTGTCCAACTTGAAAGCATCCCGTGCTAAGGCAACTAGAACAGCTTTTAGCTTTTCTGGTAAATGTTGTTGGAGTTGCTGGTGTGCTGGTACTTATACCGTTGCTGCTGTTACTGGTTGTAATACGAGATACGCGTTGTTCACTTTTCGAGCTACTCTTAAACATGCCTAAATCTACACAGTTTTACCTACGCACTGTTACATTACGAATTACTACTATTGACGTTGGCATTCTAGCTGTTGCTATTGTTGTTGTTGTTATTGTTGTTTTTGCTAGCTGTCATTGAATGTCTGTCGATGTTGTTGTTGCCAGCTGCTAACAGTTTGTAAGCATATTTTGTAAAGTGTTGACTTAAGAGGGAGGAAAAAACACAACCACTGGCTAACTTATTGACAATGACACGCTCCGTGATTGTCCTTGGCACCTTTTTTACGGTAATTTTAACAAGCAGCTGTTTAACATATTAAGCCAAAAATGTTGTCATTTCATTTATTTTGCTAAACAAATTCCTAGTTTTTTTATTTTAACAAATGCCAGCTACCCAAGTTAGACAACATGTTGCCAAAACTTTACTCTTAAACAACAAACATCAAAAACAATTTCCTGGAAAATCCTTTTTCATTTGCTCATCTATAATGCAGCTTTTAATATAACTAAACTTGCCAAACGACTGTCGCAAAATAAATCGAATTAATTATGTAGAACATAACAAACAGACAAAAATGAGGAGGAAAAAAAATAAATCTGTTGCTAAAGCAAAAGTAATAATGTCCAAACATATAAAAAGTTTCACCTTTTAACTCCAAAATAAAAATAAACTTTTGCTTATTTTTTGTTGGGTTTTTTTTTTTTTTTTTGCCACAGAACAACTGAAGAGGGAATTCTACAAATTAAATTCACCTTCGAACAATAAATCGAACTATCAATCAAAGAAGGCACACTCGCAACCCATTCCCTCTGATGTCACAGAATACGCCAGCATAGCGGCAGGCAAACAAGTACAACAACAACGACAACAAAAACACCAAAAGCAATGCTTAAATATGACCAAAAAAGCACGCAGCAGGGGGCAGCAAACAAATAAAAAAATAAAAGAAAAAGGGAAGAGCAAGCAAATTCACCTGCACAAAGGGTCAAATCCCGAAAGGGGATTTTGATGTGCGGTCAGTGCGCTTAACATGCATGCAACGCATCGCCACACAGTGGGACATTTGCACAAATAAGGAAAACAAAATTATTAAGTTGTGTATGTTTTCTATTTTTAACATTGTTGCGAATCATGTCGGCTTATTTTTATTTATTCAACCTTTTTCGATTATTGGATCAATTCTGAACCATCTCAAATTTTTTTCTGTTGAAAATTTAAGTCTTTTGTCTTAAAATTGTAAACTGTACTTTTATTTATATACAAACTACAATTATTTTTCTGACTTATGGTATTTTTAACCCAAAACAGAAAAGTCGTCCTTTATGAATCATTGAATTTTTCTCAGGTGACCATGAAAATTAACTTTTTGAGTTAATTAATAATATTTATGTCATCTGCTTGAATTTACCTACCGCGATTATAAGGTACAATTTGACCCACCTAAAGTTTTTCTCAGGTTAACAAGGAAATTGTGACGACCATGGTTGTGCGTTGGATCGCACAGTCCCGATTTCAATACTTATATCGGACAAAAGTTTTTTTTAATAGAAATAAATTTTCCTGTTCGGCCGTCTTATTACGTCTTATGTAAAGCATCTTGTTAACAGGAATGTGAGACATATTACGTCCAGTTCCTGGTCAATTGTGCACTCAGAAAAAAGTTTCCCGCAATTTATCGTATTGGATTATCATAAGAATCATATTTAGAGAAAAACGGCACAGACTTTGCTCCAGAGAAGGTTTTTTTCTAAATGTGATCCTTAAGATTCCCTGAAAATGATTAAAAACTTCCATGAAAAAGATAAATACATAAAAACTAGCTGATAGTACCCAGCGCAGCTCGAGTCTGGTGCTACTTTTTATGTGTTGGTTATGAGATATGATACGGTAAAATGCCCAACTCTGTACATATTTTTTTTTTAAAGTTTCTGTTAAATTTTTTTGTTAATTTTTTGGTTAGTAATTTAAAAACATTGATTTTTATTAATGTTTACCCAGCCTCTTCATGGGTGGATGACGCCTGTGAATCATAACAAAATGCTCCCAATTTTTCACGCAATTGTTTTCAAATTTTGTGCATTTCTATATACAAAACATCCAATAGAATTTGGCCATTTCAGCCTTTGAAAGGACATTATTATAGCTTCTTATGAGCTATTCTGCTGTGCGTTTTGTAAAATTTGGTATACAATGGATCAAAAACTGGATCTAATTGTTTTATACCGACTGTGAACGGCTAAAATACATGTTCCTAAGAAGCTTTTGATGGTATTTATAATTTTCAGGGGTGTGCCATTGTCTACAGGGGAGCTTAAACCAAGGTCCTTCGATGCCAAAACCACGCTACTAACACTTTGTGCCTCGTCCGCCACGTTTTTTAATTTTAACAATTTATATCAAAATTTTTGACCATTGCCAAACATACTAACGACCTCAGATTCATAAAAAATAAAATAATCTGCCATGCAAGTATTTTTCAAGTTATTAACTTGCAATTTGGTAGTTGCATAGCTTTGTGGTAAGTAACATTCTTGGTTGAGAGGTCTTTTATTAGACAAATTTCAATTTCTATTAGAACATGCAAGTTGGTTAAAATTTCCAAAAAATTGAAACCGCAATAACTTTTGTACCTGAAAATCACAGAAAGTTTTTAGTACTTATGGTGCAATAAAAAAAAAAATCAATCAAAAATGAAAGTGCTGAATTTGAAAGTAAATAACTCAGTCATGTAACAAAGGATTCCATTTATTTCTTTATTGTTTAAAATTATGATTAATTTTTCGTCCAATCATTTATCCGTCTTTTTCATTTTCGCTTTTCTTCTAATTTTTATAATTTAAAAAAAAAACTTCTATGAATTTCTTAATTTCTCAAAAAAACTTTGATAAAAATAATTGTTATTGGAAAAATATTCAAAACCAAAAATGCCATTTTTAATGTTCTTTTATATGGTATGAATAAATGTTGGGTTTATCTCAAGTTTATATCGTAAAAATTTAAAAACTGTTTATACGATTGAAAAAATAAGGCTAACTATCGTAAGAATTTAAGATTTTTTGTTTGTTTATTTCTATTAATTTTGTATTTTTGTAATTTTGTTTGCATAAAAAGTAATGGTGCAGTGAAAAAATCCTCTCAATTTATCAATTCGTTTCTGAGTTATAATCCCAAATATCCTTATAAACATTCACACAGCAATAACAGCGCCACCTACCGGATGAATCTAAAGCAGAAATTATAGATCTAAACCATCTACAGACCCAGCCGCACACACGCATCAAATTTCATTCAAATCGGTTCAGCCGTTTAGGAGAAGTTCAGTGACAAAACCATGTACAGAAAAATTTTATATATAAAGATATCGTTTTTAGAGAAGAAGACTTTTTTTATTTTTGAGTAAACATTTTTTTTTATTGAAAAAATACTACGCCTAGTGAAATTTTTATCAAAATATAGGAAGAAAAAATTGTTTTCTATAAATGAGAATTTGTTTGTGTGAGAAAAATACTTACCTTTATAAGAGTCATGAAATATTTCCATTTTTAATAAACGAAGAAATATTTTTTCGAAAATGTCAAAATTTATTCTAATTAAAAATAATTTTATTTGAAAAGAGAAAATTGCTTTTATTGAAAATAGAGAAACTTTTTAGGTATTTTTTCTGAGTGTATTTTTTTACAAACATTTAATAACACGCACAACACAGAACATCAGAAGAACATCGGTCAAAGATCTTAAAGAGTTGAAATGGCCAATTTGTTTTTTTTTTTTTTGCTTTTGACTACTGTTGAATAATTTTTCTCACACTCAAAAAAACACATATCTGTCTCCGATAAAAAATTTCTTTTTTTTTTTCGATAATAGCAATTTTCACTTTTTCAAATCAAATTTTCTTCAATTAAAATAAATTTTCACACATTCAACATACTATTTCTATACCTGTGGGAAATGGAAATATTTCAATGTCTCGCTCAAAAACTTCTCATTTATAGAGAAAAATTTATGGAAAATAAAAAATTTTCCTATATTTTAATAAAAAAGTCAATAGAAAGAGTAATTTCTTCAATAAAAACAAGAAAGAACTTTCTCGAAAATAAAAATTATTTTTCTTTTAAAACATTATATTTTTATGTATTTCTCTTTTTTATAGAAGCTTTTTATCATTTTTAGGGAATTTTTACGATCACACTTAGAGAATAACATTTTCTGGAGCAAAGTCTATACCATATTTCTCTAAATATAAATATACCTCTGTAAATATGCCCTTTTTATTTTATTCCGAGAAACTTTTTTCTGAGTGCAGTTGAACATGATGCAGATTTTTCGAGTGAATTGATACATATCCTTAATGTTGTCTTGATGTGTTTTCAACTTTTTAGACAAAAAAAATCTATATGAAAAGTATATTTTTTTATTTTTTTTTTTAGAAAATTTTAAGGAGTACATTTTCTGCAAAAAGAAGATGTGTTTCAAATTTCTTCTGTTCAAACCCTCATAATTATTTAATTATTTATGATAGACATCAACTTTTTGCTAGTTGAGCATTAAAATATATTTGATTTGAAGTAGAATAACGTCTAACAGCTCGGTTTGTATGGAGTCGTTTAAACAGATTTTTTCAATTCCTTGAAACTTTTTTGACGAATACTTTAGAGTATACCAACAGCCTTTAATATTTATCATTCAAAGATAATATATATACTTAAATATCAGATATATCTTGCACTGAATGAATATTTAATTTTGGTTTTTGTCACTATTATATTAAAGTCACAAAATAGTAAAATATAAGAAGATAAATGCTTGTGTTTATGTAAGAAAATCAATTATTAGTTGTCTAGGCTGTGCCTGCTACTTTCTTTATTTTTGTTTCGATGTTTTTGCTTGTACTGTTTTTGTTTTATGTATGTATGTTTTTCGTATTGTATGTACTTGTTAGAAATGAGTGGTCTATTTTAACACAAGATGTCAATCACAACCTCTTTCCAACTAAGTCAATAAACTCAAACTGTCAAAGTTAACGAAATGAAAGAAAAAATTAGACATTTTGCTTGTTTCTTTTTGCTTGCTCATTTTATCATGTTTTTTTAACGTTTTCTTTATTTTGGTCTCAATAAGAAGTCCATAATTGAGTGTTATTAATTTATTTGTTAATTTTTTGAAGATCAATAAAAAAAAAGTGGCAAATGACAAAACAATCGGACCAAAGAGATAAATTAGAAGAGGTTACAACTTAAACGAAATTCTAGGTCTACACTTACGATACTATCGAAACTGTTAAATTTTATTTGTAAGGAAATTGTTGCTTAACACGACTTTTTTCTGTGTTTAATTGTTATATTCCAAACAAGGCAGTTTATTTTATTAGAAAAAAAAAATAAAAATTTTTGTTTTGAATATTCTGAAACATTTGCTTTAAAATACTGACCCAACGGTAAAAATTGTTTGACCGGAGCGTTTTGGCGGTCCTAATGATCATTTTAATAACTGCTAATAATGGATAAAGAAAAAATTTCCATCAAATCCGCGTTTAATAATTTTATATATTTTTTTACCGTTAAAAAATTAGCAAAATGCCCCACTGTGCGCCATTGAGTTGAATGGAAATTTTGAACCGAATCGAGGGAGAATCGGTGGCACCTAGTGTGTGCACCACATTGAAGGCAGGATTACCTGCGAATCAAATGGAACATAAATATTTCAATGAAATTCAATTTGAATGCTGGAAAACATTTTTTATGAGGGTCTTTGGATGTTGATAGTTTTGTTCGGATTTGAATCCCTGTTTGTGTGCATGCAGCACGCGCTCGCTTAAATAACCGCCGCTCACACAGATGGCACACAACGCTGCCAGTGATTTGATCAATTTGAATAATAAAAAAAAAAGAAAACAAGCGTAACAAAAGAATTAAACCCATAGGAATCTCATGGGGCATAAAAAAAAAATAACAGAAACAAAAAAAAAAAAAAAAAATAAAACACAAAAACATGCAATAGGCAGAACAACAAGTTAAAGATTATTAAAGTTTATTGTTGAGGATTGACATGTCGCACAAAGCATGTTTTACGAGCGCAGCAGCGCAATTATGAGAGAGAAAACTTTTAATAGGATTGATTTATTTATATATGTCTGAGCCAGTGTAAAAAGTATGCACAAATCACGAATTTTTACACTCAAAGTGTTGTTGAGGTTGAATCAGAGTAAGAAAATTAAAATATAACTAACAATAAGAAAAAAATGCAACTTGAATGTAAAAAACGTTTACCTTTTTTAAAAAGTTTTACCTTTAAAGAATGACAAATTAATATTTCTCAGATCTCTTTTCGACATTCTTATAAGAATATATCAAAATCTGGCCCTAGCCAATTTGTTCGAGATCAGTACTTCACATTTTTGCTTACTTTTATAATGAAAGTCAACATTTTGTAACTATTTTGCCGTTAAAATATTTTTCTATATTTAATATTTTTCATTGGCTATAATTTTGAAATTTTGCATTTATCTCTGAATTGGATTGATAATTGTGGCAATTATCAAGTTTGTAAATAATTTGCAGAACTTTTCAATGATGAAATCTGTTTGTTGCACATCGACTAAACATACTTAAGCTGCATCAATTTATATGGCTTACTGACAAATCAACTAACTGACAGCCAACATGTTGGCTGATTAGCTGCTGTGTTTTTTCCCTGCCATCTGACAGTCAGTTGGTCTGTCGTTTGCATGCATTCATTGCGATTTTAATTAGGTAAACAGCAATCAATGTGTTGTAAGTGTGCTGCTGCATGGCCAATTCATGGAAATTCTATGAAGCACCAAATTAACACTTCATCGACCAATGAAAGACCATTTGATGCAAAAAGTAGCGTAAATGTTTTGTATAAAACATTTCTGCAAAATTCAAATTGATTAGATTGAAGGCAACAAAAACAAAAAAAAAAAAAAAACAAAAGGTGTGCGAGTGTTAAAACTGTAAAAACAAAATAAAATTAGAGTGAAAAGTTTTAAGCGCACAACTTAAATAAAGCTTATTTAAGACTGAAACAGCTTTTAATGTTTGAATTAGAGTTAATCGGGAGTTTTAATGTTTTTGTTGTTTTCAATAGGAGTTGAGCATAAAATGAAGATACGATTTCAGAGGTCAAAATTTGAAAACTTCAAAAAAATTGTATACAAATTAATAAAATGGTAATTTATGAGAGTAATTTATGGTAGAGTAGGTATCAAAATATTTATATCTGTAAATTTTGATATTGGTAAAACGAGGCCCATGGACAATTTTATATTTTGTGTCAAATAACTTAAACTTTCTGCATTTCTGCAATTTTATGAACAAAAAAGTTTTACTAGAAAAAGGTATCTGGAAGGTGTGCAATTCTTAGATCAGAGTTTGTATTTTCTTAAACTAGTAGTGGTGCAACAGGGTCAACACGATTTTGTAGTAAAAGTACAAGTTCATCTGCATCATGTTCATCAATTAATTTAAAATGCACATGAGACAGGCTGTATCTATCAGCTGGTCAACGAACAACATTAATGAGAGAACTTCTAACAGAAGTTAGAGTTCCATGGAACATGAAGCACATCCAGATGAAGAAGTAAATAACTCATCAGAGTAAGCAATTAAGGGGACGCACAGTGTGTCCGCTGTACTGAGAGAGTGATAAAAAGTAAAAAATGCAAAAACATAACAGATCATTGGTTTGTGGCTTATTCTCAACTACAATAATGAGGCTACAAAGTACCGTTATTATTTTGTTTTTAACTTACTTCATCTCTCTGTACTGAGTTAGATATTAACGCGATCGCGAAGTGTGCGCTCCAAATAGTCTCAATAAGAGCAATCGTGCAGTGTTTTTAAACAGCTTTAAAATTAAAACTACAGTGAATATTTAAAAAAACTAAAATGCAGGATCAAGCAACAGGCATGTACTTAATTAATTCAAAAAGATTGTATAAAAAAAAATAGGGATTAATTTTTACAAGTCGCGTAAAATACATGCTTAAAAAACAAAAAACAAAATTGCATTTCTGTAAAAATAAGCTTATAGTTTGTTTTCAAGTGAGATAAAACAAATATTTTTATGAAGTTCCATTCAGCAAACATTCACATTTTATAATTCCGAAAAATTTGTTGCCACAATTTGCCACTTTTGCCTACTTTAAACTTTCAATAAGTTTGTAAAATTCGCCGAAATCATTTTTTTTTTTTTTTTTGCATTAAAATAAATTTTTTTTATTTTAGGTTCTTGTTCAGGTTCAGGTTCTAGTTCAAACAATATTTTCTTAACAAGAGTGGCTTTTTTTCAAATATTGAAAGAAAACACTTCTGAAAGCTGCGGACAATAATTAAGGGTTATAAAAGAACATGTAATAAACAGCACAAGGTGCCCTAATGGTAAAGAAAAAATCTGATAAAAACGATAAGACAATTAATATCGCAATTCAAAAAGAAGTGAAAAGCAAGTAATAGATTTGAAGAGAGATTCATAAACAATAATAAAAACTAGCTTCACGCCTCTATGCGTGAACTAGCTTCACTAGGCTTTAACGCTTAGGGGAAAAAACAAGGGCCGTCCAAAAAAAAATATATAAATAAAAATAATAATAGTAATAAAAAAATATATAATAAATATTTATTAACATCCCGTGTTTTTTTAATAAAAGCAAAACTAAAAATACGTACCTTCACATTTTGATTTTGAATTTACATTAGTTTTCTTAAATATTCGGTCAAAGTCAACACAAAGCTTAAAAGCAACTATGGTCGTTAAAGGGTTAATTTTTAAAATAAAAAATAAATCATGATTCTATTATGCTATCCTCAATAAATCAAGCTTGTATACACACAATAAAAAGGCTTAAACAATAAATTAATAATACCATTGCAATATGTTATATTTTGGAAAATACGCATCGCCACAATGGATCCGCCATTTTGAATTTTATACTTTTTTTAAAAAATTTTAAATAAGCTGCCTCACTAATTCCTCAGTACCAAAATCCAATGAAGGGTTTATTTAATAGCAGTTTTTCGCGATTTGGACACACTGTGGGACGTGACACCTTAAAAAAAAAAATTTATTTTAATGCTTTAAAATGCCTATAAGGCCCGTTAACTCATCTCAATTTTAAACAAAGGTTAGCTTAAACTAAGTTTAAAATGCCTTAATCTGATTTTAAATTTTAACGCCGATAACTAATCTCAAAAAATCGAAGTTTAACTTGGTGAGGTAAGTTTAAATTTAAACACAGAATTTCTAGGTTTAAAAAATTTAAACTAACAAGGAAAGGTCCCCAGGTGACAGTCTCCGATTTGAATGATTTTCGGATATGTGATAGAAGACAAAAATCTAAGGTCGACGTTTTTTTTTATAAGTGCTCAATCGATGGTTTAGGGGTTCAAACTCGCGTTCAAAAATCAGCGAAAATTGAGTTTTTTTGCTTTAATTTTGCTATTTTCCATGAAAATATTTACAAATTTGGTACCGAAAGAAAGCTCTAACAAAACCATGACATGGCATTAATTTTGCATAAGAAAATTGTGTTGTAATTTTGTTGTTGTAATTTTTAGTAATGTTTAGTCGATATCAAAGAAGTATGTTAAAACAATTATTTCATATTTATTTATGTTGGATTTAAGGCAATTTTTAAACTTACCTTTTTTTTTTGGTTTTTTTAAATTTCTTACTGTTTATACTAAAATTTTTGTTTTATTGAAATGCATTTATTTTCTTTAGAGATAAAATTTTATTACATCAAAAGTAGCCAATATGGGTATCAAAAGTATCAAAAGTTTTCTTTTTTTATGGCCTATTCTCATGTTTAAATATTTTATGGAAAAAGTTTACATTTCAAAGGGCAAAAAGGGTGCTTTTTTCTTGTAAGTCTCATCGCACCAGTAAACAATAGTTTTAATCATCCAAAGTAGCAAATATGTACATTTTTACGATATTCAAAAGAAATGGAATGCATTTTCTCATATTTCTTAAAAAAAAATTTTTGGATTTTTAGCAAGAAAAATCATAAAAATCTTCTTCTAATTTCAAAACCTCAACTTTTTGAATGTATAACACATCAGATATGAAAATAATTTCTTTTATTTAAATTTTATAATAAGAAAAATTAATTTTAAAATAAGTCCACATCCTTCAAAGTGCATTTCGTCTTAAATTCGTTTTGATATGGTTTTTTTTTAAAAGAACATTATATTTTTGATAGATCTTTACATGTCATCGTGTGTGGTTTTGTTAGAGCTTTCGTTTGGTTTGGTAAAATTTTTCATGGAAAATAGCAAAGTTTTGGCAAAAAAACGAAATTTTCACTGATTTTTGAACTCGAGTTTGAAACCCTAAATCATCGATTGAGCACGTATAAAAAAATACGCCGACCTTAAATTTTTGTCTTCTTTCACATATCCGAAAATCATTCAAATCGGAGACTGTCACCTGGGGACCCTTCCTTGTCAGTCAAAAACATTTTTTTGAAAATTTTTTTTTTATTATTGTAGAAATTTGATTAAATACAAGAAAAAAACAAGTAAAGAAAGTCTAAAGTCGGTCTAGGCCGACTATGAACTACCCTAAACCCACTTTTCAAAAACAAAAAAAATTTTATTGTAAATGAGCGTGTAAAAAGCCTATATTTTATTACGGATTACTCCCAATTTTTGAACACACCTAAGTTTTGGTATAAAATACATAGAAACCCAATTTAATTCCTCTATGACAAACATAACCGTATTTATTGAGTTTAAAACTTTTTGGGTTGTATGGGAGGTAGGCATGTCCGTAGGCGGATGACGTCAATTTCTCAAAACCATCTTTGTCTTGTCATAAAAAACATACGTGCCAAATTTAAGCTCTGTAGAATAAACATAGGCTTATTTATTGTATTTTCAATTTTTGAGTTGTATGGGAGGTGGACGTGTCAGTGAGCGGATGACGTTCGTTTTTCAAAGACATCTTTGTATTGATAGAAAACACATACATATCAAATTTTATTGTTGGTGGCTAATTATGAGCTGAGTTATGCAATTTTCAATTTTTGCGTTGTATGGCAGGTAGGCGTGTCCGTGGGCGGATGATGTCCGTTTTTCAAAATCATCTTTGCTATGTTATAAAAAACATATGTGCCAAATTTTAACTCTTTAGACCAATCACAGGCTTATTTATTGCTTTTTAAATTTTTGGGTTGTATGGGAGGTGGGCGTGTCCGTGAGCGGATGACTTTTTTTTTCGAAGACATCTAAGTGTTGATATAAAACACATACGTACCAAATTTTATTTTTGTAAGCTTATTATGAGCTGAGTTATGCAGTTTTCAATTTTTGCGTTGTATGGGAGGTAGGCGTGTCCGTGGGATGATTTAAAAAATATTCAATAGTGCTGATCCTTGGGTACATGTGACCATGTATACCAAGTTTCATCCAATTATCTCAACTCATTCTTCTTTTCTGTGTTTACGGATAACACACAGACGGACGGACCGGCGTCACGTGGTGACGCTGATCAAAAATATATACACTTTTCTATATCGGACTTGCTTCGTTATATGCGTTACAAACGTTTGCACAAAGTTAATTTACCCTCAACTTGCAGGTTAAGGGTATAAAAATTCAAAATAGTATATTTTTCACTCCAACATGGTTTTATAGAGCTGGCGGCAGAGAAAAAAACGGGGCCTCGTGGTTGCAGCGCAAAACTCGCAAAAAGTGTCCGATCTGGAACAAAAAATGACTTTTTCAAATCTTAACAAAATTGGTTATCGTATGACAGGAGCTTTATTTAAAATTTTTTTTTTAATTTTTGGTGATGTTTAAAATTTGAAAGTGCGTTTTTTCGAAAAAAAGTATTGAGTTAAAAAAATTCATAAAAAATCGAAAAAAACATTTAAACAGAAAAAGCTCGTGTCATACAATAGTGAATCAAGTTTAAAAAAAACCAAAAAAAAAAAAAAATTCGTTAGAAAATGAACCCGCCAGTGCCGCAACCAGTGCGAAAAACATATTTTCGAGATAAATGCGTTCAAAGTTTGTGAACCAAGAAAAATACAAAGAAAACTAAAAATGCGCTCTCACTAATCCGGCTGTAACTTTTGAACACGTAGGATTTTTACCATGAAAAAATTCTTAGAATCTTAAGAATGTTTACTACAATAAAAAATTTAAAAAAAAGTCGATTTAAAAAAACGGCCAATGTCATTTCGCCCTTTAAGCATAGCTTATCAACTTTAAAGCAATACCTACGATCAATTAATTTATAAATATGCAAAATTCCTCTCCCATTCAAGCCAATATATTATAATAATTGAAGCATTCCATTTATAACTGACACTTTCACAATAAATCCACAAAAAAAAATTGGCAACATCGGCAAGACGTCTCCCTAATGGTCAAGTGGTGTTTCTATTTTTGTGCTGTTATTGAACGGTAAATATATTCCGAGAATTGGCTGAAAATAAGAAGAAGAAAAATAAATATGCAAATTGAAACGGAAACCAACAAAATGTTAAGGGATGCCAATTCGAAAGAATAGTGCACAGGTTGATGGTTTTGCCATTGTTGTTGTTGTTGCAGAAAAATGCAAATTCGAAATCCCAAATTAGGTAAAACATATTTAGCTGGCATGATTGGCTGACTAACTGACTAACAGGCTAGCTGACTGCTTGACTAGCTGCGAAAGCAGCAGTCATGAGCTGTAACGCCATACAGCATGTCCTTGGGGAAATGACAAATTGATGTTTCATTTTGGATTTTTTTCCGTTTCGTTTTTTTTTTTGTTTTTGTTTCTGTTTAGCTTGTTTTGTATTGTATTGTTGTTGTTTATATTTTGCTGCTTGAAATTACGTGGTAATTTCCGATGGGAATTTTTTAATATTTTCAATACAATGCTTATTGAACGGTGAGCTTTGAGGTGGTAGCTGTTGTATTAAGAGAAGAAAAGATATATTTTCTAGAATGTATCTATACCTTAATGAAAAGCAGTTTTTGCTATATGAGTTGAAAATTGGTGCGAATGAATTTAGTGTTTTTATATATTCCCCCCCAGCAAACACACTAAGACCCATCGTACTCAGCCCAGAGCTATGGTCTGAAATTCCAAAAATAATCTCAAATTAATTTTGAAGAAGGTCAACCAATATTAAAACCTAAAATTATGCGTATGCAATTAAATCAAAAGCCTGCTTCAAAATTCAGGTCTGAATAGACTAACAAACAGACGATCAAGGTCGAGATCAAATTTTTATTTCTACAGATGATTAAAACCACTATAAATACACACAATAAATATGCTTACACCAAAACGTAGTGAATATGATTTTGCTAGAAAATGTCAAATTTTCAAATGAAACTGTCAAAATTTAATAGGCAATGATAAGTGTTGCCTAGATGAAGACTCATAAGGAAATCCTTGTTCAAGAAAATTCATAAAACCATTTTAGTTAAAAAGTTAGTTTTGTTGTATAATTTATGACCCAGGGTTAAGTATAATCATCCTAATGTTACCAACTCCAATAATTTAGAGTTAATTAAGAGTTTATACATGAGTTTCATTGATACAGTAACCAATTATATGAATGACATGAACTATTCATGATATCTACGAACAAAATACACAAAAGAAAAAAACAAGAAAACCTGAATATTTCATTAGCCTAGTGTACAAAGTTAATGCAGTGTGTGTACTAGATAACTTATTCATGTATTTTAAACGGTCTTGTGTATGAATACACAAAAGTCATGCACAATTACTTGGAAATTATGCACAAGCACATATGATCAATGAACACAAAATGCATGAACGTATACATAATTTGTATTTTCAGTGCAGAATAAATTATTTTTATAAAACATCGCGTCAATTGGTTTTATGTATCAATATTCAATACGACTGATTTTAAGCAATCCCTTGACAAACAAATCAAAGCATCTATGCTGGCGTTGAACTTTTTAAATTGTAAGTTTGAACCCACAGAAAATGTATAAAAGTAAATAAAATATTGTTGTTAACTAAGATATTTCCCCCAATGGTGCAGAAGATATAAAGCAATGATTTTTATTGCCACTTTTATGACACCTTTATGCCATACAAAACACTTAATAAGTTAATTAAAAATACACTTGTAAATATCAATTCCAAAGTAAAGAAAAGAAAATCCGCTTGACTTGAAAAATATTTTTTACAAACGGTCGCCCTTTTGTCGACGACGCAGCAGTTGAACTTTCAGCAAATAGCGTTAAATTATAAGAACACAACAAAGACAAAAAATAAACAATCATAAAAACAAATTAAATTTTGCCAGATTGTTTTTCTTGCAAATTCCATTTGAAGCAAATTCAGGCAACAGAAGAGGCTAAAAACAAGGCCAAAAAAAAAAAAAACAAAAAACCAACACGAACACTTCAACTTATAAATTTTATAATGTTATGCAGAGCATTTACACAGCTGCGAAAATTACAAAAATACAAAAAGATCAGAAAATAAAACAAAGAAACAAAAAAAAACAAAAAAAAATCACATAAAGAAAGACGGCGAAAAAAATGTGTAACAATAAAAAACACAATTATATATTATTGCGTTTTAGGTTCAGCTTGCTTTGTACTAACTTAGTTGTTGTTGTTGTTGTTGTTAGCAAGCGGCTTTTAGATATAAAAAAAAAACTTTTCGTTCCACTGCTCTGACCTTTATCTGCCCACCACCAACTGCTAACAGTTTTTTGCAGCGCTACACTGCTTGTACGTAGCTTTCTAGCAAATGTCCTTTGCGCTTTTGCTATTACCAACGTTTTTTATTCAACCAGTAGAGGCAGGACAGGATTTCACCAGAATTTTAGTGTACACGCCAACTTAAGTGGAAACAACAACACTAACAAAAGAGACACAAAAGAAAACAGCACTAAAAATGCGTAATAATTGCTACTTGTGCTCTTCATGCGAATGTATTTTATTCATTCAGAAAAATTATTTTTTTTTTTTGCATTTTTAACTTTTTTTTTTTTATTATGATGCTTTCTTGATTTTTATCCCTGCAGCATGCTGTGACATACAAAAATACAGGTCAGAACATTCTTGTATAAGAGAAGACAGCGTATAAAAAAGCGTGAAGAAATAATCTGAAAAGGATTTTCCTTTTTTTGTTTTTTGTCTACAGCTTATGTGTCAAGCGGTTTTAAAGACTATCACCATTGTTATGATTTTTATTTAACACACGAATAAAAATCTTAAAATCTTGCATTTGATTGAGACGACAGATCTTAAAGTCTAGATATGGAAGTAAAGTCGTCAGAAGTTTTGACGCCACACAGTTTATGTGGAAATTTTATCGAAAAGTTTCATAACGGCATTTCAGAATTATTTTTCTAATCGGAAAACAAACACAAATTTTTCTATCTGTTACGGATAACCTCTTTTTAATAAAACGGTTTTTTTATTTTGATTTTTAAAAATCGTAACCCAGTTTTGTGTGTGGTGACCAAACAAAATTAGAAGCAAATGGAAATAAAAATGCTCGTAACTCCGAAGAAATCACCCCTAGGCTGGTCAAATGTATGACAGTCAGCATTATTTCCTTAATCCTGTAAATCCTGTTAAAAAAATTTGACCGAGCTTCTTATGATCAATTGTGTTGTGTGTGTTATTAAATGTTTGCACACAATTAACGGAGAACTGGACCTACATGTTTTATGCCGACTCCGAACGGCTCATGTTCTCAAGAAGCTTTACATGGCATTATTTACTCTCTGAGATTTGCCATTGTCTGCAGAGAGGTGGTGACCGATCAGAAAAATTTTTTTATTGAAAAAACTTTTCGCCGCGACTGGGGATCAAACTCGGGCTCCGAGCGTGCTTAGCCACACACTTAACCTGCACGCCACGGTCACCCACTTTTAGAACATACTTACTTATAAAACGACCGCATTTGGTGAAGAAAAAGTGACCTACCACTATGAACTACCACTATTTTGCTCCATTGTGCAGTTGAATTTTAAAAGAAGACCGACGGACGGACATAACTAAATCCACAAAATAGTTAAAATATGAAAATCGTTCAAAAATTCATAAAAAATGATTTATCGTTGACCAATTGATAAACATAGCTGACCTTTTTTAGTCTTTTTTATACCTTTCAGGTGGTATATGTACTTTTTTGAAATTCCACTTGTGGCGCAAAATATGTAAAATTTGAAAAACTTAAAAAATATTTTTAAAAATTATCCATCGTTGACCAATTAATGGACATAACTGACCTTTTTTAAATTTTTTCATAACTTTCAGTTGGTATACTTATTTCTTTGAAATTCTTCTTGTGAGCTGCACAATGGGGGATGCACTACATGACCTTGAAATTTTCTTGAAAATTTCATAAAAAATGTTCTTTCGCTGACCAATAATTGGATATAACTGACCTTTTTAATATCTTTCAGGTGGTGTATTAAGTTTTAAAGAATTCTACCCCTGGCTTGAGCAAATTGTGGATAACCTTCAAAATTTCTTAAAAAATTCATAAAAAACTATCTATCACTGACCTTTTAATAGGACCAACTAACCTTTTTTGACCTTTTTCATAGCTTTCAGCTGGCATCATTAGTTAATTAAAAATCCATCAATGAGGTGTCAGCATCCCGTAGCTCAACATTAGGTATAGAGTTGAATCAAAGTTGGATTAAATATTGTTTTAGGCTCATGGGGACAACGCGCTCTGTATATATTTATATATACGTGATCAAATAATATCTTATGTGGAATATAAATTTGTAATATTATATGTTTTAACTTCAGTTTTTAAACTGTTTCAATCCAGTTACGTTAGTTATATAAGGATGCTTTAATTTTGTCTTAGGATTCAAAAATAAAAAAATATTTAAGTAGACTACTTGATAATGTATATTCATTTTTTAATAACATAAACTAAAAGGATATTTTTACAATGACAAAAAGAAATGAGTATATTTCTCATTACAAGGAAATATATACTAGGTATCAACAAATCCAGTGGCGTTCAAATAAATTTACACAAACTATCTTCGATTTGGTAAGTGGGTTAGTCGAAAACGGCTAAAAACAAAAAAAAAAAAACACAAATTGGCCAATTTAGCCCTTGAAAGGACTTTGACCGAGCTTCTTAGGATCGATTGTGTTGTGTGTGTTATTAAATTTTTTGCACACAATTAACCGAGAACTGGACCTACATGTTTTATGCCAACTCCGAACGGCTCATGTTCTCAAAAAGCTTTACATGGCATTATTTACTCTCTGAGGTTTGCCATTGTCTGCAGAGAGGTGGTGACCGATCAGAAAAATTTTTTATTGAAAAATCTTTTCGCCACGGCTGGCGATCGAACCCGGGCTCCGAGCATGCTAAGCCACACACGTAGCCTGCATGCCACGGTCAGCACAGAAAATGACTAAACAAACATTAAATTCAACGAGAGCACAAAATTGGTGAGAAAATACTTCGACTTCAATGCAAAATGGAATGTACTGGAATGCATGAAACGTTTAGCTGAAAATGAAGGCGCAGCTCTTAAAAAAGTCGTGTGAAAGCAAAGGATTATTTATACAGTTTTGAGTGTGCAGAATCATAGCGTAGAAAATGACTTAAAAGAAAAACTTATACATTTTCTTTTAAGAAAATTCTTTCTTAATATATAGAATTTTTTTGTTAAAAACACCTTCCTAAAACATTTTTTCTTAAATATCTCTTTTGTTTAAAAATAATTTTTTACAAAAAACAAAACGTTGTTGGAAAGGTGATGAAATATTCTTTTTGTTCAGCAAATAAATTTAGCAGAAACAGCTTCAGAAGATGTCGCTTTATTTATTTTTTTAAAAGAATCAGCATTTTTGACATCCAAAAGTAAAAATTGACAGTATAAATGTCCTACCAAAATATTTATAGAATAATATTGTAGAATTTTGTTATACAAATTGGTTAGTTTAAATATTCAAATTGAGTTCTATTGAAAGTAACCTCTACATATCTTCTAAATTACCACAGATTAAAGTGACTGCCAAGTCCCTGAAAAAACATTGCTACAACCATATATCTTCACCATCTTCAATATTAAAAAAAAATTTCCAAAAAACGCTGTTTTGGCATCATGTTAAATATAACTAAAATAATTGCTGTAAGATTTCACGCATTTATTGACGGTTTTTAAAAAATAACACTCAACGCAGCGAGTTTTTCCAATTCAGCCAAAATGTAGCGAATTTTAGAATTTTATCGCTAGTTCAGCGTGTTTTCGCTCAGAAAATCAATGAACGTTCTTTAAGCGAGATTTTCCGCTATAACAGCTGGTTTTCGCTCAGTGTGTCTAACAATTAATTTATATTTTTAGCAGATATATTATTTAACGTCAATTAGTTAATCAGAAAAGCGTGAGAGCAAAATTGTAGGAGAGATTTGAGATAGAGAGGACTGAGAAAGTGTTAAAGAGCGTTAAGGGGGAACATGACATTGGCCGTTTTTTTAAATCAATAAAAATTCGATAATAATCAATAATTAGAATTATGTATTTTAGAAAATATTCTTGATTCTCAAAAAAAAAGTTTCATGGAAAAATTTTTACGGACTCAAGAATAACAGCCGGATTAGTGAGAGCGCAGTTTTATTTTTCTTTGCATTTCTCTTTGTTCACAAACTTTCAACGCATTTATTTCGAAACCATGTTTTTCGTACTGGTTGCGGCACTAGTGGGTTCATTTTTTAACGCAATTTTTTTTTTTTTTTGTAATTTTTTAAAATTGATTTGCTATCCTATGATACGAGCTTTTTTAAATTTTTTTTTTCGCTTTTTTATTAATTTTTTTAAGGTCAATATTTTTTTCGAAAAAAACGCACTTTCAAATTTGGAATATCACCAAAAATTAAAAAAAAATTTACAAAAAAGCTCCTGTCATACAATAACCAATTAAGTTAAGATTTAAAAAAACTCGTTTTTTTTCCGGATCGGACAATTTTTGCGACTCCCAGCGCTGCAACCACGAGGCCCCGTTTTTTTCTCTGCCTCCAGTTTGGAGCTCTATAAAACCATGTTGGAGTGAAAAATATATTTTTTGAATTTTTTTTTTTGCAACTCCCAGCGCTGCAACCGCGAGGCCCCGTTTTTTTCTCTGCCGCCAGTTTGGAGTTTTATAAAACCATGTTGGAGTGAAAAATATATTTTTTGAATTTTTTTTTTTTTTTAAAAATGTTAGTTTTTGACTGAGTTATGAATTTTTAAAAAAGGTCTGTTTTCTCTGCCGCGAATGTAATGGCCATCCTTAAGAATACGTCTGTACATAATTGTCAGATTATCATTAGGGCGACTCAGACATCGAAATGAACCCATAGTAGAAAAATCTGACTCGCTCTAGCACATCAAGTTAACAGTTTTTTTTTAACATTTTCATAAATCAGTCATATGTGTAGGCCACGTCCAAATTGTCAGTTATTTAAATCGAACACTGTTTTGAGTTTATTAAACGTTCGCTTTCAATATCTGATACGCTCGAATAACCTTTTTTTTGATATCACTTTTCTCAGCCAACCGCCCCTATTAAATCGTCAGATTAATATCTATCAGTTATCGGTTATCAGATAAATATTCACAATCCAATCGACCCTTGCTCTTGTAACTGCAAATTTAGCATCCCGGGCTCCACTACTATAACTGACATGGTTTCGTTTTCAGCTAATGGCTTAATAATTAAAACAATGATTGTTTTTGCTTATAAAGGAATACCCATATTTTTTGGAATATGTTTCTTGGAATAGAGAAACACTCTCCAGTGTACCTATAGGTACTTTTCAAAGATCTATCAAATATATAATGTTTTTTTAATAAAGCCATGTCAAAACTAATCTAAGCCGAAATCCACTTTGAAGTACTTGGACGTTTTTTTAAAATTAATGGTTTTTATTATAAAATTAAAATAAAAAAAATTATATTCATATCTGATAAGATATTCATTCACAAAGTTGAGGTTTTGATATTATAAGAATATTTTTATGATTTTTCCTGCTAAAAATCAAAAAAAAAATTTTTAAAGACTATAAAAAAATGCATTCCATTTCTTTTGCATACCTTAAATACCTTGGATGATTAAAACTATTGTTTTCTGAAGCGATGAGACTTACGAGAAAAAAGCACACATTTTGTCTGGAAGCCCTATGAAATGTCAACTTTGTAGATAAAATATTTAAACATGAGAATTGGCCATAAGAAAATAAAATTTTTAGTACCCATATTGGGTACTTTTAATGTAGTGAAATTTTTTTCTTTAAGGAAAATAAATGCATTTCAATAAAAAAAAAATTTTATTAAAAACAGTTACAAATTTAAAAAAAAAAAACAAACACTTATTATATTACCTTCACAAAGTTAGTGAACTGCATGAACCACAGAGACTACTGATGAGTCAGAGTAGCGTCCGACGAAACCATGGTCTAGTCTGCTTGGTTTTTTTGCAAAGAACTTTGTTGTTGCAGCAAGCCTGTAACTTCAGGAATTATTTGGCAAAAAGCTTTAAGAGAAGCTTACAGAATATGTTCTTTAAGAATTATAAACTAAAATAACAAATTAAAATGCCACAGTTTTATAACTCAAAAAAAGGTCACTTTAAAAATTGCCTTAAATCCAACATAAATTAATATGAAATAATTGTGTCAACATACTTCTTTGATATCGACTAAACATTACTAAAAATTACAACAACAAAATTACAACAAAATTTTCTTATGAAGAATTGATGCCATCGCGTGTGGTTTTGTTAGAGCTTTCGTTTGGTACCAAATGAGTAAATGTTTCCATGGAAAATAGCGAAATTATAGCTGAAAAACGAAATTTTCGCTGATTTTTAAACGCGAGTTTGAAACCCAAATCCATCGATTGAGCACTTATAAAAAAATACATCAACCTTAGATTGTTGTCTTCTATCACATATCCGAAAATCATTCAAATCGGAGACTGTCACCTGGGGATCTTTCCTTGTAAATAAATTTATTTTTATCGTGTTGGTACAAACAAAACCTATTTGATTTAAAAAAAAACACGTTGGAAAATATAAACAAAAATTATTTTCTGATGTGTCCAATATAATGGACAAGTCCATTGAAAGGGTTTAAGGGGTTGTGGAAGGGTGAAGAACTGTACATTTACTCTTAAATCTAAAGTTGGAATTATAAATCTAACAAATAACTTTTAAAGATTGCAATCGTGCCATCAAAACTGTCACTGAC
Organism: Tetanocera ferruginea; assembly: GCA_958299015.1. NCBI lineage: Eukaryota > Metazoa > Arthropoda > Insecta > Diptera > Sciomyzidae > Tetanocera > Tetanocera ferruginea. Next base: position 144,588,913 of record OY282641.1, read on the forward strand.
GTGAAAATCAATTGATAAAATTTTCTTTTGAAGTGTTTTGATTCATTCAGTATGATTAAAGTCATGCTCTTATCAGTCATTGATTGCAAAAACTTAAGTTGAGGTATTTGAGATCAATTAGAATCAAATTCTAATAAATAAATTTTTTAATCCTGACAAATTGCACTAAAAAAAAAATTGACTACATTTATAATTTTTTCTTAAATTCATTGCAAACAAAAATAATATAAAACTTAAAGTTATGAGTCCAGCTTACTCCACTGAATGTTTGCTGACTTTCAAAAAACTGTATGACATTTATAATTTTTTATTAAAGACCTAAAAAGAATTCAAACAAATATGTTTATAAATTTTTTAAACGCACTTAATCTGTTATAGCTTAAGGCAACTAATAAAAATTTAACCAACTAAATAGCTAGCACAAATAAGGAAATTAAAATGGAATAAGGAAAATAAAATTAAGCTAAAGGCGAAATAAAAGCGTATTTATTAAAAAAAAATAATGTTGCCTTTTGCTTAAAGATATTCAGCGCCGTAAAGTTTGTGTCAGGAAATTGCAATAAAAGTAAAAATAAATTTTTTAATTTATTTTTTCAAAATTAAATAATATAAAACATAGAGTTTTTCCATTAATCACAGCTTGTTTGTCAAGCACAGATATTCTGTTTGCTATGAATGCATAAGACTATAAAAGCTTGTGAATTTTTCAATAGCATTTTCGATACTTTGTCACAAAGTTATGCATATTCAAATTGAAGGCCTTTGATTTTCGATTTATCAGCAGTTTTTTTTTTTTTTTACTTTGCTTGTTTACTCTGCCTACGATAGACTTTGTCTTTACATCGTGCCACACATACAAAGTAAAGCCAGTTTTTGTGTGCTCATCTTGCCGGCAAGTTCTTTGTTAAGCGTCAAATCATGCTGCCTGCCATGTTTTTTAAATTCTAATTTCAAAAAAGCCTCCAAAGGATCTCACTCAGCACTTTCAACACATTGCTGACACACAGAGAGAGTTCGAAAAAGAAAAAGAGGGGGGTAAAAAAAACACAAAAACGCAAAATTATTAGAAAAGAACCAAAGTGGAAAAAAGCAAAAGAAATAAAAAAAAATAGAAATAGCGAAATGTCGCTCACCCCACATCCTCGAGCAGTGACACCATTTTGTGTGACTTTCTTGCTTTCTTCCTCATTTGCAGTAGTCGTCGTTTGTCATAATACGCACACTTTGTGAACGAAAGTGAGCTGTATGTGAGTTGTGTGTTTGTGTGTATGTGTGTGTGTGCGGCGAGATATAAGGCCAGGGTTGCCAGCGTTTAATTTAAAAATGCTGAAAAATTTTCTAAAAATATTTTTCTAAAGTTCTCGCAAAAATTATCCAAAAGCAACAATTTCTTTTTTAAAATTATTTTTACAAAAATGTGAATTTTATATTCTCAAAATTTAAATTTAAAAGTTTTAAAATAAAAAAAAATTCATTTTAATTTTTTGCATCCATTTTTAGTATATAAATTGAGTTCTAAAAATTATTTTTTTATAGTAATTTTTATTTTTAAATTTTCGAAAGAAAAGTAAAAAATTTTTCGAAAGTAAAAAATACTTAAATATTTTGTGTCTTTTATTACATTGAAATATATTAAATGAAACCAAAATATGTGTTCCACAAAATATATGCTTAAAAATGACAAAATTCTAGCATTTCTATGTTTCATAACAAACATTTCTTTAAAAAGTTATGAAAAATCATAAAATTTTTTCACAAAATATAGCTATTTCAAAACAGTAAAATCAAGATTTAACTTAAGTTTTGTCAAGTCTGGTAACTCTACTCGCTTTACTGCTATTTATAGTTTAGTTGATTTTCTTTTCAAGCTTTTTTAATTTCTTTTTAGTTTATTTCTGTTTTTTATATATATTTTTTTTTATTTTATTTTTCATTAATTTTTGCTTTATGCTTTGGTTTAGTTCATATGGCCGCCGGCAGGGGGTTAAGAACCTTTTTGAACTTTTAAGTGTTTATATGCTGGCTCACATGAGCATTTGTTTTACTTGTTGTTGTTGTTGTTGTTGGTTGTGTAGCTTTTGTTCTTGCTGTTGTTGTTGTTGTTGTTGTTGTTGTTGTTGTTGATGTTGATGTCGCCGTTAGTTGGTTGCTATTGCTTGTGTTGTTGAGGCTGTTATTGTTGTTGTCTTTGGTGGTAGTGGCGATGTTCTTGATAAGCTTTTGATGTGTTGCCATGTTTAATTGTTATGTTTGTGGTATTTTGAGTGTCTTGTTAAGTGTATTAAATTTTTTAAATGATAATGAACTTAAATTTATTTCTATTGAGAACTCTTAACATGATGGCCATTAAAGTGGATTTATTGCCATCATTTGTGAGCTCAATTTAATCTTTTAATTGAAAATTATAGGAAAAATATTGTTTTAACTAGTTCAAAGATTAGTTCATTATATATTAAACATAAATTAAAAAACTCCTCATTGCATTACCCCCAGAAACTTTTATTATGAAATTATTGAAACATATTAAAAAACATCCTATTTTATTTGAAATTTAGAGCTAACTGTCATAACTTTCTCTTAAACATTCCTGATTGTCAGTTTGTCATAACTTATAATTATTTATGTTTTATTAGAAATTTTTAAGCTGCATGTTGCCTAAAATGTTAATTGAAATTTACCGCTTTCGGCTATGAATACCGAATACTGTTGTTGTTGTCGTCATAAGCATTATAAAACCTTTCACAAAATTAACAAACAAAATATTTCTGATACATTAAATCAGAAATGAATATGAACGCCTAATGAATATAAATATTTTCTAGCATAACAATAACTAAAAGTTCAGAAAAAAACATAAACACAAGACGACATTCTCTAAAAAATATACGCTACAAAAATTTATTTATTTCATAATTTTAGTTTTTGGTAGAATAATTTACAAAAATTTAATATTAAATATTTAAAATAGGCACAGCATATTTTACAGAAAAAACATATAGTAGGGGAGCCCGGGATGCTAAATTTGTAGTTATTAGAGCTTCATGGGGACCTGACGTTGGATTGTTAATAATCTATAACGAAAAAAGTTTATGTTAAGTTTTCCAATTTAGTGGGGCAAAAAACGTGTAGAAATTTTTAAAAATGTAAAAATATAACAGTCAAATGTAAATACTTGAGCGTGTCAGATATTAATAGTGTAGAAATTAGGGCGGGTCGATTTAAAAATCGCTCAATGCTCTGTGAAAATCGTATTCTAGGGATCAAAATAAGAAACTTTGACGAAGGAACCATACCTCTAAAACGAATTCTGATGTCCCCCAATTTGGGTGGAACTTTTGGGTAGGGGCAAATTTTGAAAAATCCCACTATGACCCATTTAGAGGAAAGTCAGGATGAGAACTATTCATCTTCTATCCCTTTTGACGTTTTGAATTTTTTCAAAACCTGCCTATTTCACTTTCAGGCCGTTTTACGGTATGAAGGACGATTGATAGCAATTTTGGGAATATGACACGAAGTCATCTTTTTTCCATAAGCTATCACATATCAAAAATCCAGGATGAGAACTTTTGTTTTGGAACTACTTTTGGGGGTGTTGAAGTTTGACAAAAATCACGTTTTTTTTTATTTTCGGCTCAAATTTCATCACAAAGAACGATCGACGATTGGAACTTGAGCATAGTGCCAATCGATTTATCTTGTTAAAGTGCATTTCTGAGCAAAAATCCAGGATGAGAACTTTTCATCTTCTTCCCTGTCTTACGTTTTTTCCGAAAAAAATCTTCAAAATTACAATTGATGCATTTGGTGCAAATTCACTATAGGAAGGACGAATTTAATGATCAATGATGAAAAATTCTTTTCAGACACTATGAAAGTCTAATCTGGCCATTTGCAAGCAAATCGCTTTTCAATTTTGACTTTTACACCGCTTTCCATTCATGACATTTTCAAAACCTGACTATTTCACTCCCTGGCCATTTTACGGTATGAAGGACGAATGTTGTGAAAATGGACATATTATGCAATTAAATTACATTTTTTTATCAACTTTTTATTAAAATTTTATTTTACACTTTATTTTGTTGTTGCGGCGAATTCATACCTCAGAAATTATTTGCGGCGAATTGAGCAAAAATTTGGGCTGAAGATTTTGTGCTATCTTCACAGAAGTTTCTCATGTACATAGGATGTATGAAGCTGGTCAATTAATGCATAAAAAGTTCACGCTTCTATTGTTTAGGAACATGCGTTTCACGAATTTTTGGCTCTAATTTTATGAGCTATTCCTGCAGCCCTTGTATTTGTACATAAATTCATAAAGTAGTTCTCGTTACCCTTGCATATGTACATGATATTCGTGTATTTTTATCAATTATCACATGAACTGCTCTTGTTCTGCTCGTATTTGTACATGAATTTCATGAATTTAGTTCACAAAAATTTTGAATGATTCATGTTCCCCTTGTATTTGTCATGGTATTAAGGCAATTTTTTTTAAAATTGATATCATGACTAGTTTTGTGACTCGTGGTATTGATTACTGGACCAAAATTCGAGAATGCGATTCGTTAAGATCATGTAAAAATTCATAACTTTTGTGTACTTTTTATTGCTTCAGTTTTGCTTGTGTTGTTTCTTTCATAAGAACAGGCATACCTAAAAACAAAGTTGTATTAGAACTAAGGACCAATACTTGAATCCACATATATTTAAGAATCTCGCATCTTTCGGTCTTTTTCATAGAAATATCTTAAAACAAGTAAAGAAAGTCTAAAGTCGGTCTAGGCCGACTATGAAATACCCTCAACCCACTTTTCAAAAACAAAAAATTTTTATTGTAAATGGGCGTCTCCAAGGGCGGATGAAGGCTTTATTTAAGATGCATTTAAAAGTTGATGAAAAATTTACACATACCAAGTTTTATTCCTGTAGCTTACAGTTAATGCCTTTATTGTGCTTTCGCTATGGGAGATGGGCGGATTCATGGACGGATTACTTCCAATTTTTGAACACACCTTAGTTTTGGTATAAAATACATGTATACCAAATTCAAGTTTTCTATGACAAACATAACCTTATTTATTGAGTTTTAAACTTTTTGGGTTGTATGGAAGGTAGGCGTATCCGTAGACGGATTACGTCCAGTTTTCAATTTTTGGGTTGTATGGGAGGTGGGCGTGTCCGTTAGCGGATGATGAGCTAAATTTTAGCTCTGTAGGTTAAACAGAGGCTTTTTTATTGCGTTTTCAATTTTAAGGTTGTATGGAAGGTAGGCGTGTCCGCAGGCGGACTACGTCCTTTTTTCAAAAACGTTTTTGTCTTGTCATAAAAAACATATGTGCTAAATTTTAGCTCTGTAGGTTAAACAGAGGATTATTTATTGCGTTTTAAATTTTTGGGTTGTATGGGAGGTGGGCGTGTCCGTAAGCGGATGACGTCCATTTTTCAAAGACATCTTTGTGTTGATATAAAACACAAACATACCAAATTTTATTGTTGGGGGCTAATTATCAGCTGAGTTATGCAGTTTTCAATTTTCGCGTTGTACGGGAGGTAGGCGTGTCCGTGGGCGGATTCCAAAAATATTCAATAGTGCAGATCCTTGGGCTCATGTGACCATGTGTACCAAGTTTCATCCAATTATCTCAACTCCTTCTTCTTATCCTGTGTATACGGACAACACACAGACGGACGGACGGACGGACGGACGGACGGACGGACGGACGGACGGACGGACATGGATAGCTCGACTTACGTGGTGACGCTGATCAAGAATATATATACTTTTCTATACCGGACTCGCTTCGTTCTATGCGTTACAAACGTTTGCACAAAGTTAATATACCCTGACCTTTCAGGTTTAAGGTATAAAAAGCTTTAAAGTAATCAATTTCAGATAACTTTTTAGACTTAAAATGCTTTTTAAAATTTTGTTATTCATAAAAAATCTCTCATTTATGAAGCCTTTATTGAAGGTTTTTATATTGATAGGACGTTCATCAAGAATGGTTTTGATAGTTTTCTTCTAAAAGCTTTATAATACAACATTACTTAACATGAATACAGAATACAGCTTATATATAAATCTATCTCTTATTATTGCATTCATTTTCTTGTGCGAAATAAGTTTAAACATAGTTTTTCGACTACTTTCATATAAAGTCCTTTTCATGCTACTATCGTCAGCTACTCTACCAGCACCCAATAAAAATTGTCTTACAAAACAAAGACAGTTAAAAAAAAAAAAACAAAAACCGTTGAAAATTACAGAAAAAACTTTTACAATACATACATAATACAACAGTGCAATACTGTCATACCAAAAAGTTAACTTAATTAATATTTTTTTTCGAATTCGTAGAAAGTATGCAGCAATTAAAATTAATGAGTACCCATAAAACAGTAAATAATTTCCAATGAAACCTTATTCTGTTTGGTTTAAATAATATTTTGCGAAATACTAATTAAATTAAAACTTTGCCAAAAGCCAACTTAGTGTTGTTGTTAAAAAAAAAAATTTTAAAATATATATATGTTGTTGCTGTACTTATGTGCTATAACTATAACTATAGTTTCAATTAGTCAAGCGTTATTTTATTATTTCAACTATTTTTTTGTTAACATGCTTAACAAAATAACGCAACTAACTTTGATAAATTAGCAATTTTAAACATTCTAAACCGATTGTTTTGCATAATTCATGCTTACATTTTCGTTAAAAAAACAACTAATTTTTTTTTTTTTGACAATGAAGTCGTGGCTTTTTGTATTTTAATTTTTTATTTTTTTTTATTTTTGCTATTCTTATTAAAGCCACGTTTAATATGTTGGCACGTGCCATAATTAACTAATTTTCGTTTATTAACTAAAATTGCGGTTTATTTTCTACATTATTTTTGATGCTTGTATTTTGCAACAAAATATTTTGCCTGATTTTTTATTTATTTTTTCTATAATTTTCGTGTGCATTGTTTGTTTTTGCAGTTAAGTTAAATATTTTATGAATTTTCAATTAGCTGCTTTAGAGAAACGATTTTGAATGCAAATTAAATTGGCAAAAATGTTGTTTTAAATAATTTTTAATGAGCTTGTGTTTAAAACGTTTTTCCAAAATTAAATATTCCAAAATTCATGTGAACTGGCTCTTGTGGTCTGCTGGCATTTGTTGTTCAAATTTATTGTACACTCTGTTTCATAATTATAAATCTAATTTGAAAAAACTGCATGTATGGCTGAATGAAAAAGCAGGCCAGTCTGCCATTGAACTGGGATATTCTGGTTCAAGTCCCATTTCACATAGAAAATTTGTTGAAAAAAAATTGTATATCTTTAGACCATTAGTTTTCTGCACAGGGCGCTGCAGTCATTACGGAGGTCGGCTCGCTCGGCACCTTCGTGATGTACAAAGCGCCCGAAGATGAGATTCAATTCGAAGCCAAAAGTCGAGGTCAGACACAGCAAGAAGACATCTTTACGAAAAACCCAATTCACCAAGAAGACATCTTTAAAAAATAACCCATTAACCACCTGAAATACAACAATCAACATCAACATCAAAATGTCTACACATACATTGTTCCAAAGGTAACAAAAATAAAATTGTAAAAAATATAAATCTTGTTGCTTATATCTTTTCTTTTCCGTCACCCGAACCACCAGCGTTCATCACCGGAACAATCTGCATGAATCGCATTCATGCATTTTGGTTCAGTTACCAATTAGTTACATAAGTCACATGAACTATTCATGGCATCAATGTACAAAATACCCAAAAGTAAAAACACTAGAACACGCCCATTCCAAGCATAACGAAAAACGGGTCCGTCTCATGGCTTTCGATTTGTTTTATTTTTGGGCTATAGATTCCTGTTAAAATTCTAAGAACATAAGTTCATATATTTTTTTTTATCGCCATTCGTTGAAAGGATATGGACCTCTCAATTCTGCAAATCGTCCGAAAACGTCAGAATCGGCAAATTTTCAATTAATTGTATCTAGATCAGTTTTTATCCAATTTTTATACCCCCACGCGTACTGCGTAAGGGGTATATTAATTTTGTCACGACGTGTGTAACACCCAAAAGGAGGCGTGGTAGGTTTGGAAAAGTATTTATATTCTTGCTCAGCATTAGCACCTGAGTTGATTTAGCCATGTCCGTCTGTCTGTCCGTCTGTCGTCTGTCTATCTGTCGACACGATTACAGCCGTAATTTTGAAGCTATCGTAATGAAATTCGATATTTAAGCTTTTTTTAAAAAAACTAAGGTCAAATTCGAGAATGGGCTAAATCCAATGAAAACCACGTCTACCTCCTATACAACCCCAATATTGAAAACTCTACAAAGAAGCTAATATTAAAGCAACAATACTGAAATTTGGTATATTTGTATTCTATGTCAAAACTGAGAAGTCTTAGAAAAATAGGCGTCATCCACCAACTAACACGCCCACCTCCCACACAACCCCAAAATTGAAAAATCTGTAAAGAAGCTAATATTAAAGTTACAAGATGGAAACTCGGTATTTGTGTATTTAATGTCGAAACTGAGGTGTGTTAGAAAAATGGGCGTCATCCACCCACTAACACGCCCACCTCCCATACAACCCCAAAATTGAACAATCTATAAAGAGGCTAATATTAAAGTTACTAGACAGAAACTCTTTATTTGTGTATTCTATGTCAAAACTGAGGTATGCTAGAAAAATGGGCGTCATACACAATCTAACACGCCCACCTCCCATAAAACAAAAAAAAAAAAAAAAAAAACAAATTGGCCATTTCAGCCCTTGAAAGGACTTTGACCGAGCTTCATATGATCAATTGTGTTGTGTGTGTTATTAAATTTTTGCACACAATTGACCGAGAACTGGACCTACATGTTTTATGCCGACTCCGAACGGCTAAAGTTCATGTTCTCAAGAAGCTTTACATGGCATTGTTTACTCTCTGAGGTTTGCCATTGTCTGCAGAGAGGTGGTGACCGATCAGAAAAATTTTTAATTGAAAAAAACTTTTCGCCGCGGCTGGGGATCGAACCCGGGCTCCGAACATGCTAGGCCACACACTGTACCTGCATGCCACGCCCACCTCCCATACAAACCCAAAATTTAAAACTTTATAAAAAGGCTTATAATTAAGCTGCAGGAAAACAATTTGATATGTATGTATTTTAGACACATAAAAATAATAAAATCTCTCAGAATCTCATACAAAAAGCCCTCCAATTTAAGATTCTTCCACCCTTAAGAATCGGCCGTGGGGGTATTTTAACTTCGGTCAAGTGGAAGATATACCTTACTAGTTATAAATAAGATTCCGTTGGAAAGGTATTGGAAAGAACTTTTTGCAAAAAATATATTATTTTAAAATTTTGGAGGTAAGGGTTGCCAACCAATTTTAAAAAAAAAATGTATTTGCTAATATCTCAAAAAAAGCATAATTTCTTTTTGATTTTTTATTTTTTTAAATTTGAAATTTAATTCAAAAGTAATTTAATGATGGAGTTTTTATATATTTTTCGCAATTTTAATTTTAATGCACATACCTTATTATTTTGAGACACTTTATCGCCTATAAATTTCATAATGGCTAAGATGTTCAAAAATTTGTTCTGCAAAATGGTTTACCTTGTTAAGATCATTATTTAATTCATAAATTTTGATGACCTTGCACTTGATCTTAGTATAGAAAACTGGTAAAAACCAAAAAAAAAAAATTATTTTTTTAACTTGTATTCGTATAAAATTAAAAAAAAAACTTTGATTACTTTATTAGAGATTATTAAATTCTAACTGATCATAAAATCGATCATAAAACAAAGAAGTTACGATGGTTACTCTGACGCTCTTTCAATAAAAAAGTTACAATGATTTGTATGTGTTTACAAGTATGGGCCCCACTTAGAGTCAACCTAACATAACTTAAAATCTGTTCTTTTTCACAAGTTCGGAATTTTATAATCACGCCAAAATTAAAAAATCTGTGTTAAACATTTTCAAAAGTAGCACGTTTCTGCTAGTTTTGAAAATATAATTTTCTCAGTGTATGCTTCATTGAGATTCATTATTAAAAGACGCCTTTGCATTGTAGATTTTTCATTGTTCATGTTAATGGTAACGTAGTTGCGTTTTCCTGGGCAAGTATGGCTGAAGTTTTCACTCAAATTAAATTTTTTCAACATATCCACAAAATCTTGACATATGAGATTTGAAGCTAAACGTTTCATTGTGTTTGCAAAGCACCAACTGATATTGGAATATACACCAACGTGCATTTTATTCGCTGTCCAGCACTGTGGGAGGACTGACAGAATTTTCCATTTCTCCTCTTTATCAGAAGTTTAGGCAAATTTTTCAGTTAGTTGTTCCACTATTTCATAGGTTCATACGTGCAGAGTGGATGGAGTTATGCCAAACATTTTGCTGGCCATATTATTCGTCATATCATCCATGATATTCCGGCAGTACGATATTGATCTATTTATTTTTCGATATTGTATTTGTTGGACTCCTTTGTGGAAGAAGTTTAATAAGCTCTCGAACGAACTGTTCCCTGTCAATCACTTCACCACCTATGTTCGCAGTTTCTGCTACAATGTTTTCACCACCAGCCTCCAAGTAATTCATAACTGATGTTCATGAATTAACATGAGCGTACTCTTTAACGTTCATAAAGTTTGTGTATAAGATACATGAACCAAAAACAAATTTCATGAATGAGAAGAAAAGGAACTAAGAGAACACAACCCCTTCATTCATTACTCTTGTGAATATAATTCATAAAATGTATGCACAAATTCTAGAAGAACAAGCACAATTTATAAGATAAGTGACACAAATTCAAGAACATGACCCCAAATATCAATATATTTGAAAAAAAATAAATTTTTCATAAAATTTCATACAATTCTTCTTGTTTCATACAATGTTATGCATTGTTCATAAATATCTCCCTCTAATTATTAACGAGTATCGATTGAGAAAAAAAAATTGCCTACAAATTTTTACTTTAACTTCTAAAAGTACCATGAAATTTCATTTCAAGATCAAAGTTGGTTATAATATTTAGGTTGGTTGGAATATTTAGACGTTTATTGTGCATAAAAATGTTTGCAAAACTTAAAAGTCTAAAAAGGTTTTTTGAATAGCTATAGAGTAATTAAGCACAGCATTTTTTTTAGCCTATATTGGGGCCTTATAGTCCGGCCTTATTTTTGCAGATCTTTTTTTTTAATCTCAATGCAACGGAAAATGGAAGGGGCACGAACAAAATCAGAAAATGCACAAATGGATGCTCTAGTGTGTATGAATACACTCAAGCCATGCATAGTTGCTTGAATTTTATGTTCTAGTATTCATGAACAGTGAACGTAATGCACAATTTTTAGGAACGCATACATAATTTATTTTTTGAGTTTTTGTAAAGTCATTATAATGAAATAATTATCCGAAATTAAGTTTAAAAATAGAAAAGGCCTCAATATAATTTATAGAAACAGAAATTATTGCAATTTAAAAGCTGAAGTTTGTATTTTTGTTATTTTAAATTAATCAAAATTATTTTCAAAGGCATAAAAAAACATTCAGTCAAGTTAAGAAAGCCTGAAATAAAAAAATCTTTACAATTTCTTTGCTTTTAAATAAATACCAGACGGTATGCTTGGCTTAAAAAGCCTACACAACGTTTATTTTTTAATTTAAAATTATTCCTGCCAGCTTTTACAAATTCCTTTAGATCGTTATAAATAATGACACACACACACACACACACATACATACACACATACACCCACATAAATACCTCAAGTCGGCACACATTTCTCAACAGACCCACACAAATACTACTAATCCATACACTAAACTCAATTTCCAATTTTCAATTTTTTACATACGACTTTACGTAGAAAATTCATTTGGCATATCCTGACACATCCTTCAACTAAATGGATTAAGTTTGCCAGGTGTTTTCTTTACGTATGCTGAGGAGCTGCTCCTCAGATTTTATTTTTTATATATATTTTTTTTTTTGTTGTTTTTGTTTTTGTTTGCTTCTTTGAAGCTGCTGCTACTGCTGCTGTTTCTCATCCTGATGATTTGTTATGCGTGTTTCTTCAGAGTTTTGCCGCCTGTGTGTGCTGAATACTGATGGCCAACAATGCAAGAACCGGAAGCATAACAACCAACAAGCATTATAGTAAAAATAATAACCCAAAAAGTTTCACTTTTCTCTCTCCCTCTCACTCTCTTCATGTCTTAAGCTGCAAAATATTTGCGTTTAAGTACCTGTCGAATTTTTTCTTTGTTGCAGCTTTTCTAGTTTTCTGCTACAAACAACTTGCTACAACTGCATGTTGCCATTTAAAATGCTGCTACCTTTGCTGAAGTTTTTTTTTTATTTTTTTTTTCTATTTGGCTCATTTTTCTACAACTCATCTTTGCATCTATCCATCTTGGCGAGCATAAATTTTAAAGTTTTAGCCATGCTAGCTAGTTTCGTATCATATAAATGCTTTCGCTGACCTCGCTCGTTTCGACAACGAGAAACTAGATACTAAGCCAAAAATTTTGTTCGCACGACTTGAACGATGTTTGATAAATGAATGGCAACGCATGTTGTTGTTGTGTGGGTCGCTGCTATAAATTTCATCGCGTGAAGCTGAATTTTCTTGGGTATCTTATTTCAACTTTTTTCTTCGACAGGGTTTTTTTTTTTGTGTGTCTGTTTTATATTTGAGGCATTTCGTTGAAGTCCTTATTTTTTCCGTATTTATTTTTTGTGCTTTTTTTTGTTCTGATACCTTTTATGCATTGAGATGATGATGATGGTGTGGTTTACTAGCTGCTAGCTGCAAATAAGTGATTTTCACGCTACAGTGAAGGAAATTCTTAAAATGTGCTCTTAAAGCTTTTCATATTAAATGAATAAAAAAATCAATATTATTATAAAAATTTTCATTAAGTTATTTTGGTAAAAATTATTGAAGATTCTTTGATACAAATTTGCTATTTATACTCATATGAATATATTCTTTGTAACGCATGTGACATTTTGGTTAAACTATTAGTTTGGAATATAAATAAATTTGCATTACAGAGCAATTTTATGTAAGTAATATATTAACTAGTTGAGGTTTTTCATTGTTATGAATAAATGTTTGTAACGTATGTGACCTAAATATCATATTAATCAATTAATAATAAGTTTGGATAAATCAAGAATTTGAGTGAATTTTTTTTTTTTCATTTCATAGAATAATTTAATTTTCTATTGCCATTCATATCAAGATATTCTTTGTAACAGATGTGACATTAGGGATTAATAATTCAATTAGTTTATTAAAAAACTTGTGTAATAAACAAATTTTATATAAATTGGGCATTATTTATTGGTATCTGGTTAAGGTTTTCTATTATCCTGAAGAAATATTTGTAACGTATGTGACATAAAGGTTTAATAATAGCATTAGAACAAACTTAAATATAAAGTAATTAAAACATTTTTTGAATATATGCCATTTAACAAAATTTTTTTATACTTTTTATAATGTCATATAGTCCGATATAATGGAAGTCATATAATGGAAGTAAGAAAGTCAGTCTAGAATTCATGATCCTTGTGAGGCTAATCACTATATATTTCAATTATATCTTTTTAAATTATCTCGATATAATGGTTATTTTTAGGAAAATACTTAACTTAATCTCTTATTGTCAATAAAACCATATCGCGGCTTGAAAAATGCTCACAGCATCAGAGCTCAAGGGCCATTTCGCAATTAAAACGCACAAACTTCAGGCGTTGAGCAAAATATAAATTTAAAAACTAACCCGTTTCAAAGTGTTTTGAACTAATCTTGAGTAATTTAAAAAATTTTGACAGTCTTAAAAATATTTTTCCATTTTGGCCAAACTTCTACGATTTTTCTACGGGTAGAAGTTTAAACTTCAACAATTATTCTGATAAACGATGATCACCAGAGGGACATTTAGTATCAATAACCTGCACATACGTCCTAAATAGTTAAATTATATTAAATAGGAATATTTCAAAGGATCAAAAGTATAAGAAATTCTTAACAGTCCAGTTCTTTAAGTTCGACTGAGGGTACTTAAGTACTAAAAAACAACGTATATGTCGACAATTATTCAAGTTGACAAAATTTTTAAAATTTTGAGCCCAAAGAATATATAAAATATATAAAAGGATCAAAGGTTACGAACTTTTTAAAAATGCACTGCTTATTTTTCAATATTTTGTCGACTAGAGGGCAAAAGAATCAGAAAATAGTATTGGTTATGATTATGGTTATGGTTATGGTTATGGTTATGGTTATGGTTATGGTTATGGTTATGGTTATGGTTATGGTTATGGTTATGGTTATGGTTATGGTTATGGTTATGGTTATGGTTATGGTTATGGTTATGGTTATGGTTATGGTTATGGTTATGGTTATGGTTATGGTTATGGTTATGGTTATGGTTATGGTTATGGTTATGGTTATGGTTATGGTTATGGTTATGGTTATGGTTATGGTTATGGTTATGGTTATGGTTATGGTTATGGTTATGGTTATGGTTATGGTTATGGTTATGGTTATGGTTATGGTTATGGTTATGGTTATGGTTATGGTTATGGTTATGGTTATGGTTATGGTTATGGTTATGGTTATGGTTATGGTTATGGTTATGGTTATGGTTATGGTTATGGTTATGGTTATGGTTATGGTTATGGTTATGGTTATGGTTATGGTTATGGTTATGGTTATGGTTATGGTTATGGTTATGGTTATGGTTATGGTTATGGTTATGGTTATGGTTATGGTTATGGTTATGGTTATGGTTATGGTTATGGTTATGGTTATGGTTATGGTTATGGTTATGGTTATGGTTATGGTTATGGTTATGGTTATGGTTATGGTTATGGTTATGGTTATGGTTATGGTTATGGTTATGGTTATGGTTATGGTTATGGTTATGGTTATGGTTATGGTTATGGTTATGGTTATGGTTATGGTTATGGTTATGGTTATGGTTATGGTTATGGTTATGGTTATGGTTATGGTTATGGTTATGGTTATGGTTATGGTTATGGTTATGGTTATGGTTATGGTTATGGTTATGGTTATGGTTATGGTTATGGTTATGGTTATGGTTATGGTTATGGTTATGGTTATGGTTATGGTTATGGTTATGGTTATGGTTATGGTTATGGTTATGGTTATGGTTATGGTTATGGTTATGGTTATGGTTATGGTTATGGTTATGGTTATGGTTATGGTTATGGTTATGGTTATGGTTATGGTTATGGTTATGGTTATGGTTATGGTTATGGTTATGGTTATGGTTATGGTTATGGTTATGGTTATGGTTATGGTTATGGTTATGGTTATGGTTATGGTTATGGTTATGGTTATGGTTATGGTTATGGTTATGGTTATGGTTATGGTTATGGTTATGGTTATGGTTATGGTTATGGTTATGGTTATGGTTATGGTTATGGTTATGGTTATGGTTATGGTTATGGTTATGGTTATGGTTATGGTTATGGTTATGGTTATGGTTATGGTTATGGTTATGGTTATGGTTATGGTTATGGTTATGGTTATGGTTATGGTTATGGTTATGGTTATGGTTATGGTTATGGTTATGGTTATGGTTATGGTTATGGTTATGGTTATGGTTATGGTTATGGTTATGGTTATGGTTATGGTTATGGTTATGGTTATGGTTATGGTTATGGTTATGGTTATGGTTATGGTTATGGTTATGGTTATGGTTATGGTTATGGTTATGGTTATGGTTATGGTTATGGTTATGGTTATGGTTATGGTTATGGTTATGGTTATGGTTATGGTTATGGTTATGGTTATGGTTATGGTTATGGTTATGGTTATGGTTATGGTTATGGTTATGGTTATGGTTATGGTTATGGTTATGGTTATGGTTATGGTTATGGTTATGGTTATGGTTATGGTTATGGTTATGGTTATGGTTATGGTTATGGTTATGGTTATGGTTATGGTTATGGTTATGGTTATGGTTATGGTTATGGTTATGGTTATGGTTATGGTTATGGTTATGGTTATGGTTATGGTTATGGTTATGGTTATGGTTATGGTTATGGTTATGGTTATGGTTATGGTTATGGTTATGGTTATGGTTATGGTTATGGTTATGGTTATGGTTATGGTTATGGTTATGGTTATGGTTATGGTTATGGTTATGGTTGTGGTTGTTATGCGTTTTCTTTTGGTCTTCAAACATAAAATATAATGTATAAAAAAATAATGGAATTCACCTGCTCACTTCATTTACGCACCAACAGCATTTTCTCTACTGTTCTGTGCACCCTCTCTTCCTTCCTTCTCTGGTCATACCCACTCCAACTAGTTCACAAAAAATAGTTAAAAAAATATGTTTGCTTGTTTTGGTTGCTTAGTTGGTGATTCTTGGTTACATCATACATCATTTTATGTCAGATTTTGGCTAAAATGGAATGTGAACTCGGAGCACCACTTGTTTGAGAGAACAACGCACACGTTTGTGTGTGGAATACGAAATTGAAAGTGTATCGAGCCAAAGTGTATGAGAAATATTACAAAAATACAAGCTGAAATAAACAAGAAATTGCAACAAAAGCAGCGTGCAGAGCGTAAAATTGTGCCACTTACGACACGTATACATAACACACAAAAGTGCAAAAAAAAACAAAATAGAATAAAACGTATACATAACACACAAAAGTGCAAAAAAAAACAAAATAGAATAAAGCAAGAACTTCAATCTGCGAACAGTCAGCAACAATCTGGACACTAAAATACAAACTGATGGTGTGTGTGCGTATGTTAGTGTGTGTTTGTGTGCTGGTTAACATATTGAAACTGTAAATTTTTTTCAAGAAGATTGAATCTATTGTTTGGTACCCCTGAAATAGTGCCTTGGCTCCACCAGAGCACAACACAAGCATCTGTGCGGCAAGGGTTAAAAATGACTTCATTTACTTCAACGTGCTAGTAAATATTTTTCACCCTTTTTTTCGAACAGTATAAAAATTCTATTTTAACAAAAAAAAAAAAAAAATAGAAAAAACAGAATAACAATGTGAAAAGCAATTAAATTTTCCCTTGGTTGAGTAGAGCATAAAATGCTAAAAGAACGCCAATATTTTGTACACAAATGTTTTCTCTTGTTTATGGCTTTATTTTTTTCTCGTTTTCTTCTTTCACTTTTTCTGCTAGCTACTTTTTTAAGATTTGACCATCAACAACTCGGTCTAGAAAAGGGTCAGCAAATACTTAATGGCAAATTGAATTTGTAGCTGCTTCTTCTTCTTCTTCGCATACAGCTTGTCTTATTTGGACATACTTAGCTATTATGGTGGCTCAGGCGCCTTAAGACTCTGGCTCTCCCGAGTGTGTATTTTACGCTATGTGCGTTGGTTGGCATGAGTTTAAAAAAAAAAAAAATAAACAAAAATTGATAAGATCTTAAATTATTCCCAAAATATTGAAAATAGATTAAGCTTTATTATTCGCTCATCATTCGTTTTACACGCAGGGATTATGTGGTATTTTCCCAGAATATCATTAATCATCAATGCATCGATGAAAGCCAGAAAGAAATAGAGAGAGAGAGAGAGAGAGAGAGTGAATAAGTTCGTTCGTCTGTTTAGTGGTGTGACCACCATGTTCGAAAATTTATTGCAGGATTTTGTGTAGGTGGCTTGCGAATTTTTGGCTAACGATTTTCTTGGCTTTAATTTTAAAACGCCAAATTTATTATCATGTATCGTAATATTTTCTATTGAAACTTAAGTAGAAAAAATTCTTGGGCTACCAATAAAAAAAACTTCGACAGGCGGGAGTAACAATGAAAAATTTTGGGAAATAGAAAGAAAATTGTAATTTTTTTATTCAGGAATGTATTATTTAAGACTTTGAAATAATTTACAAAAAAAAAATTGGAGAAAGAATTCTATATATAAATTTTATATATTTATGATTTAAAAAAATTTCATATTTGAAAAAGCTCATACATTATAGCGAAATGCGTTTAAGAAAATGGTAATAAGCTTATTCATGAATCTGAAAATGGATATAATGTTGTCAACAGGGAAAAATAATTGTTGAAAAAACTACATAAGTACCATAGATTACATATCCTATGAAAAAAATGCACAGAGTAAAGACAAGTTGAAGGTTGATGGTTGTATGAGATTGAAATATATAAAAAAAACTTTGTATCACAAACTTTTTAATAAATGCGCCTGTAGACTACTAAACCTTTTCGACTCCGCTTGTGAACCATCTGTGCAAAATTACTTTCTTATTATTGCTGTGGTTTTCAGATCCAAATAAACGAAAAATTTAATACATTATTTTTGTATTTTTATTTGATCTCTTGTTGTCAAAACTGCGTTTTTTTTTAATTTACGATATAAATTAAATTTTATTTAAGTTTATAATTCATAATTCCCCAGCCGTTTATAATTCCCCAGCCGCGGCAAAAAATTTTTTTCAATAAACAATTTTTCTGATCGGTCACCACCTCTCTGCAGACAATGGCAAACCTCAGAGAGTAAATAATGCCATGTAAAGCTTCTTGAGAACATGAACTTAAGCCGTTCGGAGTCGGCATAAAACATGTAGGTCCAGTTCTCGGTCAATTTTGTGCAAACATTTATTAACACACACAACACAATTGATCATAAGAAGCTCGGTCAAAGTCCTTTCAAGGGCTGAAATGGCCAATTTGTTTTTTTTTTGTTTTTTTTTATAATTCATAAAAAACATATTCTTTAAGAATTATATTTTGAGCTTTATGCCAAATAATTCATGGAGTAACAGGCTTGCTAAAACAACAAAATTCTAAACAGAACAACCGAGCAGACTAGACCATGGTTTCGTCGGACGCTACTCCGACTAATTAGCAGTATTGCCAGAAGAGGGATTTTACCCCGTTTTTCGGGAAAAATTATTTAGGTCGTGTTTATAGATGAAAAATTATATTTTTAAAAAAATCAACTTAATTTTTTATGCATATAATCCAATTTTCAAAAAAATTTCAGAATTATGTGAAGCAGCCAGAAAATGCACTTGTATTTATTAGGATTTTCGTCAAACGATAGCTGAAATGCAATTTGTATTAACTTATATTTTATGACAAAACAAGGAAAACGCACAAGTAAAAAAAAAACTCGCGTGTAGCAACGTACACGTGGCAGAAGTGAAACTTCTTTAACAGTAAGAAATAAGTGAGATTTTAGTGTGAAATAGAGAGAGAAAGTATCTGAAAAGAAATTCAATCAATACGAAATGGAATAATAATCTGTTGATTTAATATTTGCATCCAAGTGCCGTATCGGCTATGGTTTTTATCGAAAGTGTCACATATTAACTTTTATCTCATTGTGTATTTTTCCCGACAAAAATAAAAGTTATTTTGAGCCTTATAGTTTTAAGGGCAAAAATAACAGTTACTTTTGACTTTTATTTTATCGGTCGAAAATAACAGTTATTTTCTGCCGTTTTGTTTTTTCGGTCAAAAATATAAGGTAGTTTATATTTGTTCAAGTCATTTTACCGACGAAAAAAATGTTGATGTCATGTCTCATCGGTAAGACATTTTACACATGGTGTCAACAGTTCAATCTGTCAAGCGGCCTTTAAAAAAAACACAAATTGCTTGATAATTTTGACAGAAAAAATTAAAGATAAAATAAAAGTCAAAAGAACCTTTATTTTTCCTCGAAAAATACAAGACAAAATATAACACTTAAATTTTAACTATTAAAGAATCAGTCTTAAATTTAAAAGGCACTTAATATTCATGAGCCTGAGGACATTTGTAAGATAATGGTATATTTGAAAAAGTCTTTCAAAAATTCTTTTGCATTTGAAAATTGTAAAATAACAGTTATTTTCGTTCCTTGTTTTAGTTCAGGTTGTGTTTTAGTTGCTTTCGAATGTCTTCTCAACATTGTCACTTTTTGAATGTTAGATTGCATTCGCATAGTACTCGTTGAAGAAGCCTCCGAAAGCAGAGACAAATCTTGTTGATTATTGTGTTTTGCTTCCTGATCATAATAATTGCTATGTTGAGTGAGGACCTCGTAACATATATACGATAACATACACAACATACTCGTAACATACATTTTGGGGACTAATTTTGGGGATGGATTCTTTATAGATTCACCAAAATACACGTAAAAATGCATTTTGGAACTCAGCCGATGTTGCAATCAGCTTACCTTCATCATTAGTTGCATACCCAGCTGCGACTGCATTCTTAAGAGCTCTAATTCGCTCTCTATATTCACGAACGCGTTCTGCTCCTGTTTTAGCTATTTTTCTATTTTTTTCCGTGCATACACTGAGGAAACGAATTGGTTGGGGCAACAAAAAAAAATGCCCAACCGCATTTTCGAAGTTGCTGCAACCTGAAGTTATTGCAGCATACATTTTGTCAGCGATGAATGCTTTTGATGTTGTATGAACTAACTATTGAAAATCAGAACCAAATCATGCCCTACTCATAACTTAAAATCGAATCTTACAACTTACCATTCTCTTGATATGATAGATAGTTGATTGGTACAACATAAATCTGAATTTGCCACATACACGGAGAGAATTGAGCGCAAGAATAAAGCATTTAGCACACAATTCATGCAAAAATTAGCCATGATTCTATGCTTTAAAACTGAATTCATGGTATATGACTTATGATCGCATGATTCGTGGTTACTTGCACTTAAATTCTAAAATGATATAATTTTGGTACGAACGGGCACCTTCTTAATGAAATTGAATCACAATTTCCAAAGTTCAAGTTTAGCCGTGCTGGCTGGTGATTGCTTTAAACGCTGGACTGCCTGGGTTCAAACCCGGATGAGGGCGGAAAAATTTTTTTTTAAATTAAATAAAATATTACATGTAAGACAACACATTTTTTGAATGCAAGTGCAATCTTATTTCGGATGTTATTTCTGATTAAGCAAGTATTGTGACATAGAATTGGAATTCTAATAATTAAACTTAAATTTTGAAATTTTGATACTTACACAGCCGGAGTTCGAACCTACGTCCCTCCACATGCCAGCCCATCACACTTCCACTGAGATGTTGGTAACTATAAATCAATTGTAGCAAAACATATTTTAGAACTGCTCATCACAAAAACTGTCAGAAAATTCAAACAAAAACACTAAGGTTTCTGTATTTCATATATAATTTTAGCATAGCTATGAACCATAAAATTGATTTTTTTATTACTAATCATATTGACATTTATATATGTTTAAAAAAATAATAACAAAAAAAAAATTGTTGGTCTAACCCGGGCTCGAACCTGCGTCCATTATTTTTAAATCTCAACGTTCAGCACGCTCGACCAACAAGGCAATGAATTTTTATGTTTCTATTTCAATATAGAATTATAAACAAAATTTTTTTAATAATATAAAACATGATTCATGCAATAGTTGCTCACAAAAATGTAATATAATTTTTAACAAAAAATATGGCTTATGAAATAGTTCTCAAAATTCAAAAGCAAGAAGACTTTAACACGTGAATTTTTGAGTATAATGTATGCGAACAGTAACCATGTGCCATGCATAACTTTATGTGCCAGGCTTTGCAAGAATGATGCATAAGGATGCCAGTACACGTGAGTTAAAGCAACAATCTTTGTGTTAAGTCGTATGAATTCAAAAATGGGAGGAGCATTTACATTTATGAGTCGACTATGCATGAATCACACGCAAGTAATTTTCTCCGTGTACTGAACATAAATTTGAATTCGTCTGTCAAATTGTTCCGTTAGTTTTCCATCCGACTTTGTCGTCCAATATGTAAGACCATGCGAAAGCCCCTATTCAATTCTTCGTTTATATAGCGCAGTTCAATATGGTAGAAAAATAAAAGCAAGGTTTGCAGATATTTTGCATTGACATTTAATGAAGTTGAACTTGAATCAAATTTTTAATACTGATGGTGTTTTTTATTACCAATTAGTTGTGCAAAAAATTATTCGGTTGTTAAATTCAATATTCAATAGAGGGAATCAATTATTTGGTCATTTATTTCCAGTATTTTCAAGGACGACTTGAAAAATGAGTCGATTCTGTTACATCAAACATATTCTTATATGGATGAACGAATATTTCTGGTTTCTACAAAATTTTGATTCTGAATAACGAATTCAGTTTATAACAACCGAAAAATGTTTATAGCAACTATTTTTCGAGTTTTAATTACATTTTGTTTGATCATTTTCAAGTGCCTACATGGCATAATAGTATAGATGCCGAATCTTAAGCAACGATGTTCGGGGTTCAGTTCTAGGCAGCGGCAATAATTTTTTTAAATTTTCATATGAATTGAAAACGTTAGCCTAGCGTCACGAATAAGAGACCTTGAAATTTCACTCGCCGCCAAAGAAGTTTAACTTCAAAAATCATATTCCACATGCTTAAATATTTATGAAAAATCAGAATTTAATATCGATGGTTAAGCTCACTAAAGTGATAAGTGAAAAATTTCAAATGTTCAGGAACGTCGATTTTGTTTTTAAATTTCAATACATCTCAATGCAAAACACTAATTTTAACTGTCTACTGACACGCATACACTGGCTTTGCATTTTCAATAAATTTACACAAAGTGGATATTATATTGATGGATTGAAAAATGCAGTAAACCCATTTTCGTCAAAAGGTAACTTATCACTTTAGTGCGCTTAACCATCGATATGTTAAGAAATAGCCAAGTAACATTTTCAGTTGCACTCAAGTAATATGAATAATAAGGTGGTCGGTCTCCATAAAAAAAGCAAGAAAGTTATATTCACACCATGTGCTTGTATGGTGCTCCGAAATATTTTACTTTTTTTTATTAAATCTCCCTATTTGGCACAAAATAGGCAAAAAATAAAGAGATTTTCATATCCTCATTCCTCCTCAGTTTTTGTGAAATTTTTAGTGTTGAATAAGAATACTTACATATAAATTTTTACAACTGTAGTTTGTATACAAATCTGTTTATAGTGATTTAAATTTAATGGTTGTATGCAATGGTATGTAATGGTATGTAATGGTATGTAATGGTTGTCAGTTGGCAGGTTCCAAAAAATTCAATAGTGCAGATCACTGGGTCTACCTTAACATGTGCACCAAGCTTACAACTCACTCATATTTCTAAATTTGCAGCAATCATTTTATCAATTCCTGCTACGCAAATAAGTGTTGAAAGAAGCTTTTCAGCTTTAAAATTAATTTGAAATGACTATCGGTCAAAATTATCGTAGAAAAATTTCGAAAATATATTATTAGTAAGGATTAAGATTGAAAATTCTAAATACATACTATAAAATCAAATATGCAAGAAAAAGTCTTTTAATTTAACTGCGGCTCAATTTTAGGATTTTTTTACGTAAAAAGGTTACTTCTTCAAACTTTTATATCAAAACCTTTTCTACCAAAATGTATTTTACATATTCTTCCACGAACGAGAACCACTTTCATTGTGTTTGCTATCGTTTCCAATTTGCGAACTTGAGCTTGAACTCTGATTTTGAGTCATAAAAAAAATTTGGATTTTTTTTTTAACTGTGAGCAATATATTTTGTTCAAACATTTTTATACCCTAAACCTGAAAGGTGAGGGTATATTAACTTTGTGCAAACGTTTGTAACGCATAGAACGAAGCGAGTCCGGTATAGAAAAGTATATATATTCTTGATCAGCGTCACCACGTAAGTCGAGCTATCCATGTCCGTCCGTCCGTCCGTCCTTCTGTTCTTCTGTGTGTTGTCCGTATACACAGGATAAGAAGAAGGAGTTGAGATAATTGGATAAAACTTGGTACACATGGTCACATGGGCCCAAGGATCTGCACTATTGAATATTTTTAAAATCCGCCCACGGACACGCCTACCTTCCATACAACGCAAAAATGTAAAACTGCATAGCTCAGTTCATAATAAGCCTACAACAATAAAATTTGGTATGTATGTGTTTAATATCAACGCAAAGATGTCTTCTGGACAAATGGACGTCATCCGCTCACGGACACGCCCACCTCCCATACAACCCAAAAGTTGAAAACGCAATAAATAAGCCTCTGTTTAACCTACAGAGCTAAAATTTGGCACATATGTTTTTTTGTAACAAAACAAAGATAGTTTTGAAAAGTAGACATCATCCGCCCACGGACACGCCTACCTACCATACAACGAGAAAATAGAAAACTGCATAACTCAGCTCATACGTAGCCTACAACAATAAAATTTGATATGTATGTGTTTTATACAACCGCAAAGATGTCTTCGAAAAATGGACGTCATCCGCCTACGGAGACGCCTACCTCCCATACAACCCAAAAAATTTTAAACTCAATAAATAAGGTTATGTTTGTCATAGAGAAATTAAATTTGGTATGTATGTATTTTATACCAAAACTAAGGTGTGTTCAAAAATTGGGAGTAATCCGTACATGAAAACGCCCACCTCTCATAGGGAAAGCATAATAAAGGCATTAACTGTGAGCTACAGGAATAAAACTTGGTATGTGTAAATTTTTCATCAGCATTTCAATGCATATAAAATATAGGCTTCATCCACCCTTCGAGACGCCCATTTACAATAAAATTTTTTTGTTTTTGAAAATTGAGTTGAGGGTATTTCATAGTCGGCCTAGACCGACTTTAGACTTTCTTTACTTGTTTTGTTCTTAAACTGATTTTTATTTCTGAACAATTTTGTTTTTTGTTTATTGAACAATATTTATTTGGAGAACATAATTTTTTTGTTCATATTTTTTTGGTTAAATTTTGAACTTTTTATATTGTTCTTTTTTGGATTCAATCCCTGGTTGGGACATATTATTTTGTGAGGTTTGAAAAAAGAATTTCGTATAACATAAAGTCCAGTTCGTCTGACATAAAGACAAAAACGACTCCGTCAACAACAACAACAATAACTGAGACAGAACCAGGGAGTATGCAAGGAGTGACGAGCGTAGGTTAGAACCACCTATCCTGGTCGGACAGTTCAACACGATGAGGGCGGACACCTAGACTCGGCGACTCTGAAGATTCTGGACAGGCTGATAGTTAACAGAATGTATATAGAAATGATTTATCTGATTTAGTGGGCTTGCGTCCAGCCTTTTAAGAGAGAAATAAAATTTTTGTAAAGCAACTTTTTGATCAATTTAAAATTTGGTCGAAATTAATTTCTTTTTTTTTTCAAAATTAAAAACTTTTGAAAATAATTTAGTTTAATGCAGTTCCTTAATTGTCAAATTTTGTAAAAAAAATGTTTTGAATTCAAAACTTTGATTTTCAAAGTCAAAATCTTTGTTAAATATTAACGGTTTTTCAATTCGCACACCCTCTTCAAAAGTGACACAACTCAAAATTTGTCAATTTTGACTTTTTAATATAAACCAATTCGTAATGCACATCTCCGTCGGCTGTTCAAATTTTTTTTTTTTAATCTGATTGTTCTTTCATTTTTAAAAAAATCATTTTGTGTACTTCTTTTGTATGAAGTTGCTTTGAAAAAGAAATAGTTTTTTGCCTTTCCTGACAATTTTAAAATTTTGGGTTGTGTCACTTTTGAAGATCTTGTGCGAATTGTTCTCATTACTACTAAAATATTGTTAAATTGTCTTTCAAATATGATAACAATCACTGTGAACTTCTAAGTAGGCCAAAAAGAGTTGCCAAAATTCCAGCCATGTTTGAATAAATGTAATTTATTTCTTTTTTTGTATTTAAGTCTTATTAGCTAACTTAAAAAAATTTGTCAAAATTTTGACCTATTTTTTTTTTTAATATATAAATCATTTATTTTAAAAAGAGACCATAGATTTGGATGTTTTCTCAAAATATGGGGTATAAATTCTTTTTATTATAAAAAGAGGAGAAACCAAATTTTTATTATTGATTTTTTATAAAAGTCTAAAGCGCATTTAAGGTGAATGTATTTTGTTTTGACACTAAATTTTAAACTGTTTTTACCATAAAAAAAATTCAAAGCTATCACCTATGATTCTCTTGACGAAATTAATTTGTTTTTAAAATTTTATATTTTCCTATTCTTTTAAATTAATAAAATTCAAAAGTAATTTATTTGAAAACAAAATAGGTTTATATCGAAAACTAAAGCATCGAACTAATTTTAAGCATCTCGCTTATTCTACATAATTATGAACAGATTAAAGAAAATTGGTTGAGTTTCAAGCACAGGCGATACCAGTATTAATACATATTTATTAACAATCCCTTTCAGCAAGTTAGTAAAGTTTTATTCAATAATATTTATTAAGATTTATAGAGAAATGTTTTCAAATTTTATAAATATTGTCAACAATTTATTTTTATCTGATTAATTTTGGTGCATGGATCATTGAATTTCATGAGGATTTCAGAATAATTTTTTAACCTATCTAAGAGTGTTATTTTGTGTTTCCGCAACGCAAAAATTCAACAACAAAGCATTAATAATAATATATAACAGCGGAAGGCATCAACAACTATCATCTTTCTTACTAATTTATAACAAAAAAAAAAACAAATACCAAGACACTCAAGCATAAATTTTGCGAAATTTTAATATAACTCATATAAAAAAAAACATATCAATTCATATTTCTGCACGATTAAAAGTTCAATAATAAGGTCACATGAAATGAGTAGAGCGAATGTTCTTTTCAACTCTGCTTGGATATCAATTTTCAAATAGGCGAAATGTTTCTTTTTTGCTACCCGGTTCAGTCAACCTAAACTAAAAGCAATAAAAAAATATTTTATGACCAAACTTCTATTCTCTAGTTTTTAAGATGAAATCAGACAACAACGAACCATGCGGCTCAATATAATGTGAAAAAGCCGAACGTCTAGCCGAATGGATTTGAAATAATTTTTAGTGTCAATGAACTTATAAAATTTCACAAAATATTAATAAAATAAATACACACTTATATGGCCAATAAGAACTGACTTCAAAATTTAGTTTTGGACATTGTGTGAAATCATGGCTATACAGTGATTGATATAGTTCACCTTAAAACGTTGAAGTATTATGATGGCATCAACATAAAAAGCAAAATTTATGTTATTGATATCATATCCGCACACAACAAAACATATACTCACATACACAAACACACACACGGACAGACTGACATTTTCAGACTAATAGAGAGTGTGTTAGTGTGATATAAAATAAAAAAAAAAACAGTGAAGTGTGGTTTAAATTAACATAAACACCCTTTTATGAATTTAACGATGCTGCCAAAGTGTTAAATACAATTCAAGCTCATGGTTGATAACCCAAAGAAAACAGCAAAAAAAGAAGACAGAATGAAAAAAAAAGAGCAAGGAAAAAATATCTAACGACCTGTAAAATAAATTATCGCTGCTGATGTTGATATTTTTTTATAGATTTTTTACGTGTCAACCGACACAACGTCATCAAGGAAATGTCATAAAAGTAACGTTATACGACTAAAAGTACGAAACTATGTTAGTGGTTGTTGTTGTTGTTGTTGTTGTTGTTGGCAAATGTGGTAGAGTTTTTGATGGAGATGAGTTTGGTGGTTGTGTGTGTGTGTGTGTGTGTCTCAAAATGTACGAACCTAATGGTTTTTACGACATTGGTAAGCAGGTCAGGCATACCTATATGAAGACAAGAAGGTAGGTTAATGCATACTATAGAGAGGATGAGTTGTAAAATTATATATAAGTGCCTCTTAAATTTGCGGTAAAGAAAGGATAAAGCCACAGAGTAAGCTGAAAAAAAAAAAAAAATCAAAGTAAGTCGGTTTGTGACCTTTAATGAGTGCCTGGCCATAGTGCTAGATGGAACTGCTCTAAAGGCATGCACATAAATATCACTAGCCTAATTTTAGGCTGAATGCCAGAGAGAAGGCATTCTACCGCATAATTGAAGCTGACCTTTGGGCTACCTTACACTCACCACCTCTTCCACCACTGCCATTTTCAACACTTTACAACAATAGCATTTCGCAATTTTGCACAAATGCTGTTTTAGCCACACAATTGACCAAGAAAATAGCTTCATTTCGATCCTTTAACGTTGCCCAAATAATTGTCAATCAGAAGACCATCAAACCGATACTTCGGTGACCATTTAACAGAAATCTACGCATTTGAAGCTACCAACTGCCAAGTGATGTCAGCAAATAAGACGCATAGCAACAAAAGCAAAAAAAAAAAAACGAAAGCAAAAAATTACAACAACATGCCTAAAAGAGCCACTGCTTTGTAGTGAACGCAAATCCAAATTGTATTTCTTGCAGTTCAAGTCCAACTTCATGCGAAGCATTTGTAGTGCGAACGTTATCAGAACACTTTATAGCCAGCCTAATATTGCCACTTTCACATTTAGGCCAAGAAGATAATTAACATTGCTAGATTGCAGCAGCAGCAGCAACAACTACAACAACAACAACAACAACAGCAGCAGCAGCAGCGACACTTCATGCCTTCATTAACGCGCTTCTCTGCATTTGAGTGCGTCTGATTTGAGTTACGCACAAGGCACGAAGCACCATTGCCAACAGCGACCATCAGCCACTGATTGCCTCTGGTAATGATAATTGGCTTTAATGAGTTTTATTCGTACACTCAGTGTAAATTGTGAGCACGCAGAAAGTGAGCAAGCACAGCTTGTTTAATTGCCGCTAGGGGGCGTAAATGTTGATTGGATTGGCAATAAATTGAAGGCAACGGCAAAGGCGACAAAGACAAAAGAAGGCAACGCAGTGGCAGCAGCATCAACATCAGCATCATCCAAGGATTCTATGTATCAATTAATAGGTCGCATAAGATTCTAATGGCAACCCTGCTTATAAGGATAATAAAATTATTGAGACAACATACAACTAAAAACAAACTAAAAACAAGCCAAGAATGACAGATTATAACGACTCGAAGGATTACGAAAGAGATTACAATGATGATTATGATTGTTGAGTCGCTATACGATGAAAAGGCGTTTTAATAGCAAACGATTTATTTGCAATTTATTGCTAGAAATAAATTAATTACATAAAGTAAAATATATATTTCGATAAGACTTACCGCAGTTTCTCCTGCTCGTATTTTGCGACTAAATGAAAATTTGTATTTTTCAAATTATTTCAAGTAGGAGAAAACCAGGTAAATCGAATCGAAATGAACAAGTCAAATTCAATACAAAACAACAAGTATAAATTTAATTCATAACACTCCCTGCCCCGTGAAACGCTCACGTTTCACAATAATCTACATCTAGCTTAGCGAGCTTTGAAACGGGTCGTTGAATAAGACCTTTTGACGTACGAACATCAGCACGTCGAATGACACCATCGTTGCCGGAATATATTTGTTCAATACGTCCTCGGCTCCACTCTCGTCTTGGAATATTAACGTCGCATATAAAAACAATATCGCCTTCAGCGAAGGGCTTCGTGTTTTGACACCATTTTACACGTCGTGTTAGAGTTGGAATATATTCGGCGACCCACTTTCTCCAAAAGCAATCTCTTAGTTGTCGAGCTATGCGCCATTGCTTGCGTAGACAGCACACCTTCACATCGTCTTCTTTCAGTCCTGGTGTATTAGCGTTATTTGGATATCCAATCAGGAAATGATTAGGAGTAAGAGGTTCCTCTTGGTCGACGGCAACCGGCAGATGAGTCAGTGGTCGTGAATTAACAATGTTCTCGGCTTCGAGTAAGAATGAATTCATTGTATGTTCACGTGGTGTGGCTTCTTTTAGTGTGAATCGCAAGACCCGCTTGACGCATTGCACCATGCGTTCCCATACTCCTCCTTCCGATGGATTTCCAGGACAATTAAACAGCCATTCTACGCCTCTTGATGCTAATTCATTTTGAATCATCTCATAATCGAAAACTTCTGAAAATTTAGTTGCCTCTTCATTTGTACCAACAAAGTTTTTTCCATTGTCCGACCGTATTCGAGTTGGCACCCCGCAACGATTTATAAAATTTCGAATTGCTAATATACAAGAGTCAGTTGATAAGTCGTGTGCCACTTCCAAATGAATTGCTCGGACGGTTAAACACGTGAAGAGTGCTACCCACCGTTTCTCGTGATGGCGTCCAACAGAAACAGTTACTGGACCAAAGTAATCTAGCCCAGTGTAAGTGAATGGCTTTATATATGGCGTAAGACGGTCACTGGGTAGTTGGCCCATCATAGGCGTAGAAGGTATCGCTTTCGCTATTTTGCAAATAAGACAATTCGTTACAATCGATCGAAGAACCTGGCGCAATCGTGGGATCCAAAACTTGTTCCTTATTTTGCAAATGACTGCATCAAAGTTTTGATGTCTCATCTGGCTGTGCTCGTATGCGACTATAAGCTTAGTTATAGTATGTTGTGGTGGTAAAATAATTGGACGTTTAGTTGAATATGTCAAACAACTAGCGGTGTCTAAACGTCCATTAACGCGAAGAATACCATCATTATCGATATACGGACACAGTTTGTAAAGGCTATTATCGTGTCGTAACTGCAAACCACCCCTTAATAGGTTTAACTCCTCTGTATATGATTCTTTTTGAGCGATTTGACACAAAGTGTGTTCGGACAATTCCAATTCAACGGCCGTCAATACACGCGGATGCTGAAATTTTACTTTTCTGCAATGTTGGATAAAACGAAGTACCCAAGCGATGGATCTCTTTAAGCGCATATATGATGAAAAACGATTAAAGTCGATAAAACTGCTCCTTATGATAACTAAGGAAACTTTTGGACGAATTTCTTCCTTATCTTCTGAAGAACTTTCATCTTTTGGACTCAACGCAATAACTGGCCAACATTCTTCTTCTTCTTTCAAAAGGGCAGGACCATTGCACCATCGCGACATTGGGCTAAATTCAACACGGGCTTTCGGTCGTGTTGCTTCATCTGCAACATTTTCACTGGTGGGAATCCACCTCCAATCGGTTGGCTTAGAAACATCCAAAATTTCAGCAATCCTATGAGCCACAAATGGCTTGTAACGTCGGTGCTCATTCTGGATCCACTTTACGACCGTCTTTGAATCACTCCAGAGCACGAAGCGAGAAACCTTGAAAGTATGCCATTCTTGAATTGTTTTCAGAAGCCGTGCTCCCAACACGGCTGCTTGTAATTCGAGCCGTGGGATTGTCAATAACTTTAAAGGTGAACTTTTTGACTTAGCACACACAAGAGATATGTTTACCTCAGCTTCTTCATTTCTTGTCCTCCAGTAAGCTACGGCAGCGAATGCGTCCTCACTTGCATCAACGAAAACATGCAGTTGGATATCTTGTGGCGTCGAAGAACTATGTTGGAAGTAGTGTCGTGGTATATAGAATGTCGTGACATCCTTCAATTGCTTTCGAAATTTCTCCCACAAAGACATGACGTCATCTGGTACAGGGTCATCCCAGCGCAAACTATGCTTCCACACTTCACGTATCAGCATTTTTCCAAGGACTGTAAAGTGACTTATCAACCCAAGAGGATCGAAAATGGACATCACAACGGACATTATTTCTCTCTTTGTTGGTGTACGTGAGCCATTGATAACACTTTTATCAACGTAGTTAAAACTTAGTTTGTACACAAAGTTATCGCTCTGTGGCAGCCAAAACATTCCTAAAATCTTCTCTGACGCCAGGCACTCTTTTGAGTTAATCATTACATCTGTTTCACACCCATCAAGTGCTTCGATAACTGCAGATGAGTTTGAAGAAAACTTACGTAGGATAAAACCAGCAAGTTTATGGATGTCTCGAACTTGTGTTGATATCATAATCGCTTCCGGAACCGATGAAAAGCTGTCAACAAAGTCGTCGACATAATGGTAGTCCATTATTGACTGAACTGCCCGAGGATATTGCTCCTTGTGTTCCAAAGCGTTTGTTGTTTTTACGTACTGAGCTGCACAAGGCGAACATGCAGCTCCAAATGTCATGGCAATCATTTCAAACACTTCTGGTGGCTTTGTATCATCGCCATTACGCCATAAGAAACGCTGTGCACATCTATCCTCCTTTCGTATTAACACCTGGTGGAACATCTCTTTGATGTCACCACACACAGCTACGGCGCCTTCACGGAAATGAAATAAAATTGCAGGGAGGGCTCTATAATCCTGAGGGCCCTTTAGTAATTGCGAGTTGAGAGATATTCCTCCAACTTCCGCGGCTGCATCGAAAACTAGCCGTACTTTACCTGGTTTATTAGGATTGGTGACAGGAAAGTGAGGCAGGTACCACGTTCTCGGTCCCTCTTTGGCGGCATCTGAAGCGTTTAACTTACGCGCATAATTTTTCTCTACGTAACTGTCAATATTAAGTTTATATGCTTCTGCAAACTCCTTGTCGCGCTTCATCTTCCTCTCAACTCCAATAAGACGCCTTAAGGCCATGTCGTAATTATCAGGTAGGTTCACAACATCGTCTTTCCATAACAACCCAGTTTGATATCGATCCTTAACTCTTACAGTTGTTGCCTTCAGAATTTCTCTTGCTCGCCGATCGGCTTCACTTTGAATTGGAGGTGATGCTCTTATACCAAAGCCTTCAGTACTGAAAAAATCCTCTACTAACTGGTGTAACTTCATATCTTCAGATGGAGCCATGAATAAACACATCTTGCCAGATGTTTCAATTACTTTAGAGGGCCCAAACACTATCCATCCTAATTCGGTGTTGGCGGCATATGGTCCGTTTTGATTCAGACACCGCGATTCTGATGGAAGACCCAAATGGCAATGGTCAAGACCGATAAGTAGCTTTGGAACTGCATTCGTATAGCACTGCAATGACATCATTTCTCTAGAGTTGCTTTTAAACTGAGTTTCCCTTATATCCAAAGTTTGCTTAGGTAAGTTTAAATTTGAGACACCAAAAACGTTGCGCAGCATGTGTTGTTTCTTCATGCCCAATCCACTTATCTTCATATCAACGACAAGTGCTAGCGCATGAGCGGAACGTCCTCCAAACCACTGTATATCTAGCTTCTTTTCTCTTCCTTGCAATCCAAGTTCGTCTATTAATGTTTTGTCAATCATTGTTATCGATGAACCTTCATCTAGCAATGCAAAGGTGTCTACTTTCTTCGATTGCCCATAGAGAGAAACTGGAAGTATACGAAATAATAGTTTATCTGTATTTTCCTTAACGGACGTGCAACTTAAAACCGCTCCATTATCGGCAGTAGGATTCTGCTGAGTTGCTGATTTAAGTCGTGTGACATCATGCAACAATTTATGGTGCATTCTTTCGCATACATCGCTACCACAGGGCTTTCGACGACGACAGTTTCGAGTTGAGTGGCCCTTTGACAAGCAGCTAAAACAAAGCTGATGACGTTTGACTAAAACCCACCTTTCGGGGACGGCGGCATTGATAAAATGTTTACATTCAACAATTTTGTGGCTTCCTTGACAAACGATGCATTTGACTATCTCTATTTGCTTATTTGTGGATGCATGCAGCATCGTGCGACGTTTTTGATCCTCAGGAGTGTTATCTTGCACCAAACAGACGTATTTTGCGATTTCTGATAGCCAGTCACTGAAGTCCTTAACTGATGGATACGGCATAATTGACGCAGCACATCTAGCCCACTCAATGCGTTTACTCATGGGCAATTTGGCAACCAATTCTTCCAAAAGCATGGGGTTTGATAGATGTTGCGCGCTGTTGATGGATTGTAGAAAAACTGCAAGGTTTCTAGCTGCTGTTGCAAATGCAACTAGTTTTGGCAGTTGGCTTTCTGATATTGGAGCGACTTCTCTAATCTTCTTAAGCTGGCTTCGGATTAACTGCTCTGGGCGACCATATGAAAATGAAAGATGTTGAATGATTTCATTAACATTATTTGGATGAATTAGTAGGGACTTCGACGATTCCTTTGCTTCACCCTTGAGACTCTTGTTTAGACGTTGATTGTTCTCCAGGTTTGTGTACTGATACGCGGCTGTTGTTTCTACAAACGACGTATAAAACACCGGCCAATCCTCTGGATTTCCAGAAAATTCTGGCAAGTCTTGAAGTTTTCTCAGTGTCATCGGTGCAATATGATGTCTCTCACCAGCTGAATTATTTTGGTCCAGATTCATATGACTGTACAACGGTGGCTGCACTGAAGTAGACGGGAAAGAAGTGCGGCTACCACCATTGATCGATTGGACGTTTACCTCTGGATGCATATAATTGCAAGTAGCAGTTGGAACGACAGCACAATTGGTGAAGAATTCCGATGGAGCACTTGCATGAATCGAACTTGGTTGTTGAGTAATTTGAAGCGTGTTTACATATTGTCTATTTGTTGTGTTTGTTGCTCCTACGACATTTACTGATTGCTGGAACAAGTTGGCCGACTCTTTTGGTTGAGACATGGGTTCATGAGGATTACTAGACGATATGGCTGGACGGCATGGTTCGTTTCTAAGTCTTATTTCAGCTTCCATTAACTTTTGCTCTAAATGCATGATTTTATTTCTCATTTGCATCATATCATCGGATAGAACTTCTCTAGAAGAAGTGGCCAAGGACAGACCTGAGCTGACGACATTAATGATCTCTGGTATATTTCTTGAGGATGATGAAACAACGAATGTTTCGTTCGTACCAGCGACGACGGTAACTGGATTTTGGTTTGCAGCTGCAACGATTGGTAGCGTTGCTTTCGGTGCTACGTTCGAAGCTTCTGTATCTATTTCTGACATGCTGGACGTGCGTGCCCTTAAAACTTCCTGTATGCGCTGACTTCGACGAGGCGGCGTACGATGCATTCAAACACAGGCGATATATATAAGCGACAAAGGCGTTGACTGGCGCGCAGAGTCGCAGGCGAATATTATCGTGGTTTCCAATTGATTTTGCAAAATAGCGCAGATGGGCGCTGGTTGCAGGCAATCTATAAATTTTTGCGAAGGGCGCTGGCGTGAATATGCGCAAGCTCGCAGACAAATTTGGCTTGGAAAATCGGCTTGAGATGCTCACGAAAATCTTGAGATGCTCACGAAAATCTTGAGATGCGCAATAAAAATGTTGAGTCGCTATACGATGAAAAGGCGTTTTAATAGCAAACGATTTATTTGCAATTTATTGCTAGAAATAAATTAATTACATAAAGTAAAATATATATTTCGATAAGACTTACCGCAGTTTCTCCTGCTCGTATTTTGCGACTAAATGAAAATTTGTATTTTTCAAATTATTTCAAGTAGGAGAAAACCAGGTAAATCGAATCGAAATGAACAAGTCAAATTCAATACAAAACAACAAGTATAAATTTAATTCATAACAATGATGGTTATTAGAACGGAATGAAATATTAAAATAATGATAATGATTGAATAGCAACGATTTTTTTTTTTTATATAGCTAGCAGGCAAAAAGTTAGAGTTAAGATGAAGAATTAAAAAAAACAGGCAAGGCAATATTAGAAGTTTTTAAGAAAATGTTTTTTGCTTATTTTTTGAGTAATATTGACTGAGTTGAAAATAATTGTGGATGTAGTACATACATGAACCTTCAGTAAACAAGTAAGAACACTCAGTTCTACACAAACAAGAACCCAATGAAGAAGCCTGTAAATCAGTTCGTATAAAACAAAAAGAATACAAGCAAAAACAACGAAAAAAAAAGAAAGCAGCAGGCACAGCATAAGCAGCTGACAACGAACAACGAAATAACAACAAAGGCACAGCATAAGCAGCTGATGACTAATTTTTTTATATAAACACATTCATTTTTCTGCTTATATTTTACTATTTTGTAAATCTAATATAATTGCGACAAAATTATATATTATATATTCATTCAGCGCAGGATATATCTGATTTTTTAGTGTATATATTATCATTGAACAATGCGTGTTTAAGGCTGTAGGTATACCCTAAAGTATTCGTCAAAAAAGTTTCATGGCGTTGAAAAAATCTGTTAAAACGACCCCATACAAACCGCACCGAAAGACGTTATTTTTTGTCAAAATTAGGAATCTATAAATTTTAGAAATAAATAAACTTCACAAATCAATGTTAGTTGACTCGAGCTCACACCAAGAAAAAATTTAATTAAAACTTAAAAAAAACTAAATTTAAATTTTTAATCTTATCTCAACCCAATCCAGCATTAATGGATTCTAACTACCTCGTGATCTTAAGGAAGACATGCACACGATAAGACCTCAGCAGTCGTTTATTTTGCTTTGATTCGATGATAATAAAACGACGGGAGTCTCTAAATATGCTTTATTCAAAATATTTATTTAGTATCCATACAAAGGGTAGTCCGGATACTTTTTTAAACTAATAGCACTTTTTAATCCTATTTAGTGGATACACTTAAGTTCTTTTACTTATCCCAGTAAGAATTTTCAATTGCTTCAAAATCACCAGCAATTCGCTTGGAAGATGAAACAATTACCGACGGGCTATTTTGAGAAACAATCGGGTATCGCAAGCAGCTGAAAATTATTCCGGAAGACTTACCAACGAATCGCCAAGAGGTGTTTTAGGCTGGGACCGAAAATAACTGTTATTTTTCAATTTCTAAATGAAAAAGACACAATGAAAAAAGGTCGCAGGACTTTTTCGAATATACCATTACGTCACAAATGGCCTCAGTTTCATGAATATTAAGTGCCTTTTAAATTTTCGACTGATTCTATAAAAGTTAAAAATTAACTATTATTTTTTGCCTTTTATTTTTTCGGACAAATATAACCGTTACTTTTGACTTTTATTTTATCGGTCAAAAATAACAGTTATTTTGTGGCTTTGTATTTTTTAAAGGCCGCTTGACTAATTAAAAAAACTATTGATGCCATATTTAAATTGTGCACACCGATGAGACCCAAATAATGGTACCATTAGTTTTTTAGTCGGTAAAACAGCCTTTGAAAAAACACAAATTGCCTGATATTATTGACCGAAAAAATAAACGGCAGAAAATAACTGTTATTTCCGACCGATAAAATAAAAGTCAAAAGCAACTGTTATGTTCGCCCGTAAAAATATACGGCACAAAATAACTTTTATTTTTGTCGAAAAAAATAAAAGTTAAAAAATAACAGTTAATATGTGACTTTTTCGATAAAAACCATAACCGGTACGGTACCTGGTTTTAAGCGATTCGCTGGAAAGAGACGTGAACGAATCATCAAAAAAAGTATTAAACGATTCACCGGGAAGACTTGTCAAGAATCGCCGAGAGAGGTCTGAAGCGATTCTATAATAAGAGTTGCACATGAATCGGCAGAAGGGGTCTAAAGCGATTCGCCTCAGGGGCGATTTGTTGCAATGCATCGTTGTTTATCGTTGCAAGTTGTTTAATAGTTTTAACTAAAATCGATGAATTTTTTTACTTCTTAACACATATACTTTTTGTATTCTACAAGGGTTCCGTTAATAAATATTCAATATGACAAATGTAGCATTTTAAATATTTGTATTATCTTGAGGGTAGACGAGTTTGTGTGCCGTTTTAAAAATATTGTTGTTTGTATTCTAATAGTGCTGATTCTTATTGAGTATATTTTGTACTTTTATATTCTAATAAAATTGATTCCAACACTCAATTTCATAGGTCTACTTCTTCATAGGATGACCCCGTATCTACGTATCTTACTTAAAACTTTGTCTAAAATGAAAACACTCTGTGACGTTCAGAAAAACTTATGGAAATGTATACTCGAACTCTATCCGCTTATGGACGCTACAGTCTATAAATTTGTATGTCTCCTTGAGAATTAAGCAAAATCTGCAAAATTTTCATTTCATTAATTTATTTGAAACTAACTAATAAACCTCATATCTTTTACAAATGTTGTTTATGCGTTTGTTATAATTTTTTTTTCAAAATAGAAAGGTTTTGCTTGGATACTTTACTGTATTTTTGTTTTTTTTTTAATGTTTTTTTTTCAAATTCAATGGATTTTAATCAATTTTGTTTTTCTTTTCTTTTTGCCTTACATTATTTTCATTACTTCATTCAATCATTTAAAACAATTCAATTCAACAAATTAATCAAAATGTCTCAAATGAAATTAAACTAGGTATCCCAAATTTGCAAATATTTTCATTAGAGTTAAATTAATCGAGCATCTAGAAATATGCTTAACCACACCAATCACACTCCATATAATTTATTCAATTTATCTAAATATTTTATTTTCAAGTTCTTCTGACTGCTTAATAGCAACAAAGTAAACAGAGTAACAAGGGCGACAACAAAAACAATAGCACCAACAACAACAAATTGGTCAACATTGACAACAATAGATTCCAAAATGTAAACAAATGCATAAATCACAAATGTCAGGCAGCCCTTTGAACACGCACAAACACTTACCTAAACAAACTTACGCACATACCAACAAAACATTCACATAAACTCACACCTTTGCACTTACACACACACTAACGTAGCTACATATTGGTCGTTGTACAAATAATGCTGCAAATAAGTGTCTCAAACCATATTTTTTGTGTTTTCGTTCATTGTGGTGGGTGGTGGGAGAAGCGGGTAGGGGGTTGGGCAATATAGCTCAATAATAAAATTTGGCTAAATTAATAAATTGCGCCACGTCTGTGATTTATGGCTAAATCCATTAAATTTGGCAAGTGTTGAGAGTGTTAATGTGAGAGCCAAATGAATTATTGCATTGCACAATATCGAAAAAAAAAAGTATAAAGTTATTTGTACAGCGTCTGCTGTAGCAATGTTTCAACAGACACACACACAAACGCACACAGAAAAATAATTTTGGTGTTTATTGAATAAGAGAAGGAAGCAGATTTTTTGTATGATTTTATTAAAAAGATAATAGATTAAATTATGCAGCCACATAAAAACAAAAAAAAAATTTGCTGGACTGGACATACGATCATATTTTCTATATATGCTTTAGGTCACTGAATTTCAATCCGAAATCCACTAAACCATATGACGACAAAGTGAAAATTTGTTTTAAAAATTGGAATTGAAATTGAAATTAAAATTAAAATCGAAATTGAAATTGAAATTGAAATTGAAATTGGAATTGAAATTGAAATTGAAATTGAAATTGAAATTGAAATTGAAATTGAAATTGAAATTGAAATTGAAATTGAAATTGAAATTGAAATTGAAATTGAAATTGAAATTGAAATTGAAATTGAAATTGAAATTGAAATTGAAATTGAAATTGAAATTGAAATTGAAATTGAAATTGAAATTGAAATTGAAATTGAAATTGAAATTGAAATTGATATTGAAATTGAAATTGAAATTGAA